>OX235262.1:188159786-188759786 GCA_944472135.2 Trichobilharzia regenti
GGGGAGTGAAAGACTTACTAACTATCGAGTATAACATTTACATCTTATGATTCTTGATCTACACTAGAAGTGAGAAGCTCAAAGGTGCAAGAAAACAACAAAAGATTATCTGATATACTAACCATCTCTTCAATTGGCTGACACAGCAGTCAAGTCCACTTTAAATCGAATTCACAAACTTACAAATTAATTAATCTCCATTTCAAGGTCATTATTTCACCCCAGTCTCTTTGCACAAGAATGATGTGACCTACATGATACTATGAAGAGTAATCAAGAAACCAAGTTAAAAACCATGGATTGACTAAGATGATTACTGAGATATACTATACGCACAACAACCAACAATACCTGCCGGCCAGACAGAAGTGATCTAATTACTAGACTTGTGTTTATGTAATGGAAACTCAACTACTCATTTCAATTAATCAGTAGTACATATTTTAATCAAAAATCTATCGTTTCATCAGTCAAATGCCTTCACCCATATTTCCGTGTCTACTTGCCCGTATTGGAATACAGGCATACTTCCAAAATTGTCTAGATATAATTTGAATATTGATTTTATCGTTCTGCTGTGAATTTATCAATGAAATCTTGGACAACTGACCTATTATGTTCCTGTTTGGATAATTAGCTCTATCCCAGGAAATAATTACTCCTTCTTCAACACTTAATCAAGTCTGCTATTCGTTTCATCACCTAAGATATATTCAGTCATTGATTTACGGGAATCTGATTTGATTAGTTACAGGATTTCATCGTAAGCTGAGAGTACTAGATAACTGCTTCGTCCTAGTGCTTGGGACTCTTCGACTCTACGCACCCACTACAGGGGTGTGAAACCAGGTCCCTAATCTGATGCTCACTAGCGAATGACCTTATTCCGGCAAGTAGTTACCTGGATTCTAGGGGAAATCGTGACCAGTGGGGTACAGCAGGTTGGCTGTGAGGATAGATACGCGTCACCGATGATAGTGGCTAGTGCCAATCGCATTATATTGCCAACTGTCAGAAGTTTGAATTCATGTACTGGCTATTGGATCACTTCCCATTGGGCTGAGTGGTCTACGAGCTCTCCTTGAAGCTTGAAGGTCATTGATTCGAACTCTGTTGGTGGGCGCATACTTCCCAAGAGCCTTCAACTTTTATGAAATAGCTGTCCAGTACTACGTGTTCGTTTTCCAATGGTTCTCTTGCCGATGTTAGCTCATAATGAAATCCTGTAACCCAAAAAATATATTCACCTTATTCAACATTACTAGGATTCGCTGTTGACCAATACCAAGCTGTTTAACATCATCTGTTCTCACTCCTTTCGTTGTTGTTGTTTTTTCATCTTTTCTCCCCAATTTTTCAAGCTTATGTCGATGGAGGTATCCATGGCTAACCTGTCTGGCTGTAATCATTGTTCTCCTAGTCTCACTACTTCTCTATCTTATACCTTTAAGGTATTTGATTGTAGCATATAGTAAGTGTATATATATAAATATTGTTGTGTACATTTTCATGTGTGTGCTTGTGTGTGTGTGTGTGTCTAGGGAAGTGTTTTAACAAAATCATTTGAAAACAATGAATTAACTGGTCGAAACTAATGTCTGAAGACTTCCTTCAGAAGCTGCTTTTTCTCGTTGATTTATGCAGTAATTAAGTTTCAACGTAGAACCTTGCACAGAAGTACAGCAGTTCCAGTTGCCCCAGTCCTCCAGGTAGCACAAAAAGCTACAGAAAACAGACAAAATAGAAACTTTCATGAGTTAGTTTGTAAGAATTAGATTTGTTTTCTTTTTTGAATTCGACCAAGGATTGATAACAGTTAGGGAATCAACGAAACCCAACCAGGGGGTACTGGACAGCTGTTTCATCCTATAAATATATAAGTGTAAAACTTGGGCACTGTGGTAGTAAGTAATTCCATATCAGTTTGTTTATTAGATGTATCACACAGTGAAACAGTATTATTATTTACTGGATGACAATGTTTCGAACAAAATTTATTGTTCGGAAACCTATGAATAAAGACAGCTGCCATCCTCATATCTTTCACTTCCGCTTGATGGCAAAGATCAGGTGGTCAGAAAGGATGAGTAACAAGGAATTCTTGAAGAAAACCAGTCAAGAATCTGTGATATAACGAAATTTGCAGAAAGAAATGAAGATATTTTGAACACACACTAAGGTGGGCTTTCAGGCCTTCCGGTAGAATCGTATAGTAGGTAGGAATTGACGATTTAGACATAAGTTCAAGTGTTACATAGATGGAGTTTCCTGGAAGGGAAGTGGATGCCTGTGAGTGGTTGTGTGGGGGAGTATTTGAGAATGAAACTGACGGTGAACCGAGTGCACCCTGTCTTCTATTCGATAGTCATCGAGTCAGATTTCTTTGCGGCTTCAAGTTTAAGCTTTTAAAAATTCAGTAGTGGCTGCCAGGCCCACGCCCAATCTTCCCTCTTTACTGAAATGACCACACGCTAAACGATTTTTTAATTGTGCATCATCAGGGAATTGAATCCAAACCACATCCGTGGTTCACAAACATCATACCGCGTTGAAAGGTCAGCGCAGTAAGGAACCCCATTGCTTAACAAACAAATAACAAAATTGTGCTGATTTCAAAGTTAAATGCTCAATGAAATATCCTGTTCAAGTTTTCAATATTTACCAGAATTTTTAAATTTCCCCGCTACTTATCTGTGCTTATTTTCTTTTCAAATTTCTTTTCAAATTAATTTCGATTCTCCTTTTCTTCCTGTTGTTATAGCCATTCGTAAATTTACACGTGCTATAAGAAATCAACATCGGCCGTCTACTACAATATTCCTTGGCATTTTAAATCGTGTTCCAAGTCGAATGGAAAAAGTAAAGTGTTGATCTGATTTTCTAAAGGGTTTATATACATTTTTAGAAAGATACACCAAACTACATAGCTTCTGAATTATTGACCTCTGGTGAAATCGAAATTCTTTAAAATAATGTATACTGAACAAAGAGTACTGTTTTCGATAACTTCCTCTTCGTCAGGTTCTGCAGTTATCTATACATTATAGTGAATGAATGAATGAATGAATTAGTGCAATGAACAACATTAATGTTGTATAAATAACGTCGAATCAATAATAATACCAATAGATTACAGTTCAATAACATCAACATAACAATGTACTGAATATCAGAAAAATTAGGAAAGATAATAATACAAATTCACGAATTTATAGTCTGTACTGAAAGCCAGCCAGGACAGCAGTAATGGCTGGACTTGTTTCTTCTGCACACAGAGAACTGATTGCTTCACGCGAATTGCAATAGCCTCTGCTGTTTTGAGCATGCGGTACCTGGATGATTTTAGAGATTTATTTAGTACCCGATAGATGATGACAAAGAGGGATTATTCAATGCTAGCTAGATTTAGGACCTGTTTGGACAAGGTAGTCAAATATTGAACTGTTGACAGGTTTTCACTACACCTTTATTTAGCTACACTGGTAGGTGTTTTCAAGCAAGCACAAAAAATGAAGTTCCTAAAGCAACGGCTAATATAACTCGCTCCACAAGTGTAGTTGAATCGGTGGATAAACGAAAAGGTAGCTAGTCTAGGTATTTCATCTTTGATTTGAAGAATCATAACAGGTGGTGTAGAAAATATGACTTGTAGTTTACCAGGAATACAATGGACGACCAATAAGAAGATTCTAGACTCGAGTGACAAAGCGATGTAGTGCATCCTGGCTTTCCAACACTTTGCTATCTAATTATCCTCAACAGTACCCTTTTAATAAAGGTCGAATCATATGAGCAGTGCTTCTAGTATCACCAATGATAACAGTAGTAGTAGTTATTAGAAATACTGATTTCCTGATAGAAATTTAAAACAATCAACAAAAGATAATAATTGTTAAGTGTCGATTTGCAGGGATTTGATTGGACAGTTACAGAATTGATCACGAGGTGATAATAGTTACAGAACACTTGGAAAAACAACCTTGGAGTACTGGACAACTGTTTGATCCTAGTTCTTGGGACTCCTCATCATTAAGCACCCACCACAAGCGCTCGAAACCTATGACTTTTCAGGTTCGAGGTGAGCTCTAAGACCAGTTATCCACTGGTGTAACAACAGAAGACAAGGGCCAGGCAACAGATCGTTTTATTATGAAAATCAACACGTATTTATACATATTTCACATACATTATTATAGACAAGCGCAGTCATCTGATTGGTTGTTTATCAGAAGTTAGGCAGACAAACGCAGGCTTCTGATTGGTTGTTTCGGGATTCCTTGACAAATAGAGTTCTCTATCTGCGAATCATATATTGCCACGTTAACTTTGCTGTGATTGGTTGTTGACTCAGCCTTGTTCATATTTTCTCACGGCCCATATTAACGTAGCTTAGTGTCAACCAATCGGCTAGCAGCCTGCTCTCACCACACTGGGAGGTGATCCAATAGACAGCATTTGCATTCTTTTAGAGAAATAATAATGCAATCAGTTTACAGTCCAGGACTCAGTTTGTGTAAAGGGAAGCTTATTTAGCAAAATCGTCTGTGTAATCAGTCAAATGGAAATGTGTATTCAAGGAAGTTAATAATAATTTTTCCTTTACGTTCCTCAGTGGAACATAGGGCCCCAAGCTAATGGCTTGAAGTTTCTATAGCAGTGTTTATTTTTTACACGATGGGGTTGCTAGCCAGCCTCATGCCCAACCTTTCCTCTTTACCAGCAGTATTTCTGGCTTAGCGAGGTGAAGGAGTGCGTCCTGTGGCCGGGAATCGAACCCCGGACCATGTGCATGGTTGGTGAGCGTCCTAACCGTTATGCCATCGACGCATAGTCAAGGAAGTTACAACGTAAATATTTCACCCCTTGGTCTAAACAGGAGACACTATTATGATGTAATACAAATTAATTCTTCCCTGCCTGCTTAGACCACTAAAACTTTATAAAACAAGTACAAGTTGGAGTAAGAGTAATTTCCGCATTAATTTCAAAAAACAGAGAAGTGATTGTATTAGGCCTAAATTTAACATTATTACCAGTAAGACACGGTTGTCTTTTATCACTGATGATTTCCTCTATTGCGGTGGACTGGAGTATGCGTCACACTGCGTAGAGTGAAGAGTCAGTAATAGGCCGGGCCACCGATAAGAATACTCTAGAAGATCTGGACTTCTCAGATGATACTTTCTTTTGATTTACAGCTTGATTCCACACTGTATTTTTGGTACAAGTATGGGATTTTCAGCATGGATATCGGTAGCCCAAATATTGCAGGCTGACCATAGATATCAGGTGTGCGCCGGCGTGGGCTCGTTCGGTGAGAGTCCTAACCACTGTGCCACCGACGCACACAAGTGGCCCTAAAAAGGGCCTTTGCATCGTTCTCTGGGTTCCTAACCAACAAACATCTAAGCACGCTCACCACGAATGCGACGAGCCAACTGGATGTCCTTTGGCATGATGGTAACACGTTTGGCGTGGATGGCACACAAGTTGGTGTCTTCGAAGAGACCAACCAAGTAGGCTTCACTGGCTTCTTGAAGAGCAGAAACTGCTGAGCTCTGGAAACGCAAATCGGTCTTGAAGTCCTGAGCAATCTCACGGACGAGACGTTGGAAGGGCAATTTGCGAATCAACAATTCAATGCTCTTCTGATATCGTCGGATTTCACGAAGGGCAACGGTTCCAGGCCTGTATCTGTGTGGTTTCTTAACACCACCGGTGGCTGGTGCACTCTTACGGGCAACCTTGGTGGCCAGCTGCTTTCTTGGGGCCTTTCCTCCAGTTGATTTGTGAGCAGTCTGTTTTGTACGAGCCATAGCGAAACACCGAGAGACGATGTCTAATGTCACAAAAACTCGAAGACTTATGGGCAGGTGAAAACCAACGAACTGGCTGAAGAAGGAGCCGGCGAAGACTGGACTCCAGGTGAGCATAGAGAAGATGCAGGTGATCAAGATAACCAACCAACCAACCAAACAACAGCAAAATCAACAACAGCCAGCACCAGTTACCATCAACATGAGAGATTTAACAGAGGTTACTTCCTTGACATATCTAGCCATGGAGCACGGTTTCAACCACAGGCCAGTGGGATAGATGAAGATGTCAAAATCAGCCGGAATCGGAAAGGTATGGCAAGATACGCCTTCATCAACCTGAAACCAATTCGGAAATATTCTGCACTCAGCAAAAGGAACAAGATACGGATTGTCAACACCAATGTCAAGTCAGTCACTTCTTCTATACATGTCAGAAACTTGAACAGCGAGTGTGTCACGAAAAGATTTCCAACAGCCTGCTACAGACTTTCATCATCAGCTACCTTTGATCCATAGTGAGGGTCAAATGGCCAGCTAGAAAAATTAGGCATTGAGAAACTCTGCCTGGGAACAAACTGACAGGCGAGAGTCTATAGCTCAATAAATATGTAGGAGACAATAAGGACGGATTGAACAGGCATCCATGGAGAAGACCGTCGAATGACACCGCTCACAATGCAGGCCATCTCTCGAGTGGAATGCTGATGGGAAGCGACGAGTAGGTCGTCAATGCTGTGGTGACATGGAGGAGATCGTGTGAGATGGAGGAGGAGGAGCAGAGAGATTGTGGGCAGTCATGATCTAAGCTGAAGAGGACGGCAAAATATAGGACAAAGTTGAGATGTGTTTTTGAAGCTTTATGTTCCACTCAGACCTCAACAGAATAATAATTATAAATAATACCAGAACTTGATTTGGATTATTATTATTATTATTGTATCCTTTAGTTCCTAGAGGAACATAGGGCTTCAGCTGCGCACCTCCACTGCCTTCGGTTTTCTGACAACTTTTTCACCCTGCTCCAGGTCTGTCCACATGCTTTCATCTCCTCCTCGCATGATCTCCTCCAAGTCACCCTTGGACGACCAACTCGCCGCTTCCCTTTCGGGTTCCACTCGAGCAATGGCTTGTCTAGTGATGTCACTTGTTGGTTTCCTCAGCGTATGGCCAATCCATCTCCATTTCTTTCTGCCTATTTGTTTCACAATCGGTTCCTGATTGGTTCGCTCCCAGAGATCCCTGTTGCTGATCTTTTCTGGCCATCTGATCTTGAGTATTGAGCGGAGACAGCTGTTAATGAAGGTTTGGAGTTTGTTTGAGATGCTCTTTATGACACGCCAAGTCTCTGGTCCGTATAGTAGCACTGACTTCACATTGGAGTTGAAAATCCGGATCTTATTTTTGATACTGAGTGCTGTTGACCTCCACACAGATTTGAGAGTAATGAAAGCTTGTCTTGCTTTTCAAAATCTTGCTTTGATATCCTCGTCAGTTCCGCCTGTAGTTGAGACGATGCTTCCCAGGTAGGTGAAGGAGGCTGTTTCTTTCAGGTTCTTCCCACTTATACTGATTGTTGTCTGTTGTTGTTGTTGCTGTTGATGTTGGCTAGGAATCTTCATCATCTCTGTTTTTTCTATGTTCACGTGAAGTCCTATCTTGGATGCTTCTTCTGCCAACTTGTTACTTTTCACTTGCATATCTTCCAGTTTATGGGAAATCAGACATATATCATCGGCGAAATCCATATCCTCCAAGTCTTTTGTGTCAGTCCATTTTATGCCTGTTCCCTCGTTGGTTGCCGTTGTCTGTCGCATTATCCAATCATTTGCAATCAGGAAGATCATTGGTGATAGTAGACAGCCTTGCTTCACTCCCGTCCTCACTTCGAAGCCTTCCGTAAGTTTCCCGTTGTGGATTACTTGGCATGCAGCATTGTCGTATAACTGTTGGATGAGATGTATAATTGTCGATGGGACCCCGTAATAGCGAAGTAGTTTCCAAATGACCTCTCGATAGACGCTGTCGAAGGCCTTTTCAAAGTCGATGAAGTTGAGATAGAGAGGTGACTGCCATTCCAAGCTTTGTTCAGTGATGATCCGTAGAGTGGCGATTTGATCAATACATGACTTGTTTCTCCTGAATCCGGCCTGTTCCTGACGAAGTTTTTCATCTAGGACTTGTTTGATTCTCTCCAGGATGATGCGACTTAGTATCTTGGATACAGGGATAATTTTAATGTCTTTCCACGCAGCAGATACAACATTACTGGAGAAGGAAGTATTGAATATGTTTGTAAGTGGGTAACATCAAAATATCAGCACATCTCCTGAGGACGACAGCAGATACACTATCAGGACCTAGACACTGGAGAGGTTTTAGACATAAAAGCCACTGATCATGCCATTTGTTACTTTGATGACCAAAGCATAATTAGTAGAGCATAGAAAAGATTTGTTGAAAGTCTTTACATCAACACAAGGGACATTAATACTTTCCTTACCGCAACCTGTCTCTACACGTTTCTAGGAGTTTAGCATGACAAGAGTCTTTTGGTTATAAATAGTGTTCAACCGTTGAATTTTTTGATTTAATCAAGGATGTTTATCCCTTTTTAGACCAGAGTTGTCTTTAGATTTATGCAGCCGCTCTTTTTCTCTTCGTAGCATTTTGAGATGAGGACAAGGGAAACGGTCCGGTCTTTTGTAAAGCGTGTGTTTAGAGTAGCATACGTCCAGGCAGAATTTAAGTTAATGCGTAATATTAATGATCATATCATTCAGTGTATGCTCAGAAAATATTCCTCAGTCAGTGTCATCTAGCATGTCTTCAGTAGTTTCCAACAGTACCAAGAACAGGACATTGTAATAAAAAAGGTTTTTGTATTTAACAATGAATGAAAAACAAAACGATATTGCTGTTACTTTTACTGGCGTTTCGCTATTTCATACTGCAGCTAATAGCTTTATCAAAGAATTATTATTAAACCAGAATTTACTAAATCCACTCAGCTTGCATATAACAACTTAATCATCGTTCCTCAGCATGGGGTCATTTTTCCGTTGTCAAACTGGCCAACTGGTAAAGATAAAAAAAAACAGGTGTAGATCACTGTTGGATTTGATAAGTGTGTGAAATAATAAACACCGCATGCGTGTTTACATAATGAAATTGTTTATCACATTCGTGTTGATTTTGTCATTTTATGGGGAGTGGGGTGGTAGGGTGTTGTAACCAGGTCAAATTCTGTTCTGAGTCCATCATTCTTGTTCAGATAATGTGGATTCCATTTGATGATGTGAAGTACTTGTGACGATATGAGAAGTTCTTTGCGATTTCTGAAATGCTTTATCTGGATGACGATTTCAGTATTGTCAAAATCAATTTTGTGGCCTGATTCTGTAGCGTAGCGTGTAGACGACCTATGTCTGATGGCTGATGATTTCTCAAGCTTTTCTATTTCAACTGGATTTATTTCTTGGTGGTTGAACACAGATTCTCTATGCTTTTCATTTCTTCTGACTGCCCTGATTTCTCTCTGGTGATGTTTGTCCAATGTATATCGCATTACATTCAAAGCAAGCATTTTATTTTATAGACACAATTAGATGGTGAATCTTTAGGTATTCGATCCTTTGCATGGACAAGGTTGTTTCACAGTGTCTCTAATGTTTTGAAGAAAACTCTGACTTCTTGCTTATTGAGTACTCTACTGATATCGTTTGACGTCTCTACTCCATGTAAAGTGACAGCTGTTGAGGTCCATGTTTTCGGAACACGTTTTTCAACCACACTTAATGTCAGTGTTGATTTTCTTGATGAACTTCTTTGGGTAGGTTATTTCTGCTTGAGAGTCTTAGTTTTGTTTGATATTTCTTGTTCCTTTTCTTTCTTATTCGTTAAATTCAAAGAGTGTGCTCGTCTAAGAAGACCTGAAACAACTTATAGCTTTGCATTGATGGCGTGTGATGATCCAAAGTCTAAATAATTGTTTGTTGAAGTGGGTTTTCTTCCTGAATATAGGTATTCTAAAATGTCCGTTTTTTCTCGTCTTAACTGGACAGGCAGTTTTTAAATGGTGGTTCACACTGACATCTGATTCTGCCTTCGAAGTTAACTGGATTCTGTGAGATAGACTGTTCAGTTTCTCCATGAATGAACTGTGTAGATATCGTCTTAGCCATACAAAGATATCCTCTACGTATCTTAACTATATTTTGAGAGTGAGTATGCTTGAAAAGATGTTATCTTCGAATCTATTCATGAAAAGATATCAACAACAATTGGGAAACTGGTGAGCCCATAGTAATACTTTGATACAGCTATAAACATTAAATAGTGAGATGTTAGTAAAAGCAGCTGCGATATCGTTTTGTTTTTCATTCATTCATTGGGAAATACAAAGATGAACCTTTATTATAATGAATATCATATACCCAATGCCCGACTTTCTTCAAACTGTTAAAAGTTCAGATAAAGCAATAAGAAGACGTAATTTGTCTGAATCGTGTAATGTATTTGCGCAACACATTTCGAACAATCTGATCACACACGGACTTGTCATAGGAATATATATATAAAAAATTAATAAAGAGGTAAGAGGTGAGAAAAATAGACTTAGGTCAAGTTAAAAGGACATATTCAAGGTCAAAAAATAAAATTGAAGACCACTAAACCAAATAGCAGAGGTAATAGTACATCTGCTATGGTATCAAAACAAAATTTACCAAGGAAGGTTTAATGTGATGACAAATTGTTTTTGAACGCATAAAGGTGGCTTGAACTTTCTAATTGCTAGGGCTTCTACAAACTTTAGGATACGCCCCAAACACGTTTTATAGATAGGTTTAAAAGATCTGTTAACATCAATTTTATGACCTGTCTCTATAATATGTTTCGCAATAGAAGAGCTAGGTCTCCTGTTCTCACCGTTAATAGGTTCTGATGATTCCATTTGTTTCTGGAGCCATTTTGGAATATGCTCTGAAGCCCTTACTTGCAGAGATCGATGAGTCCTCCCTATGTATGTGTGTCCACACGTACATTCAAATTGGTAAATACAGTGGGATGTGACGTCATTTTTCGCATGTTCGAAGGGCTTAGATAGATATAATGGCTTTACATTCTCTAATATTATGATATTAGCTGCATAAAAAGTCTTTTTAACAGCAGCGTTCAGCCTTTGTCTAGTTATCAAGCTGCTTTGATGTCCCATATAGGGTAGCTTGATGTACACGTCTTTCTTAGGGGCGAGTTGGAGAGTGGGTCTTGGTGTTCTGACTACTTTATATCTCCTGATGAACTTTTCTGGATAATTGTTATCAACCAGAGTTTGTGTCAATATTCTTTCTTCTTCATCAAGCGTGTCTTCAGTGCATATTCGTCGGATTCTACTGAAGAGGCACCTTACTAAGCCTCTTTTGTACCGAATAGGGCAGAAACTGTGGTAATTAAGATACTGTCCTGTCCAGGTAGGTTTTCTATAAATAGATCTTTTTATTGACCCATCAAGCCGTCGACTAAGCAATATGTCTAGGAAAGATAAACAATTATCTTCCTCTTCTACAGATGTAAGTGATATGCTATTCTGAACTTCATTCATTCGATTTAAAATTGAGGTGGCAGAACAAGGCTTATCACTGATGACTACGATATCATCTACATACCTTCTATAAAGTGGCACATTTTCGATTAAATCTTGTTTTGGACATATATAACAGGTTTTTTTATTATAATCATGCCATTTCCTAATGCTTTCTTACACTTTTTGCTTCATAGATATATTACAGAGAACTACGGCCTATAACTACTCCACCGACAAATTTAAAGACACCTGGAGCTTTATCAAGTGTCAAAGCATCTGGACTACAAGTTTACTCTCGAATGACTGGTTATCACAGTAACGCTGAGTAGATTGTCTCTACATGCCCACGATACTAGAAATAACGGTGTACTATGACTATTACATATATACATGGTTTCTTTTCCTCCGACCCTTTATTACCCCACCCCCCCCTCCTACTCATTATTCTTCCTCATGATTCCATTTCCAGCCTTATCCCTATGGTGTTATTGATTTTTTTTTTACCGTACACTCTATACATCAATAAATTCAAGGTGCATATTGTTTGGTTTATTTTTGATGGAGGCTGACTGACATACCTTCCTAATCTGATTGGTGGACATCGTATCATGCTGAAAAGAGCCTCCAATGTCCTTCATCTTATCATCATCATCATCATAATAATAATAATAATAATTCTCATCTGTCGTCTCTCGTAATAATAACTCCCCACTAAATTATCATTCTTGTAATCATGATTATTGCCGGCATTAAAATTTCTTTTATTCATCTAAAATGTTGAACAGCATCCAATTGTGATGATATCACCTGGTCTTTCTTTATCGGGGAGGAGTAAAAATCAATATGAAAAACGAATGTAATCACTGAAGATATGATTTTTATTTTTTTTTTCTTTAAAATGTATACATACACACAAACTGTACACCTTTTCATTCAATATTCAATGGATACTTCTTATTTGATTCTATTGTTAACTTCTTTGATATTTTTTTTTGTTTATATAAATGAAGTGAACAAAGTACAAATATTGAACCATTAAATTTCTACTGGCGGGAAAGATTATTTTGAATTATTTTTTTAAAATATGAAAGTGGAGTAGTTGTTGTTTTTTTTAATTTTTAATTTTTATTTTTTAAATAAATTGATAATTTTCCTTTAATTAATTAATTATTTATTTATTTATTCGTTTAAACACAAACTTCATTCAGTGAGAGCGTCAGAGAAAATGTACACAAAAACATTAAAATACAATATACGGAAGAGAAATAGAATGATTCAGGGACAGGATCATGAAGAACGGGCTAGTATACTGAGCCATATCTGATAAAGTTTCCAGACACTGATTCTGACTATCTCTCGGAAACTATTCAGGGAGACATGCTGGGCTAAGAGATGCCAGATTAGCACAACTATCTAGCATTACTTCGCATCATTTCATAGGCTGATCACCCTTCAACTTTCACTAACTAGTAGATATTGTAGAAGTCACTAGGATGGTATTCCTAGTACATATCTGTGATTATTCGGTCATATGCATAGACTTTTACGGGAACCGAGATAACCGAACACACAGAGTTAATACACACCCTTCTGCTCGGTGGGGGGGGGGGTAGGTTTCCCTTGAGTACAGAGCGTCTGACAGCACTGAAGCAAATGGAAACCCAATCTTTTCGATAGACAGGTTAACATCATCACTACACGGTTAGAGTTCACACCCTTCAAACCTATCGACTAGTTCTGACGTCGCACCTATAAGTCTGTGTGCAGATACAGTCTCCTGCTAATCGAATTAGTAATTTTCAAATCGCATAGGCTGAGGTGAAGATCTAACACCGTCACTTGAAGAATACGATTCTGCTGTTGATATAAGTGTAAAACTTGGGCACTGTGGTGGTACAGTATAACTCCATTATAGATAAGATTTCATTTTGATAAATCACACAGTGTTACACAGTAATAATAATAACTGATGACCTTGTTTCGAGCACAAACTATTGCCACTCATAATCATATCTAGTCACTACTCACACAACTTTTTTCCTTCATTAATATACATGTGTGGAGTCGATTAGATATTGGAATAAAAATCAATATGTGATAATATGCATTCAGAAATAATAATATTAGTGTTATTGATCAATTACCACCAGATGGGAAATAAAATGAGTGTTTTTATAGTCAAAGTAAGTTACTTGTTAGAATGTTGTGATGTGTTTGAATTGAAATAGAATCTTGAGATGATTTATTATCCTCTTCTGATTTGACTGGCGGTATTAATATCTTGCATATTTCTGGTATTTGCATTGAGCCATTTCATTAGCATGTGTTGTGTTGGATGTAGACTCGATGAACCCTGGATTCAGTAATCAATCTCTCTTTCCAACTACATAGATTACTTCTAAAAATCTTAACCCTCTCCCACCCTATCTTGTGTGGTTGTGTGTTAATGCACGCATTGCACTTGCTGAGCTTTTTTCTAAATTACTTATCTTCTCGAAGTCAATCATTCTTACCTTAGCCACTAAATTCTTATGTTCCGCCAATCTGACTACCCCGATCTACTAGTTTGACCTATGTAGTTGACCCTACAGTCATTGCAGGGTATTTTGTAAATTTTATTATTTTGTTTGATTGAGTTCCCTGGGTCCTTTAGCCTACAGAGCTTGTCTCTGAGTGAGTTTGTAGGTTTGATTGCTTCCCTAATTCCTGCTTTATTAAGAATCCTACGTAGGGTGCACCAGGGCGTCGGTGGCAAGGTGTTTAGGACGCTCACCGACCATGCACATGGTCCGGGGTTCTATTCCCGGCCACAGGACGCACTCCTTTACCTAGCTAAGCCAGAAATAATGCTGGTAAAGAGGAAAGGTTGGGCATGAGGCTGGCTAGCAACGCCATCCTGGTGATGAGATCAGATCCAAATGAGCACAACAGTTAACTTGCATTGAGATCACTTCTATCTGACCACTACTCATTTCAAATTAATCAGTAGGATACACTAACACGCAATAGCAGAGGAATTGCTATGAAAAAAGCATGCTAACGTAAATTCTTCTAAATGTATGTCTTTTTAGAAAAGTTACCAAGAGGACGCCTCCAGCTTAGTGAAAAAATATAAAAATCATGTTAGATTATAAAAATATAAAGAGTTTATTGTTGCATTATTCCTAATAAAAATTTGCGTGAAAATTTCTGACGTCTTCATTGGTGCATTCGAAGACATTTAAAAAAATTCCTCAAAGACATTGGAAGTTTACATTTTAACTGCAATATTTGTAGGCGGCATTCAGACTACAGATAATCAGAAAAACTCAACTCTTGCAAACTTTAAAAACACTGAGATTTATGAACACAAGAGTATTACTCTTTCAGATAAGTTCTTCTTCATCAGGTTCTACAATTATATGTCCATAATAATTGGAAAATATATGTTGCGGGCAAAAAACCAACAAACTGGCTGAAGAAAGAGCCGGAAAATACAGGACTCCAGGTTGAACATAAATAAGATGGAGGGGATGAAACCAACCAACGAATCGCAACAGCAACAACAGCCAGTACCAACCACAATCAATGGGAGAGATTGAACAGAGGTTACCTCCCTCATCACTTCTCCGGGAAGCATCGTTCCAACCACAGGCAGCCGGAATGGACAAAGATGTCAAAGTCAGAACTGGAAAGGCAAGGCAAGATTCACCTTCATCAATCTGAAACCTGTCTGTAAATCTTCTCCAATCCACCTCAGCATAAGGAACAAGATTCGGATCCAGTTCCACATCAATGCCAAGTCGGTTCTTCTATACAGGTCAAAAAATTGACCGGCGTGCAACGGAAAGGATGTCCAACAGCTTCTGCAGACTTTGATCAATAGCTGCCTTTTACTCCATAGTTAGAATTAAAAGCTGGTCAGAAAGAATTTAGCAATAAGAAACCCTGGCTGACTGGAAACACACCAACAAGCGAAAGTCTACTGCTCAACAAATATGTAGAAGACAATGGGGATGGATTGATCGGCCATACATAAAGGAAACCATCGAATGACATTGCTCTGAATGCAAGCCATCTCTCCAGTGGAATCCCAATTGGAAACAGTGGTGTGGTGACATGGAGGAGATCACAAGAGTTGGGGGAGGAGATGAGAGATTGTGGGCAGTCATGGTCCAAGCTGAATAGAACGGCAGAAAACAGAACAAAGTATAGATGTGTTGTTGAAGCGGTATGTTCCACTGGGAAGGCAAGGGAATAAATAACATCCAATCAAATATCACTGGAAGCATCTGTAAGTGATAATATGAATCAGTTTAACACACCTAATTAAACACCAGATATATTAAGAGATTTAACACAGAGCATTTGTGAATTTATTGATAAGATTGCCGGCTAGGGTAACGATAGTGCCTGGGTCTGATACTTCTGCACTCGGAGCTTCGGTTGATTTACGCGAATTACAAAGGTCTCTGTTGTTTGGAATGTTTGGTAATGTAGATGTGTAACGAGAGAAGACGAGAGACTTGATAACTGGATGATTGAGACTGGACTGAAGTGTTCTGCCTCAGGCTGATATTTCGGTGACGTGTGTGGATGCTTCAACGATGTCCAAGGACTTAAACTGAAGTGACTGAATGAGTGGTGACCAGGAGTGAAATGTAAGAAGCGCTTTTCATCCTATTCGGGAATCAGCAGATGGATATACATGCATTCATAGAGAAATAATTAATTGATAGCGATTACACAAGAGTTGGCCTTCTCGGACCAAGTGGTCTAGTAGATAACGCCTTGACAATTGGAACTATGGGTACTGGGTTCGACCATCACTGGAGAAAGCACGAACATCCAAGTTACAAGCGCCCCATGGAATAAAATGTTCATGATCCTGGATTCCACTACTAGCCACCATCCACAAAACCTTGACTTGGGCTATGATAATTCAACTTCCTCAAATACATAAGTGATTCAATCAAATCTTCTATTCCGACTGCAGTTTTATGGAACTGCTCAAAAAGGATATCTGAGGCAAAAAACAACAACCGAAACCCTTCCATGTCTTTTGTGTACAGGACGAAGTATTGATTTTGCACTAGTGAGTTAGACAGGTAGAGAGATAGATAGATAACCAGTGCCATCATAACTCAACCTCTCTCTCTCTCTCTCTGAGGATGGCGATGATAACTGTGATGAGCTATACGATACACACAGAATATCACAGTTAATAGAAAATTATGAAAAACAATATGAGCAGATGGTAAAAACACAAAATAAAATCAATTAACATGGTTTATAAATTTATTTATTTATTTTCAATTCTGTGTTTCAACATGTTTGAACAAGTCAAACAAAATAATCTTCATGAGTTGGAAGAAGTTAGAATTCATAGACTGACCATAGGCTGATCGGGTCGCAGCGGCTCAATGGTCTACCACATTGCTGGCCTTTTGATCAGAAAGTCCTGGGTTCGAACCCCGCTGACGGCGGGTGCGTACTGCCGAAGAGCCAGTCCCAAACTAGACTGACGAAACAGCTCTCCATTACTCCAGTACTGCAGGTTTTCCAATGGTTCTCTAACTAATGTCAGCTCATGATGAAATCCTGAAACAATTCGAACAATCTGATCACACTCCACCAACTTGTCATAGGAGTACACATATGAAATTAATAAAAAGTTAAGGGGTGAGAAAATAGACTACTTAGATCAAGTTGAAAGGACATATTGAAGGTCGAAATAACAACAGCAGTGAAGATCACTAAACCAAATAACAGAGGCAGGTGTAAGTGATGTGGTGGTGTGATACTGACAGACAATGTGTGGCGACAGAATGTTATTCTCACACATTCTCACAGTTCAATACTGAGTTTAGCAATAGAATACGATGTGCCCATTTCAACATGCTATTTGATGTTAGAGACACACACACACTTCAGTACTCCATTAACATGAACATTCTATTGTATAGGACAGACACTACACTGGTAACTAACTTGTTTCCAATCAAAGTATCCAACGCAGTCCTACAGGAGGTCAATCGCGAGCCCAAATGGCTAGCACAGTAATAATGTCTCTGACTGCAACACTGCACTGGCTCATGTGGGTTCGAATCTCATGAGGGACATGAGTTCCTTCAAGGCTGCATATACGCCTTGCTGATGAGTGCCAACTAGCAAGGCTTCCTGTGGCCGATAGCACCCAACCATCCAATGTCATCAAATCAATGTGCACCGTGATGGTGAACTACCTAGTATGGTGGATAGATTCCAAACCTGACTTACGGAATACAGTCTGCACCAAATAAAGGACCAGACGCATCGCATTAGTTACTGACTAGTGTCCAATCAAAATAATAATAAATAGTTCCTGAATTCCGTTGACAGATAAGAAAAAATGTGTAAAACAATATGCCACATTTTGTTTACAAAATCAATGATAATATCCTTCGAAAGAGAGAATAAACCACTTTATATAGTAGTTTTATACACTGAAACTTGAACACTTGAAACCGAGCACTTCGTTCAATCAATCGACGGGAAAATCTAAAATTGAATTAAATAATTAATACGACCCGTTAGACAAGAGGTCGGTCTCATGGCTCAAGTGGTCTAAGGGATACCACTACGTCGTTTGAAACTATGATCACTGGGTTCTAGACTAAGTGGTGGGAACATCATCACTGACTCACCGGGGAATGCTGGTACATCTACTGGCTAAAGAGACTCAAATAGGACGAAATGCGCATCCTGGCTGGATTCCACTGATAGTCACCATCCACCAATTAAATACTAATTGAATGCCCAGACATCGTCGAAGCATCCGCACAAGAAGCCGACATGTCAACCTGAAACCGAACACTTCGGTTCAATCAGTCGATGGGAAAATCAAAAATTCAATTAAACGTGACATTTACTGTTCGTCGAGGATCTTCATATAAAAGATTTATTGAGACGGTAGATCGTGTGATTATAATATTATAATAATGATTGCTCCCTTGGGTTCCTAATGGAACATCGGGCTTCAACTCCACGTCTTCACTTGCTTCTGTCTTCCTTCTGCTGTACTTTTTACCTGCATCCATGTTAGTCCATACTCTTTCAACTCTTCTTCATATGATCTCCTCAATGTCACCCTTGCACTGACGACCCACTCGCCGCTTCCCTTTTGGGTTCCACTCGAGCAATGGCCTGACGTGCGTGGTGTCACCAACCGGTCTCCTCAGCAAGTGAGTGTTCAATCCATCTCCACTTTCTCCTGCATATTTGTTGGTTGGCGATTGGTTCTTGTTTTGTTTTGTTTGTTCCCATAGTTTCTTGTTGGTGATTCTTTCCGGCCCGTCCATCTGATCTTCAGTATAGAGCCAGCGAGGGCAGTTGTTGATAAAGGTCTGCAACAGGCTGTTGGTGGAAATATTCTTTGTGACCCGCCCGCCCGCCAAGTTTCTCATCCGTTCCGTATAGAAGAACTGACTGACTTGACGTTGTTTGTATTGAAAATCCGACCGAATTTTGTTGTTGATGCTGGCTGATTGACGAAGATTTCCAGATTGGTTGTTTCAGCTTGATGAATGTGTTTCTCACCTGCCTTCCCGATTCCCGCTCGATTTGACATCCTCGTCCATTCCGACTGGCTGCAGTTGAGACAATGCTCACTAGCTAGATAAGTGGATGAAATAACCTCTTTCCGATCCCTCCCGTCGATGCAGTACATAACCGTGGGAAATATATTCTGTCTTTACATTAAATAGCATGTTGAAATGGGCACATCGTATTCTATTGCTAAACTCAGTATTGAACTGTGGGAATGTGTGAGAATAACATTCTGTCGCCACACATTGTCTGTCAGTAGCACACCACCACATCACTTACACCTGCCTCTGTTATTTGGTTTAGTGATCTTCACTGCTGTTGTTATTTCGACCTTCAATATGTCCTTTCAACTTGATCTAAGTAGTCTATTTTCTCACCCCTTAACTTTTTATTAATTTCATATGTGTACTCCTATGACAAGTTGGTGGAGTGTGATCAGATTGTTCGAATTGTTTCAGGATTTCATCATGAGCTGACATTAGTTAGAGAACCATTGGAAAACCTGCAGTACTGGAGTAATGGACAGCTGTTTCGTCAGTCTAGTTTGGGACTGGCTCTTCGGCAGTACGCATCCGCCGTCAGCGGGGTTCGAACCCAGGACCTTCTAGTTAAAAGATGAGCTCGTATACCATTAAGCCAATGGGACCCGATCTAATGGCTTATTCAGGTAGGTAGTTATCTGGGGTTCTAGTGAGAAGTCGTGACAAGTTAGGTGCGGCAAGTCAGGTGTGAGGGCAAATACTCGCCGAAGCCATTCGCTAGGGGTCGTGCTATGTCGTGAATTGGCAGAAGTTGTAATTCATGGACTGTAACCAATCAAATCTCGACAAACCGACACATAAATATTCGAACTGTGTTGTGCGCAAATATGCACATTAAACCATTCAGACAAATTTACGTCTTCTTATTGCTTTGTCTAAATTCATGAAAGAAACTAATTGTTTTAAAATTGCCTACATAATTTGTTAGTTGTATGTCGGAGAGAGAGAAATAGAAACACGAAATATTTACGAACAATTTTGTTTTGAAGGGAATTAATTTGTGGATGGTGGCTAGCAGTGGAATCCAGCCAGAATACACATCTCGTCCTATTTGGGTCTCGTCAACTGGATGTACCTGCATTTCCCAGTGAGTGATGATGTTTCCACAAGAAGCCGAAATGTCAACCTGAGACCGAACACTTCGGTCCAATCAATCGATGGGAAAATCAAAAATTCAATTCAATTAATATGACCCAAGTGGTCTAGTGGATAACGCTTTGGCGTTTGAAACTACGGGTACTGGGTTCGAGCCTCAGTGGTGGGAACATCATCACTCTCTGGGGAGTGCAGGTACATCCACTAGCTGACGAGTCGTAAATAGGCCGAAATTAGCGTCCTGGCTGGATTCCACTGATAGCCACCATCCACCAATTAAATACTAATTGAATGCCCAGACATCGTCGAAGCATCTGCACAAGAAGCCGACATATCAACCTGAGACCGAACAATCAGTCGGCGGGAAAATCGAAAATTCAATTAAATGTTTTGAAGGGATTCTATATATTTCAGATTAGACCACAGATTGCTATCAATTTAGAGAACTATTGGAATCCAATACCTGAGTACTGGACAGTTAATTCGTCCTAGTGCTTGGGTTTCATTCACTGGGTTTCCAAGCCAGGACCTTCCGGTTACAAGGCAAGCTAGCTGGTATACTACTCAACCACGGGGACCGGATTATCTTCAACCTTTACTGCAATGTACATGTCTTTATACATGAAATAATTTCAACAATGATGGTGAGTTTGTGTGCTAAAAATGATGCTAATAATACATGGTAAATGTTTTTGAACGTCAGTATTTATTATTATTTCCTTTAATTCCTAGAAGGACATAGGGCTGCAGCTGCGCGTCTCCATTGCCTTCGGTTCTCTGCAAAAGTTTTCACCTGGCTCTAAGTCTGTCCACATGCTTTCATCTCCTCTTCACATGACCTTCTCCATGTCACCCTTGGACAACCAACTAGCCGCTTCCCTTTCGGGTTCCACTCGACGGTTTGCCTAGTGATGACATTTGATGTTTGGTTTTCTCAGAGTTTAGCCAATCCATCTCTATTTCTTCCTCCCTATTTGTTCCACAATTGGTTCCTGCTGGGTTGGTTCGCTCCGGAGGACCCGCACTACTGCTGATCTTTTCTGGCCATCTGATCTTGAGTATTGAGTGAAGACGACTGTTAATGAAGGTTTGTAGTTTGTTTGAGATGCTCTTTATGACACGCCAAGTCTCTGACCCGTATAGTAACACTGACTTCACATCGTAGTTGAAAATATGGATCTTATTTTTGATGCTGAGTTCTGTTGACCTCCACATAGACTTGAGAGTAATGAAAGCTTGTCTTGCTTTGCCGATTCTTGCTTTGATGTCCTCGTCAGTTCCGCCGACCTGTAGTTGAAACGATGCTTCCCAGGTAGTTAGGCGAAGGAGGTTGTTTCTTTCAAGTTCCTCCCATTTATGCTGGCTGATTTTTGTCTGTTGTTGCTGTTGTTATTGGCCAGGAATCATCAACACCTCTTTTTTATCTATGTTCACCTCAAGTCCTATCTTTGATGCTTCTTCTACTTCCAACTTGTCGCTTTTCATTCGCATATCTTCCAGTTTGTGGGAAATCAAACATATAGCATCGGCAATGTCCAGATCCTCCAAGTTTTTTTGTGTGAGTCCATTTTATGCCTGTTTCCTCATTGCCCACTGTCTGTAGTATTATCCAATCTACTGCAATCAGGAAAATCATTGGAAATAGTAGGCAGCCAGCTTGTCTTACTCCCGTCTTCCTTTCGAAGGATTCCGTAAGTTTCTCGTTGTGGATTACTCGGCATACAGCACTGTCGTATAACTGTTGAATGAGATGAATTAATAGCGACAATTATAGTAATAACAAAAATATTGGTTATAAGGCCAGTGAGAACAAAAGTTCGAGAAGTTTTAGGCGGTTGGCTATAAAAATAACCAGGGTAGTATATTTAATTCAATTCTAGATTTCTCCAACGATTGATTGGACCGAAATGCTCGGTCTCAAGTTGACATTTCGGCTTCCTGTGCAGCTGCTTCGATGATTTCTGGGCATGTAATTAGAAGATAACTGGTGACCCGAGTGGTCTAAGGGATACCACTACGTCGTTTGAAACTATGGCCACTGGGTTCTAGCCTTAGTGGTGGGAACATCATCACCGACTCACTGAGGAATGCAGGTACATCCACTAGCTGACAAGTCCCAAATGGGACGAAATGCACCTTTTCTGGCTGGATTCCTCTGTCAGTCTTTTTTTCATTCCTTTACGTTCCCAGTGTAACACATGGAGGCTTCAACCTAGAGGCTTGAAGTTTCATTTACAGTGGTAATTATTTTTGCAGGATGGTGTTGCTAGCCTCATATCCAACCTTTTATCTTTACCAATCTTACCAATCTGTACGTTGGCCAAAGTGGACGTCTCCTTCGTCTTCGTATCTACGAACATAAGCTAGCCGTCAAAAGACATGATATCCATTCTCCTGATCATATCACTACATACAGACAACCACAGACATCAATTCGACTGGGACAACCAGTGTTCAAATATTAGACAGAGGAAACACCAAAAATGTTTGAGAATTTTTATAAGCCTGCCTGGTATTCCAGTGAATCATCAATCAATAGACACATCGACATGGACAAAATTTGCCAACCGATAAGAAAGAAAAACAATCAGTTCCAATACAGGTAGTAGCCTAGAGGGTGTGAAAACACACAAAAACAACCAATCACGTCCAAGGTCATCGACCGGGAGAGATGATTAATAAACTCGTAGAGAAATCTCGAAGCTCACTTCAATTGAAATTGAAGTATGGGCGCTGAAGATGTCGCCTAGTGCTGGGGCGATGAAAGCTTCGCAAATTAACTATCCAGCTCAGGGAACACAACCACATCAAAATCATCCACCTGAGCTAGAAATCTTCTTTATCATACCTAAATGCAGAGCTTATATAACGAATTTCGTTTATCCCTTTTCCGAATTATGAAGAAACATGCTCAGTAATGCGTTCACTTATCTTTCCAGTTTTTCGTCCTATGTAGTATCCTTCATTGGAGCAGCTAAACTTATAAATGCGCATAGAAGTGGCATAGTTAGGTAGCTTTTTCTTTTCTTCAGAAATCATAGCTGATCATTTGGAAAATGATAGACAGTGGTTTGACAGTGGTTTCTAGGAAATCAACGATACCAGTACAAAACATGGGCACTGTGGTGGTAAGCTATAACTCCATTATAGACAAAAGTTTTTTTCATCAATCACAAAGTGTTGTACAGTAATATTAACTGATGACTATGTTTTGAGTACAACTTATTGCCACTGATAATCATAATAAGTCACTTATATACATAAACATGGTTATACAGCTTGAGAATGATATCGCTGGAAAGAGGAGTAATTCTTTGGTGAACGCCTTTTCTGTTATATGACTCAATGTGGAATTTTTAAGTTGTACACTTCGATCTGACCTGACTTGAAGTACACACCTGTCCATTATGATGTCTCTCCCTGTCTCCTTAGAGAAATACACGACAACAGTTTGTTGAATCCCGATTATAAACAAACTGAATAAGAGGAATTGTATGTATTATATTGATGGAGGTTTCCGTGGTATCCCAAGTTTTAAGCAGGCCGCCTTAGTGGGTATGTCTGTTGTTCGAACGTGATCTCGGTCTGATTTCTAGCTGCCATAACCCTCAACCTTGAATAGTTTACTAGATGACAGGAAGTCTAGAAAAGAGGGAAGTGTGATCGTGAGGCTAACAACGGCAACCCCGTCAAGAAACGACATCAGTGGTACTTGAAATCCTGTCTTCTAGTCAGAATACAAGAAATTGGCGAAAATTCATTTCAACACTTCGAGTGCAATTTTTATTGCCCATAATCACATCAATTTATCTTATATCAAATGCATTTACCTAAGGCTGAATAATATTCCATCACTGTACCGGAATTCTTCTCTTGCATAAAGCCATTTTGACACTACTTATAGCAATAGTTGATAGTATATTAACTATACACGAAAATTTAGGCAAAGTTAAACTCTAAGCACCACCAACTACCAATAGGCGAATGACCTCGAATGCACCAATCATGTGAAGGAGGTATTTTTGTGTATGGAATACACATATTTATGAAGACAAAAATGCATAAAAACTGTATAAATGAGGATACCTTCCTCTGATACGTGATAAAAATAGATCTTAGTTTTAGGTTGGAGTATCAACAGAGCATAATTCCATTGCGTGTAAAATTTATTTTGATGAAGTCTCACAGTGTTGTACAGTAAGATTTACTCTTATCTCCTCCCCCTCCTACTCACACGATCTCCACAACTGCAGTGTTTGAATATCTACCTTGTTAAGTAGGCCGATGATCTAACTATTTCAATGTCTGTTAACTCCCAACTCGACTGTACTAAGATGAACAGCTTTCTATCAGGAATTTTTTCAGGATATGATTGGAAACCTGACATCCAACCGACCCTTTTTATCGGCCTTAGTACCGACCTAGCGTCAGTCGGGGATCCATTCATAGGTCACATGAGGCGTGGTTTGACAAGCGTTCTTCCGCTGAACCTCTGATGCACTTTTAATGCAATAGCCATAGTAAACCTGTGGTGGTGTGATACAGACAATGTGTGCCAACGGAATGTTATTCTCACTCAATCCCACAGTTCAATATTGTATTGAACATTCTGTTTGTTGATAGAGCCAGAATATTATTCTCACAATTCAATACGGCAATAGAAACAGAATACTATGTACATATTAGAACATTCTATTTCATGTCGTCGTTGAATGTAAACCGAAATCACACGCTTAGTGATGACTGGTTAAAGAATATAAACTATATATATATGCAGTGGTTTGATCCATGGAGAATATACTATGGCTTCCATATCTTGCCTACTCTTGTTACATTTGGTGTTGCTGCCTGCCAACAAATTAAAAGCCTATGTCCTGCAGTTTTTGAAGGAAACATTTGAATCTTCTGGTAGAACTTCGAGGCTTCTGAGCAGCTGAATGGCGTTCAAGATTCGTCAGTAATGAGTCTGTTACCTTGAACGCTGCTGGAAGGTCGGACAATAGCAGCATATGATAGAGTGAGGTAAAATACCTGTGAATACGAGTAAACAGGGTCATGCAAACAGCTTCGAAAGAGGGAATGACCATCAGTGGTCACCGTGAGAAGGAATCACGTATACACGATCAGAAATGCAAATAAAGAGAAGTAGATGAATGTTAGAGAGTTCTGGAACTCAAAACAGCAAGACAAACTAACCAAGCCACCAGCAACAAGAAGATTGAACCGACTTCAGTCGAAAGTTTTGACGGGGGGACAAGTGTGGTGGTGGCGTGTGTGTGTGACAATGAGATATTATTCTCACATATTCCCACATTTCAATTTGGCATTAACAACAAAATAAGATGTATCTATTCGAACATTCTATTTCATGTCGTCGTTGAATGTAAACCGAAATCACACGCTTAGTGATGATTGGTTAAAGAATATAAACTGTATATGTATACACAGTGGTTTGATCAATGAAAAATATACATTGGCCACCTTGTCTGCCTTCTGTTATTACAAACTGAGACAGATTTGAGTTGATTTGTCCATCTCTAAAGTGTTTACCAGGTTTATTTTTTTTGCTTATCCATTGTTTAGAGATTGAGTTAATCGAACGATTTGATTCTTAAATAATTGACAACTCTTCGGCAAAAGTTCGTAGGTTGTTCAACGTGTGAACATGACAGCATTCCATACTTCCTGGTGAACCTCAAATTAACAAACATACACAATGCTATTTAATTATTATTTATTGCTTGAGTTCCCACTGGAAATCAGGCCAACTGACTGACTGACTGACTGACTAACTGAATGTTTTCAACAGAGAACTTTGCAGAGAAGTTCAACACTTCAATTTGCCGTACTTCATACTGCATATACTTGCCGAGAGAAGAGACTCATAAGAAGTATTTTGAAGAATTATTCTGTGAGGATTCTATTTCTATTCAGGTTAGACCACTGATTGATGTTATGAGAAAAATAAGAACAGCAATAAACGACCACAAAGAGATGAGAGGTTAACGTTCAGCGAGAAACCACCAATCAGAAGACTGTGTTTGTTTGTTTACAATAATCTATAATAATGTACATAAAAATCTATAAATATCTGTTGATTCCCATAATAAACGATTTGTTGCTAGGCATTCGTAAGTGTTTGACAGGGGCACGAGTGTGGTGAGAGCTGGCTGCTAGCCAAAATCGGTGGTCAGTAATTTACGTCAATGTTTATGTCCCCAATATTATTTGTGAGAAATATAAGAAGAAAGATTGATTCAACAACCAATCACAACCGACTTTGCGTAGGCGGATACAATTCGCAGATAGATAATCTGAACTTCAAGAAACGGCGACAGACAGTTGAAAGATTAACGTTCAGCGAGAAACGACTAATCGGAAGACTGTGTTTGTTTGCTTGAAATAATCTATAATAATGTACATGAAAATCTATAAATATCTGTTGATTTCCTTTATAAATGATCTGTCGCCCGGTCCTTGTCTTCTATTGTTACATATTAGTTAAAGAACCATTGAAAACCAGTCCTGGAGTACTGAACACTTGTTTCATCAGCCTAATGTGGGACTCATCGGCAATACTTATCCACTGGGTTTCAAAACCAGGATCTTCGGGTTACAAGGCAAGCTAGCTCGTATACCACTCACCAACTGGGACCCGATTAAATGGCTAGCGTAACTTCTAGCACGACTGGCAACAATCAGTGTCGCCGGAGGGGACTACATCCCCACTCCCGACTGGATCGATCCCACTGATCACCACTACTCACTTAGAACTCCAGGAAACTCCGTCCTGTATCTAGTCACTAGCGAGCATCAGATTAATTCTCAAGTATTAGTTTTTTGTAAAGATTCTATTTGTCTTAGGTTAGACAGTGGAGTGATATCAGCTAAAGAACCAGCCAGGGAGCATTGGACAGCTGTTTCGTCCTGGATTGGAACTCATTGGCAGTACGCACCCATTACTCCTTGGTTTTCAGTGTTTCTCTAAATGATATCAGTCCATGGTCTAATAATGATTTTATTGGATATGAGATACCACAAAATGTGACTGCTGTTTAGCCGTTGAGAACGATTTCGAAATATATCACCAATAGTCTCCAGCTATTGGTTCTCATCATTCCGACGATCCCAATCAGACAGTTTACACTTCCCTACATGACTGGCCTAAACCAACCGCTAGTAGGCTTTATGGAATGATGCCAGGTTTTGGTTTGACTACCTCAAACCCTTTTCCAACCTGATCTTATCTCGGCTAATATTGATTTTCGAGGAAGGTGATACTTCCATGTATTAGGACCACATGTTCTAGACATTTCAATCAATGAAGTTTCACAACCTCATCGATTAACTTTACCTTCTTACCTGGCATGTAACTCTTAACCTCAATATTGCTCACCATACTAAATCACAACATGGGAGACAGAATGCAACCTCCACATATATTCCATTTTAAATCGCCACTTCACATAGGAGTAAATAAAAGCAGAGCAAACAGGTGCATGTGCGTCGGTGGCGTAGCGGTTAGGACGCTCGTCGACCATCCAAATGGTCCGGGTTCGATCCCCGGCCACAGGGCGCACTCCTTTACCTCGCTAAGCCAGAAATAATGCTGGTAAAGAGGAAAGCTTATGCATGAAGCTAGCAACCCCACCGTGTAAAATAAACACTGCTATAGAAACTTGAAGCCCTATGTTCCACTGGGGAACGTGAAGGAAAAAAAACAGGTGAGCAGTACGCATGTCATTAGATTGATAGTCTGGCATCACATCTACGCCCTAGATGACATCAGTCGGCAAATCCCACACTAGCCCTTCGTATCCATGCTGAGACATTGTCAGCAATTAGTCCGTTGGGATTGATGGAACTTCCCAAATAAGTGAGTTGGTCAACATGTTGAGCCATCACTCCACTCTCTATCTTTAAGCTAGTAGTCAATGTGATCCAGTGCTATAGCATCATCATCATCTTATATTTTACAGGAGCAAATCACATGCCAAACATTCACAGACAGCCTTGTGATCAAAGTGTTCAGAAGACTGCATTATCCTCATATTCTAGGTGTTATGTACTGCTGCTGAGTGGTTAATAGTAAGTTTTCCCCGTCGCCAATTATGTTATGTACTCGTCGAGTAGTTAATAGTCCTGACGCGGAAAAGAGGGAAATCAGAAAACCACCAGGTTTACGATGATACTTGTATTTTCCTGACAAGGAAAATAATTGTCACACAAGAGTGTGAGTGAATAAGTACGAAATGTACGGACAAGTATGTGAACAGGAAAATATATATATCTATAAAGTGTACAATGCAAAGTATATATGAAAATGGCTAATACACATGAACCAATAGACAGTCATCTTACCATGAATGGTTGTAATGTCATATGACAACAAGGTCATACATGTTTATTTATTTAGTGGACAGACAGAAGCATATTGTCAGTTATAATGGAATATCGATTCATATACACATAGCGAAATATAACAGACTGTCAAAAACAAAACACATCATGTGGGTACATATCACTAGGTCAATAAGATTGCTGCCTGCCAACAATTCAATTCCTGAGTAGCGGAAATCAGTTTCGTTCAGTTCCATTGGTACATCTATAATGAAAGTAAATAAAAATGAGGGAGAGTTGGCATCTCTGACGGACAGCACTGGTTGTCATTACTTCAGATGACAACTCTACATAAGCTGTTACACAGCTGTCAGAGTTCAATTAGTTGCTTTTATAAGTGTTGTATACATTCTCGACACAGTACCACTTGGTGGAACATAAGGATTAGAGTGGCACATCTTGACTACACTCAGTTCCCTTATGTCACTTTCAGCTGGCTGGCTCAACAACTGACCACCCATCAGACTCAAGTTTATCGAGTCGCTTCCCATTCAATTTCCAATCCAGTAAATTCCTTGTGTGCCTGTTGAATGCCAGAATTCTTCTTTGCTTATCTATTCTGTCTGGCCACCTGTCTTCAGTAACAAGCAAAAGTAGAGAGCTACTAATACAAGCTTCCAGTAGCTTATTTCAGATTTCAGTGACGTTTGTGCCAATATTATGAAAAATACAGAATCCCTTTGACTGAAGACTAGTTAGTAATTAGTGTAAAGTATGTCAAGTCCTTTTCCTTTGGTGCAGACTGAATTCTACCGTCAGTCAAGTTTGAAATGTGGCCATCATCAAGCTAAGTGGCTTGTCACTATGGTGCACCGCACTGTGAATGGTTGTTATTTGATGTCTGGAGATAATCGGTAAGAAGTCTTAGATGACTTAGATTTCGCACAAGTTGACACTTACCAGTAAGGAAGGTGAATCTGCCACGATTCACAGTGGAGTGTCTCATGATAGAAAGCAATCTATAATGGTGGCTACACCCCAACAGATTCTGGAACGTAGGCATACTTACCATCGGCGTCCAACAATCGGCATTCGATTCCGTCTACCTAGAGATTCTCTGGCGACGCTTGGCTGTAAAGGGAATACCCAGAAAATATATCGCACTGATAAAGGCACTCTACTCGAACTCATGCAGTTAGCCAGGTGACGGCTTACGGCTAGTTGTCATATGAAGTGATGACAACTAGTGGTGTCCGTCAGAGATGCCCACTGTTCCCATTTTTATTTACTTTCATTATAGGTGTACTAATGGAACTGACCATAACTAACTTCTCCTACTCGGGAATTGACTTGTTGGCAGGTAGTAATCTCGTTGACCTAGAATATGTAGATGATATATTCCTGTCGAGATGAAGTTGTGTGCATCGGTAGCACAGTGGGTAGGATTCTCACCGACCATGCACATGGTCTGAGGTTCGATCCCCTGCCGACGCACACCTGATATCTATGGTTGGCCTGCAAAATTTGGGCTACCGATATCCATGCTGAAAATTCCATACTTGTACCAAAAATACGGTGTGGAATCAAGCTGTAATCAAAAAATAAAATAAAAATGTAGAGTCCTCTGAACACCTTGATCAGTAGGCAATCTTCGAATATTGGCATGCAATTCGCTCCCACCAAATGTAAAGTGATGAGGCTACTGGACTGGATTAGACTACATTGACTTCCAGCTTAGAAATAAGGAGTGAAGGGGTTGGCAGGGCATGTTGACCACTTCACTTATTTAGAACGTTGCATCAGCCAGATCCAACGGGCTGATCGCTGACGAAATCTCAGTATGATACAGAAGGCTCGTTTTTCTATTTATTTTTTTATTTTTGATTACAGCTTGATTCCACACCGTATTCTTTTGGTACAGGTATGGAATTTTCAGCATGTGATATCGGTAGCCCAAATTTTGTAGGCCGATCATAGATATCAGGTGTGCGTTGGCAGGGATCGAACCTCAGGCCATGCGCATGGTTGGCGAGAATCCCATCCACTGTGCCACCGACGCACATATGCCTATCAGTTCACGCCGTCTCTCGCTAAGTAGACGTGATATCCATCTGGATATCGACCAAAGGGCAGGTGTACTGCTCAGCAGTCCGCTCTGTCCTCCTTTACGGCTGGCTGTGAGTGAGACATGGCCATTGAGAGTGGAAGACATGAAAAGCGTGACCGTCTAGCTGTCTCTGATCATAGGTGCCTGGGTTCTGTCTCCCGTATGAAGTGGTATAATAGGGTAAGCACTATTAAGGTTAGGCGTCAGTCGAGCGCTAAGTAAGGAGGGAGGAGAAATCAATAGAAGATGCTGAGAAGTTACATCGACTGAAGTGGTTAGGACATGTACTACGCATGCATATCTAGCCATCGCCTTCCTCGTCCGAAGGGCAATGTTAGCTGACATAGGATTAGTTTGGAAAAGAGCCACTAGTGATAGTCAAACCAAAACCAACATGCTTCATCAGTCAATGAAATCCACACTAGTGAGTTTAGGCCAATCAGCCACTCAGGGAGGTGTCGACTTGCTAACTAGTTGGGGTCCTCGGAATGGTAAACACCGATGGCTGGAGACAATCAGTAATATGGCTCAAAATCCTCGTTCTCAATGGCTGGCACAGATGCATCCGCTCCTTGTGAACTTATAATACCCAATAAAACTATACTGTTCTGTGCCTCATATCTCTGTTTACTGTCTCTATTTTGCATTTCCTTTTACTTTCTTCTCTTGCTTTGTGTGGTACATGGAGGGGGTGTGGCAACTCGAAATGTTGCACATCGGTGCGAAGTTCTATATTGAAACCAGTCAGTCATGGTGACCAATCAAAGCATCCAATACAATCATTCCATACAGGAGGTCAATCCCCAGTGGCAATAACCTAGTGGTAACATTTCACTGAAGTAGTAGTAGTGGGTGAGGAGAGTTCGAATCTCACAAGAAAAATGAGTCCTTTCAAGGTATCAGATACACCTTACTGACTGAAGAGTAGCAACCAAATAGAAAGAAGCCAAGGTCACCCAAGACTTCCTGTAGCCTGATTGCTTCCAACCATTTAATATCAATATACAGAAGCACATCACACACACACACACACAATACCAACACCATATTGAATTTCTATACTGAACTCTGACTGAAATTATTTATTACAGATAATCGATTTTCTAGTTTCTGGGTTGAAAAAGAAGAGCGAAAACAAAACAAAACAGACTTAGATAAACACTGACATGGCTGGAATCAAAAACATCATAAATTCGTAGATTATTAAAAATTATCGTATATATAAATTAATTATATATGCGTATAAATAATACAGCAAAACCAAAGTGAAGAACAAGAAATCTATACGAGTCTGTTTCAACCGACAAATTATTCGATTAATCAATCATATATGTGACATAAAATGTCACATCTACATACATGTGTAAATCATTGTGTTACATACTACTTGTATTCTACTGACCGGTTCAATGGTTCAATGATGAATATAATGGAGGGAATTTAAAATTCAGAAAAGAAGGGAAGAAAGAAAATAAAGAAAAACAGAATAAATGACTATTTTCTAATTATTTTCATATTTTTTAAGTTATTTAATTAATTCAAAATTAGAAAAAAGTGTCTGCACAAGAAGCCGACATGTCAACCTGAGACCAAGCACTTCGGTTCAATCAATCGACGGGAAAATCTCAAATTCAATTAAATTAATACGACCCGTTGCAAACGCTTTGACGTTTCAAACTATGGGCACTGGGTTCGAGCCCCAGTGGTGGGAACATCATCACTCACTGGGAAATGCAGGTACATCCACTAGCTGACGAGCCCCAAATAGGACGAAATGCGCATTCTGGCTGGATTCCACTGCTAGTCACCTTCCACCAATTAAATACCAAATCAGATAAGTTTATTTTAAATATCTTAAAGTGATGATGCATTGTTAATGCCATTTATAGCACAAATTATTATTCATAATGATAACATCACAATATATAACACCACAACTTCACTGACTTCGAAAAGATCTTTGACAATGCAGCGTTGACTGAGAAAATATTTGGGAACTACTTCAACACTACGGCGTGCAGTGTCCATGTTATGTACTCGTCGCTAAATTATTGCTATGTACTGGTCGAGAATTTAATAGTCCTGACGCAAGAAAGACGGAAATCAGAAGACCACTAGGTTTGCGATGATACTTCTATTTTCCAAACACAAGGAGACGCAATAAGTGGTATCACACCAAAGCGGTAAGTCAGTCACACAAATTGTGAGAGCGAAATATATATGAATGTCCAGACAAGTGTGTGAACAAATCAATAGACAGTCTTAACATGAATGGCTAATTATAATGAAGTATCGATCCATATATACATAGCGAAATATAGCAGACATGTCAAACAACCACCATATATGGATATATGTCACGAAGCAACGGACTGTCAACAAACACTCATATTATATATACTATAAGGGGAATATATATTGTTAAAGGAGACAGGTTCATCAAAGTGAAATGGTCACAGACTAAGAGAGCAAACAGAAAGAGATCACCATACACACACACATATATATATATATATATGGATACATATCAGTCCAAATCTTTATCAACCTCATTCAGCCACAGCTATATGAAAATTTCACGTGTCCGTCGATCCACAACAGAAGTGCATACAAGAGCAAGACAAGGCCGGCTGTATATTATCACCGATGATATTCTTAACTGTGGTAGACTCGATTATGCGTCAGACTGTGAGGAGACAGGAATACGTTTGACCACCGATAATAAGATTTTAGAAGATCTGGATTTCGCGCGTGGATGATTTATTTATGTTTAATGTCACACAAACTCGAAGACTTTCAGACGAAAATCAATAAACTGGCAGAAGAGGCTGGCAGCGAAGACAGGACTACACGTGGACATAGAGAAGACAGAGGTGATGAAGAAAAAAAAACGAACCACAACCACAACAACGAGCAACAATCACCACCGTCAGGAGAGATATAACAGAGGTTGTTTCCTTCACTTATCTAGGAAGCGTCATGTCAACCACAGGCGGAACGCATGCAATAAAAAAAAGCTAAAATTGGAAAGGTGAGATAATGTACGCCTACATCAACCTGAAACCAGTTTGGAAATCTTCTGTACTGCACTCTGCCTCAACCAGCATAGACAACGATATTCGGATTCTGTTCAACACCAGTGTTAAATCAGTCAGTCAGTCAGTCAGTCAATTCTTCCATATGGGTCAAAAACTTGCACTTTGCGCCACGAAAAGCATTTCCAACAGTCTGTTACACACACTCTCATCAACAGCTGTGCACTTCGCTTACCCTATACTGAAGATTAAATGGCTAGCAAGTGAGAAAGAATTAGAAAGAACAACCCAACCAACCAACCAACGAAGAGCTGATCACTCAACAAATATGTTAGGCGAAAATTGAGTTTGGATCGGACACACGCTGAGGAGATCGTCGAATAACATCGCGAGCAATGCAGGCCATCGCTCGAGTTGAACCCGATTAGGAAACGACCAGTGGATTATCGGTTCCATGATGACACGGAGGAGATCATGTTAGGAGGAGGAGGAGGAGGAGGAGGAGATGCGAGATTATGGGCAATCATGGACCCAGCTGAAGAGGATGGGAGAAAATAGAACAAAGTGGAGATGTATAGTTCAGATCCTATGTTGTACTCGGAACCCAAGGGAATAATACTAATACTAATAATTGGCAGAAGTTAGAATTCAAGGACCATTGGATCGGGTCCCAGTGGCTCAATGGTCTACGAGCTCGCCTTGTAACCAGAAGGTCCTGGGTTCGACCTCTTGGCGGTGGGTGCGTACTGATGAGGAGTCCCAAACTAGGACGAAACAGCTGTCCAGTACTCCCAGGTTTTCCAGTGGTTCTCTAACTGATGTCAGCTTATGAATAAATCCTCCATGCAATCAAACAAAATCCCTACAAAACCAATACTTGCAAAATACTAATACTAATAAATTAAAAGTCAATCTGAACGAAGAATATTCTTTTCACAATAATTTCTCCTCTTCAGGTTCTTACAATTATAAAATATAATATAACTGTTGTAGTTACATTAAAGGCCAGTTATGTGGCGGATACATTTTTTTAACGTAGAATAACAGATTAGTAATTATGGAGTGTCAAAATAAATAGTCGTATTTGTGTGACAAACGTGCTCTGGGATGAAATCGATTACAAAATATTTTGGTGAAATAGGAGACAATACTGGTGATTAATCATAATAGGTTTGCAGAGTGTTGGGTAGAAAAAATTGGCAAGTCAGATCAAGGTTACAAAAGGTGTCAGGTGAGTGAGTGGCTAGTACAAAGTGGTCTGTGTTAAACAGGAGATAGTAAGACTGCAATGAGAGGTTCATCATGAAATAATGAATATGTGAAATGAAACAGGTGGAGGCATATACTGAGAAAAGAGACAATATCACTAATAATAAGTCCGTATAAATGAAAAATTCGATAGTATTGAGAGAATGTTTGCATGAAGGGCATAAATTATGACGAATAATAATAATTATAATGATAATATTTGTAATAATAAGCAAAAGAAAAAAATCCAAGAGGGTTAAGGGGAATAAGCACTCTCGGTGATAAGAAGAATCATCAGTCCAAGTGTGGTCACGATAGGAGCAGCGTCTGGACGTGTTCATTTTGGATACAAAGTTCCAGTTTAGTCGATCTTATTGCAACAGCTTCGGCTATGTATAGGAGACGTAAGCGAACTGTACATGATAACGACTTCGGAATTCGGTATATAGCTCTGAAAGCTGTGTTGACATCGATGCGATGTCCAGTATCGACCAAGTGTGTGTGACAGGATCGAGCTTTTTATGCACTTAATTTCCCCCCTGCTGAACCAAGCTGGTAAATGTTCGTGAACTCGTAGACGAACCTGCCTAATCGTGCGCCCTATATAACTTGAACCACAGGAACAGTTGAAATGGTATATACATGAAGAAGAGCTAAGGTTAGGTAAGACATCTTTGAGTTGCTGGGTGAACATTGGACGGCTAGTGAAGGATAAACACAGATGTGCAGACTAGAAAGTTTTCTTGATCACCCTGGTTAAACGTTGCGATAGAATTTCCAGAGGAGTATATCCCTTGAATTGGAGGTGTAATGCTAATAATAATAGTAATTTTGAGATCCTAACTTACTCATTTAGGAAAACTGACAACAAGTTGAGCCAGGATATATATACATTCCTTTATTTCAATTAGTTCGTCATCATCGGCTCTACACTGATATTTACCTTTGAATCAGGTATTTAGAAGACAAATTTCGCGATATGATGGAAGCATTTCGTAGTTTCTTTACAACCGCTTTACAACTAACATGGTTAACAATAATAAAATTAAATAAAGTTCATGACAATTACTCAGTTAAATAAATAAAAACAAAAGTACATATTAATGACCAATCATATTTAAATAGGTCATGTAGTCCATCATAGTAGGCGAAGATTGAAGTCTATTGTTTTGACTGTGCATACAGTTTAGGCTGTATGTGATTGATCCAAGGTGCTTCCATCACCTTCAATCACCAACCTTGAATTAGAGTTATCTGGTGAAATAATTGTGAAACAATCATTAATATTGATTTTGTGACCTGACATGGTTTTTACATCACAATATTTTACCAATCAAGTGGTTATTTTTCTTTCATCAGTTTTAAACAAAGGTGATGAAATTAAAAGGTAAAAAGTCATGAAAACAATCAACTAATAGCTGCTAGTAACGAGATATCTAAGTTTTGAAGGTGATGAACTGCGGGATTCAAGATAAGTTAATAACTCTTAGGGGTTAGCGCAACCAGTTATTATTATATAATCAAGAAATTTCTAAAATAGCCATGATGATTACGAAGAAGAGGATGACTCAGAAGAATTACGTAACACACGTAAAAGTAAATAGAATAAGTTGGAATCATAAAAATTAATAAAGTCGAAAGATATAAGAATAGAAGTTGTGCACTGTGGTGGTAGAGCATAATTCCATTATGGGTATAATTTGTTTATTATTTTTATTTTTTTTATTTTTGATTACAGCTTGATTCCACACCGTACTTTTGCTACAAGTATGGAATTTTCAGCATGGATATCGGTAGCCCAAATTTCCCAGGCTGACCATAGATATCAGGTGAGCGTCGGCGTGGGCTCGAACCCCGGACCATGTGCATGGTCGGCGAGAGTCCTAACCACTGTGCCACCGACGCTCACGGTGTTGTAATACAATAATGTTTACTGATGACAACGTTTCGGGAACAATTTATTGCCATTCATAATCATATCAAAGCACTACTCAGACAACTTTATAACTTCGTTTATATAATTCCATTATTATTTCAATTCATCGTTTGATTTGATTGGTTGTAGCACTTAGCATATTTCTGGTATGAGTGATGAGTCATTCCTATTGGACGTGTTGTGTTGGATATAGACTCCGATGAACAAGGATTCAGTAATCAACCTCTCTCTATCTCCACCTACCTAGATTTTTAGAATTTTAACCCTCTCCCACCCACTCTATTGTATGATTGTGCGTTGTTAATGCATGCAGTGGAATTGCTGAGTTTTTTGTTTCCAAATTACTTATCTTCACTAGGTCAATCATTCTAACCTTAGCTGCAATAGGAATGACTCATCACTCATACCGGAAATATGCAAAATACTACTATCAATCAAATCAAGCGATGAATTGAAATAATAATGGAAATATATAAACGAAGTTAGAAAGTTGTGTGAGTGAGTGCCTTGATACGATGATTATGAGTGACAATAAATTGTGCTCGAAACGTTGTCGGCCGGTAAACATTACCATATAACACTGAATGCCAAAATAATACAATTTACAAAGTACTTTGCAGTGACTGTGAATGAGGTCAACTACATAGGTCAAACTAGTAGTAGGTCAGGGGTAGTCAGACTATCGGAACATAAGAATTTAGCTTAGGTAAGAATGGTTGACCCCGAGGAGATAATTAATTTGGAAAAAGCTAAGCAATTGCGCTTCACGCATTAACAAACAACCACACAATAGGGTGGAAGAGGGTTAAGATTCTAAGAAGTAATCTAGGTAGACGGAGAGAAAGAGAGAGATTAATTACTGAATCCTGCCTGGTTCATCGAGTCTTCACACCCAACACATGCAATAGAAATGACTTAACGTAAATATCAGAAATATGGAAGATATTATTACCACCAGTCAAATCGTAGAATAATAAATAATGTTAGAATGTAACCGATTCACATTATAACACTGTAACAAGTTACTTATTTTTACTATAACAACACTTGTCTCATTCCCATCTGATTGTAATTTATCAATAACACTTGTATTATTGTTTTTGAATGTACATTATCCTATATTGATTTTTATTCCAATATCTAATCGATTCCCCACATGTATATAAATGAAGGAAAAACGTTGTGTGAGTAGTGACTTGATATGATTATGAGCAATAGAATGTACTCGAAACGTGGTGATCAGTTAATATTAATGTACAACACTTTGTGTTTTATCAAAATAAAACCTTATCCATAATGGAATGTCGAAAGATAGTGTTGTAATTATTTGTAATCGTAGTATTAGTATTTCGAGATGACCGAATTACAAGAATCCAAACAAAACACAGAGAGGGCGGAATTCAGAAATTTGTATTTTGCGGAATTCTAATGCAATGCATATAAGAAATATTAACAATCAACAGTAAGTATTTAAACAATACAGAGATAGAAATTGTCAATCACCACATCCGCCACACGTCGAATGTCTCCTTGCGTATTTATACTGATATCGCGGTTTGCTTGCCAGTCTCTGTGATCTTCTAACTGATTCTGTGATATTATTTTCATCAGTATCATCTAGACTTATTTCTGAATTATCTCATTTGTTCTCACTTGATCCAAGTGTCTGTTATGAACTGAATTATCTTCGATGTCTAATATCTTCACCATTCGATTTCCCATTCTTTGTAGTATGATACCAATAGAAGGTCTATAATCATTCCCTCTGTAATAATGTACATCAGAAGTCGTGGACATCAGATGCTTTCTGAGAATTCGAGATTTGAATAGTTTTGCAGGACTTTCATGAGTACTTGTATGCTCCGCATTGCGATATTGAAGTAAGAAGTTATCCACACATCTCTCTAGCTCATCAAATTTTGAGGACTCATTGATGCTATAGCACTCTTTAATGTTCGTACAAAATTTTCTGCCAACCCGTTTGACTGAGGATGACGTGGTGCTGTGTACAAATGACGACAACCTATATGTTTGAGCCAATCATTGAAGTTCTTCTCCGTAAAATGAGTACCATTGTCAGTAACTAAGACATCTGGAATTCCTTCTCGACTAAAAATCTTTCTCAACGCTCTGTGAGTGAATTTGGCATTAGGACTATCTGTAATGATGACTTCTGGCCATCTAGAATAAGAATCCACAATAACTAAAGCATAATATGAATTTAAGAATGGACCACAGTAATCTGCATGAATACGCTGCCAAACCTCACAAGATGCAGGCCACGGTGTCCACGATGACTTCCCATAGGACATTTTATGTAAACAGCTAGAACAGCTCTTTGATCTTTTGTTAATGTCAGCATCAATTTCCGGCCACCAGCATGTTAGGCGTGCTAATGATTTCATCTTATCAGCTCCTAGATGAGCAGAATGTAGATCATCCAAAATCGCAGATCTTAATGTTGGAGGAATAATAATTCTGTCATTCAGACATAGAAATCCTTCAGGATGGACTGAAATCTCATCTCTTCGCTTATAAAAGTCTGGAAATCTTCGCTTACACTGAACATTCCAACCTCTTTTTGTTGCATTTATAACGCATCCGTAATATTTCCGAGTATCATTTATAAGTCGAACTCGATCCACCGGTAACGGCTGGACTAATAAGCAATCAGTATCATTAGCAGCATTTTCAAATAATGAATAACGAGATAAGAAGTCTGCATGAGGTATATCCTTTGCCGATCTATGTTCAATAGTGTAATCATATGCACTTAGTTCTAAACTCCATCTTTGAACCATAGCAGCAGATGATTTATTCAAAGATTTTTCTGGATTGTAAATGAATTTCAAAGCTTGATGATCAGTAACTATGTGAAACTTAGTACCAAAGAGATACTTGTGCAAGCGTCTTATTGCCCATACAACTGCTAGAGCTTCTTTCTGGGTTTGTGAGTACCCTTGTTCACTCTTACTTAGACGTCTTGAAATACAAATAACAGGTTGTCCATTTTGCTCAAGTACTGCAGCTATACCCATAGGAGAAGCATCTGTAGTGAGAACAGACTTATCTTTCGAGAAAAAGGTCTTAGAAAGCTTGTTTATTAAGAAACTCCAAAGTTTTTCGCAAGATATTCTCATGTTGTTGTTCCCACTTAAACTGTTTACTGGAGACAATCTCAAAAAGTGGAGATAACCGTTGAGTGAAGTTGGGAATGAATCTGGAGTAAAACTGAAGAGTACCTATCCATGATCTCAACGATGACATATTATTAGGTGACGGTGCTTGAATTAGAGGTGCCAAACGACTAGCATCAGGTCTGAAACCTTCGGAGTCTACTGTGTATCCCAAGCATGATACAGACGACAAAGTGAAATGCATTTAGATGGATTAACAAGAACATTATTCTCACATAAACGCCTGAACAGTTTTAAAAGACGTTCATTATGCAATTCGATATTAGGACCATGAACTATAATGTCGTCTTGGTATGACTCAACACCATCTAATCCATCTATCATCTGATTTATTACATTTTGAAATATTGCGGTGAAACCTTTAAACCAAAAGGCAAGAACTTATACTTGAACAATCCAAATGGAGTATTAATGGTTGTTAATGCACTAGACGCCTCATCAAGAGGAATTTGCAAATAGGCATCTTTTAGATCTATTTTGGAAAAGTATCTTGAGCCATGTAGCTTGTAGAGAATGTCTTCAGTTTCTAGAGTAGTGCAACTTTGCTGTAGTAGACGACTATTGAGTGTAAGGCGGTAGTCACCACAAATTCTAGGTGTTTTTCCATCAGCCTTTAGTGGCGTAACAATAGGAGTAGCCCAATTTGAAGACTCAACTGGCATAAGTATGCCTTGCTCAACCAACTTGTCTAACTCTTTCTTAACTGCATCTCGCAATCCATATGGAATTAATCGGCGTTTCAGGAAGATAGGATCACCCTCTATTTCAAGATGGATGGGCTGAATCTTCATACCACCTACACTCTTTGAACATTGGAGAAGTAATTCTCTGAACAAAGATTCATCAAACAACTCAGTACAAAGTGAGATTTCGACATTTAACAATCTAAGGGCTTTTAATCCCAATAAAGATGGACCATATTCACTAACAAGAAAGGGAATATTTACAAAATTACCACTGTCTGATTTCAAAGAAATGTTAGTAGCACCGATAAGAGGTAATTTATGACCAGTTATGCCTGTAATTGAACTAGTAGTAGGGTCTATCTGGACATTCTTACAAATCGATTGTAAATCTTTCTTAGAAATTATAGATTCAGTACTCCCAGTATCAATTATAAAACAATGGGACTTGCCTGAACTTGTAGTGAAGGTTCTCATTAGATGAGATTGAGTATTGGGAAAAGTTGAAAGAGACATCGACTGCATTTTACCAGATAAATTGGAAGAATTATCAGGATTCTGAGTAACATAAGTATTCGAACTTCTGCAAACAGTCTTGATGTGTCCAACTTTACCACATTTGTGACACTTAGCACCCCGAAAACGGCAAGTGCTTCGTAGATGTAACTTTCCACAGGATAAACACGGTTTAATGTTTTTGATCTCTCGCTGCATTCCATTATATGTGGACGACAGTTTGGATTGCTTTCCATGAACACTTGTATTATCGACTTTGGGCAGCTTGGGAGCACGAACTAGTTTATGGAATTGAGCCCTCTCTCTGGTCTCAAATGTATTTACATGAAAGTGATTTATCAGAAGTTCACGAATCTTGTTATATGACAGAGAAATATGTTTATCTGGAAACGCCAGATTCTTCACTAGGCTATATGCATCTAGCCCAATAGCAGTGATGAAATGTGCTGGTATTTTGTCATCCCGAACGTTCTTTGAAATGCACCACGCATCGAAGCATTCAAGATAATCAGCAATTTCCCGCGGAGAACGATTTATAGGGAATTTTCCCAGGTTATTTAGTTCCATCGCGACGCCAATTTGTTGTAATTATTTGTAATCGTAGTATTAGTATTTCGAGATGACCGAATTACAAGAATCCAAACAAAACACAGAGAGGGCGGAATTCAGAAATTTGTATTTTGCGGAATTCTAATGCAATGCATATAAGAAATATTAACAATCAACAGTAAGTATTTAAACAATACAGAGATAGAAATATCAATCACCACAGATAGTTAAAAGGGGAGGGGAAAAATAGTTTTCAAAGCTTTATATATATATATATATATATATATATATATATATATATATAATGTAGTTAGTCATGGCAACGAGAGTGTTTGTACCAATTTCTTTCAAACACACAGATTTGACTTGTTCAGATAAATTTCGACTGCCTTTTCCGCATGTATGTAAAAGTCGTACTCGTAGATCATGCGAAAGGTGTTGTGTGAAACGAGATAAATAACTTTAAAAGCTTTATTACGGTCAACTTGATCTCCAGCCATTACCGACAAAATGAGCTAGTATTCAGCTACATATAGCAGCTTTATTTGGACCTTTACTAAACCATGATGGGAGATGTTCAAAAATTCGACGATGAACTTTCCTGATTGTATACTCAGTGTTCCTAGCTCCTCCACAAGAGCAGTTAAACTGGTTAATACATACACATGGAAGAGGTGAAACAGAACAGTTTGTCTTTTATTTCTTGAACTTATTATTGTTTAGCTAGTGAATATACAGCATGACTTCCAGCATGCATGCATGCGTGCACATCAACGCTATTCACCAGCTGAGCAGTAAATTTCACCCAGATCACGTTTTTAAGCACTGTTTGGACAATGTGTTAATAGCTCGTTAGGGTTAGTATTGGGGTTAAGGTAAGTATTGAGGTTAGGGTTAGGATCAAGGTCATAATTAGGATAAGGGTTAGGTTTACGGTTAGGATGATAGTTGTAATTATGGTCAGGATTAAGTTTAGGGTTATGATTACGGATAGATTTAGAGTTGATGTAATTTATTTTAGCTTGTTTAATCACTCACATTATCCCAATTATTGGTGTTCGATCCTATAACTGGAAACCATATTTATTCAACCGAGGACTTTTATGAAGACTGTACAACAGGATAAGAGAGATAAACAATTCACAAAAGCAGCTTATTTTCAGTCAACTCGGTGAATACATGTACAAAAACTAGTCTAACTTAGCAAGTGATTCTCCTCAGTACAAGTGGGACTTATTTTTAAGTTCTGTCAGAGAAAGACACCCTGTTTAAAGTGTTTTCATGCATTTCCTTGTAAGTATACGTCATTTTTTATGCAAGAATTCTTCATTTTTATGATCGGTCGGCTGAAGGTCACTCGTGCGTTCGCATCCCTTGAGGCGCTATTGTTGAACCTCACCATTTACAGTGCACTGAAATGTCACTAATTTGAGTGACTAAATTTAATCGATAAACTTTAATTTCGCACTTGAAATCAGACAGATGTATTAGTTACTATTCAGTAATATTAACTGAATTACATAACCTACTTTCCATCTAGTTTGAACACCTGGGGTATAGGTTCTATGGAAGGAATTCTGAAATCAGACACCGATAGAAAATAAAAGACAAATTCTGCGAAGAAAATTTTCTTTACCGTTGAAATCATCTTCAGAGTTGGCTGTACAGTCGTATTTATACTTACGAAAAATACATAGTGGTCTATTATTGAGTAATAGATTAGGGGTGACATAATTGATATAGTTACTCAGATGTGGCTTTAGAAGTGAAAATTAAAAGTTGTAAATTACGTGGTACTCAACAGCATAAAGATAGAAATTTGATAAGGTTAAAATTGCTACTGAGTGAGAGAGAATAAAGGTGGTAGTTGAGTGTCAATTTAACAAATGTGAAGAGGGTGTGAAATGTACAGAAGGAGCATGTGAGAGTGATAATAGTGAATTAATTATTAAACCAAAAGCAGACTACAAATAAAATTAAAAATTAAAAAAGTAAAGAAAAAATCGAAATTTTTTACAGGGAACGATTAGTGAAGAGGTTAAGACCAAGGTAGAATAACAGACTGGACAAACTTTTTCTGTACATACGGAGTTCAATGTTGTATTGACAAATTGCCAGCTTCTCCGCCATACACAAAAGTCGAAACCTGACACCCTTTGTACCATTTGGCTTCACCTTGTAGATGATCTTGAAACACGACTCTGGCTGAGCTAGGTGGCCTGAGTTCACTAAATGCTCGAGAATTGTGCTAGTAATTATCTTGCATTGTCCCTTTGCTAGACATGCCGGAAAATGTTCAGAGATGCGTTTGGAAAGCGTGCGTTTTGTGCGGCCAATGTGACTAACTCCACACGAGCAGGTGAATTTATAAACACACAATGAGTTGGCTCGAAGCGGCAGTTTATCCTTCACACATCCGTTGATCATTTGTCGGCTGTAGAAACTGATAGGTAGCTCAGCCATAAAGAAGGCTTTCCTCAGTGATCCGCATAAGCAATTCTTCAGGATCTCAGCTGAGGTATCACCTTTAAATTAAACACTCATAAATAACAGTTTCTTCGGCACCGTCTGGGTTCTTTCAGGCTTTTCTCTTAACTTCATGTTTTTCTCGATAAATCTTGGAGGATATCCATTCTCTTTGAGGACTTGTCTGAGTCGTCCCAGTTCCTCATCGATTGTATCACTGGAACATATCCACCTGATTCTTCACCGAAGATAGGACTAGACATATTGCACTAGTTACTGACCAGTGTTCAATCAAATATATCCAATACAGTCAGTCCTACAGGAGGTCAATCGCGAGGCCGAAAAGGTTAGCTCAGTGGTAACATCTCTGGCTGCAACACTGCACTGAATGACGCGGATTTGAATCTCAGAAGGGATATGAGTTCCTTCTAGGTTGCAGATACGCCTTGCTAACTGGTGAGTGCCAAGTAGCACGAAACCTATGGCATGCAAGGCGGTAACAGTATAGAATAGACACCAAAGTCAAATGACCTTGAAACAGCCAATCAGATTCTTTCAGTAAAAAGTGGCATAAAATTAATAAAAAACTGTATTTACAACATATATATGTAATAAAAGTGAACTACACAGGATAAATGTCTCTAATGTGCTGCAAAAACTGGTTCCAGTTTCTCATAGGAGTGGTTATAGACATATTAAACCAATGCCGATACAAAAACTCATCTTAATGGCTATATACCATATCACTTCAGGAACCATTTACCATTCTGATACGTTTTTTTGAGGTGAGTAACTTGATTATATTATTTATGGGCAGCAGTGAATTGCGCTGGAAACGTTTTCATAAGTAAGTATTACTTTCGTATAACAACACAGTGAGACTATATCAAAATAAATTTCATCTACAATGGAATTAGCCAGCATTATCACACTATCTACCATCACTTAATCTTGAATATCTATGAGATGCACACTAGTGATTGACCCTATTCAGGTAGATAGTTGCCTAAGTTCTAGTGGGTGTTTGTGACCAGTAGGGTGCAACACGTCGGGTGTGAGGACGAATACTCGCCAGTGAAGACATTGGCTAGAGGTCAGGCTATATCATGAATTGGAAGAAGTTCGAATTCATCGGTTGACCAGTGCCTGAATGATCTACCACCTCACTGGCCTTGTAACCAGAAGTTCCTGGATTGGAACTCCGCTGGCACTGGGTGCGTACCTCTGAAGAGTCCCAAATTAGGACGAAACAGCTGTCAAGTACTCCAGTATGGCAGGTTTTCCAATGGTTCCCTTACTGATATCAGCTCATGATGAAATCCTGTAGCCAGTTTATGTTTTATTTGAAGATCCTGGACAAAGGGAAAATCTCACGTATTAAAATCCGCACAAAATGCTGTACATGATATCAACACTGATCAGAATAAATAAAGCCGTTAATATTATTATTATCAAGTTTCAATATATACTTGTTTTATATTTAGATACCTGCATTGTCTAAATAGCGCTGCCTCACGGCATTGTTGAAGTAAATTTTGAATTTTGGTGTTATATTGTTTTTTAACAGAAGTGAAGAGAACTGATCTTTTCCCTGCTTTTAGAACATGTCGTAAAAGCGTGCGTCTCAAACAAAGTTTTCCAGCTACACAGTTGAATGTAGAGATCGATTTCTTGCGTTCAAGACCATAACCGGCAACAGTAAAGAATAGACACCAACTTCAGACGACCTTGGAACAGCCAATCAGATTCTTCTAGGTGAAAAGTGGTACTTAATTTACAAGGAAGTATATCTGCGATATATATATGCGTAATAAAAATGAATCATATAGGGTATATAGGGTATCTTATCTCACTAAAGGACTTTATTTTATTTCGATAAGACCGTCAATTTTGCAATAAGAAAAGTGGTGGTGGAGTTGCAACTTTTATTCCCTCCAAATGGTCTGTTTCTAATGATGTCTGCTTCTCCTTCTCAAATGACTTCATTGCATTGACTGTATTACTGTCAAATGTCGTCCCAAACATCTCCCCAAATATAAACAAATCTTTGTTACAAACATGTACATTTCTCCTAGTTGCTCTCCATCTGATCTATCTAATTTCGCTGATGAATTCACCATATTTGCCGCTGCCAACTTCGACAACTCTCTATCCGTTATTACTGGGGATTTCAACTCCTCAGATTGCTCCTTTCTTGAAGCACTTCGTCACACAAACATAGTCAAATTTCCCACTCGACTTGACAAAATTCTCGACCTCGTTTTTACTAATGACGAAGGAGTATATGAAACACGTAGGCGTCCACCGATACTTAATTCCAATCACTATATTGTCCATGTTTTACCAAAAATATACAGCAAAACACATATTAAAGTCTTCTCACACCTGTCTATGAAAGCACAACAAAGATGCTACACATCTGACAACCTACTCAATCTTAGATGCACGTTAAAAAATGCTAACTGGGATTTATTCTATGAAAGTACATTAGATGACTCAATCACCAATATAATTGATTATCTCAAGTTCTGTCTCGACATTTGCTGTCCCAAACAAACACTATTCAAACGCCTCGACCGCTTCTCGTCTCCTCATCTCAAACAACTTCGCAGGCAAAAAGAAACATTATATAAACGCAAAGATAAGTTAGGACTTAAAAAGATTAATGCTCAAATCAAATCTGAAATCAAAAATCTTAATGCTATCTATAACCAAACACTTTTATCATGCAAATCTCCTATCACCATGTGGAAACTTATGATGTTAATGCTCTTAATCAGTATTTTATACGCTCTCCTTCTACTATAACTACTTCTGACATTACTAATAATGTAGCTGATAACTTCCACGGCTTTATCACTCTTGATGTTTTAAAATGTCTTAAAACTCTTAAGCCCTCATATAGTCTTGGCCCTCATGGCATACCTGCATATGTTCTAAAACAATGTGCAGATGCTTTATGTTCTCCTCTAACTAATATCCTAAATACTTCTTTCTCCGAAAACGTTGTACCTGTTCCATGGAAAGACATTAAAATAGTCCCTGTCCCTAAACCTGGCAATAGTAAGAATGTAAAGTTCAGACCCATTGCCATCACTTCCCCGTTTCTAAAGCTTATGGAAAAACTAGTACTTCTTAAACTCGAACCCTCCCTTAAAAGCTTCGAAGACTCCAAACAATTTGCCTACAGACAGGGTAGGAGTACTTTAGACGCTGCAGCCGTCTTACACAACAGTGTCGCCTCATCATTAGATAAAGGTGCCAAATACGTCCGCTGCACGTTTCTTGACTTCACTTCTGCTTTCGACTCTGTACCTAGATGTCTCTTGCTAAATAAGCTCTCCATGACACAAACTGAGTCCTGCATCACTAACTGGTTGCATTCCTACTTTTCAAACAGAATGCAGTACACCGTATACAGGGGCAAATCCTTCTCTGCTGTGCTCACTGAAGCTGGTGTCCCCCAAGGTGCGGTACTTTCCCCACTTCTCTTTTCTTTCTTTCTACATGACTTACCATCTTCAAATGTCATTAATTTTGTCAAATATGCTGATGACCTAACTGTATCTTTACCTGTCAAATGTCAAAGTGACTGCTCTAAACTAAATGGCTTCTTATCAGAAATTAGCCAATGTTCCAAGGAAAACGGTCTCACCTTAAACCCCTCCAAATGCCAAACAGTTATTTTCACCTTTAGGCATAAATCTGACCTAAACAAACTGGTTAGCACTCACGAGGTGTGCAACATTGATGGCACTGAAATTGAAGCCAAGTCAGAAATTAAATACCTAGGCGTCATTCTATCTGCTCATCTTTCCTGGTCGTCTCATATCTTGATGATTTCTAAGAAAATATTCCGTCTTACCTTCTACATCAAGAAGCTAAAACATTCTGGAATAACCCAACCCTTACTCCTACGAATCGTTGACTCTTGCATCCTGTCTATTATTCTCTCTTGTTCCCCCTTAGTATTTCCAGGGCTGGCTACTGAAGAAAGACTTCGTCTTATTACGTAGGATGTTAAAGGTTGTCAGCAGGGTAAGCCACAGGGTGCCATTTAGCCAGCTTGATAATATTCTGGTCGGTAGGCACTTGGACTCATGTGAAAAATGAGCTAAATCCATTCATTCTATCTAACTCACACCCCTAACACTCTTCATTCAAAACTATCCCCTTGTATCTCATCAGGCCAGACCAGACCAGAAGCCTATATAGAAAAAACTATATGCTCGCACTACCAAGTACAAAAACTCAACCATACCCTCCCTACTTAGCTCGTGTTCTGTGTGTTAAAGAAAGCATTAGGCGTGATACCTATAACTTATTAAATAGTCAGTAGAACAATTGGATCTCATCTTTCCAGCTCATATCATTTATAGGTACAAGGGTTTCTTTCTTTCTTTTCCTTTTCTCTCTCTCTCTTTTTCTGTTATGTGCAGCTTTGTATCTTTCTTCTGCTTACGCCAGCAAATATGCTAGAACCTACTTTTCTAGCACCTTCAAACACTGTGTTTAATTTTGGCTTCTCTACCGACAGGCTAATTTGTTGTTGTCAAAACTAACTGAGATTACGTTTAATCTATATAGAATTTTATTTTATTGTTAATTTACTAACTGGATGCAATACTGTAGTGAAATGCTGAGAATTCCATTCTGTATCACAAGTAATGTTTTGGAATAAAGCTATTATCATTATCATTATTATATATCTCTAATATGCTGCAAAAGATGGTCTCAGATTCTAAAAGAAGTGACTATAGACATACTGAACCAATGTATTCTCTATTTCTTCAGCCGTAACAGATACTGGTTGCATATACGGAATATATTACTAAAGGAGAGCTTCGATTTAGAGAAGAAAGTGTTTAAAACATCACCAGCTCAGTACAACTTACCAACTTATACAGACTTTCACATATAACAGTGGTTGCATCTAAATGTCTAACCATCAATAGCCCGGCAATAATTTATCGGAGCCATTATCCGTTCACCATATATGCATGTTTTTCTCCTGCCTATCAACCCACTTTCTACAGAGAAGTCAAAAACCAAATCTAGGAGACATTTTCAACAGGAATTATGGCTAGCGACTATTTGTAATGCTGACTTTGGTGGTGTCTATGGTTTTTTACTCTTGCCTCATAACCAAATAAATTTGTTCGTCACAAGGAATAATCTCCTCAAAGTCATTGACGTAATTCAACTGGAGCATTGGAATTCAATATCCTCACAGCTGGTCACTCGAAGATCCCACATTTAATGCCTAGTAAAGTCATGCCTGTCCTCACACCTGGAGATTTTCAGACTAGGATGGAACGATACCGTAAAATAAAGATCGAGTGATTTCTAATCTATTACTGTTTAACTCTTCACACCCTTCTCCATTACACCTCATCAGGTAAGATAAGAAGTCATTATAAAAGATTTTACACTCGTGCAACCTAGTAAACAAAAATTCAACTATACCCCATTTTGTCAGTCCGCGATCCATGGGATAGAGAAAATGTCAAGCCTGAAACCTACGCGTTACTATGTTACTGATAAAATAATTAACTGACCGACTGGTTTCAACAAAGAACTTTGCACCGTTTTGCAACCGTTCGACTCGCCACACTCCCTCTGTTTAGCACACAAAGCAAAAGAAGAAAGTAAAAAGAAACGCAAAATAGAGACACTAAACAGCGATATGAAGTATAGAAGAAAAATAATATCGAGGAACCACATAGTTTTATTGGATAGTATATTCACAAGGAGTGGATGCATCTGCGCCAGCCATTGAAAACGATTTTCAGCCGAATCATTGATTGTCTCCAGCCTTCATTGATGTTTACCATTCCGATGACCCCAACCAGTTAGCAAGTCTATACCTCCCTAAGTAGCTGACTGGCTTAAATTAACCGTTGTGGATTTTATTGACTGACGAAGCCATGTTTTCGTTTAACCACCACTAGCTCTTCTGCAACCTGACCCTATGTCAGCTAACATTGCCCATCGGACGAGGAAGGCAATGGCTAGGCATACATAATGCATATCCTAACCAACTCAGTCGATGTACCTTCACAGCCTCGTGGACTGATTTCCCCTCCATCCCTACCTAGCATTTGACTGACATCTAACCTCAATATTTTTCACCCTATTATACCACTTCATGTCTTTTGAAGGAGGACGGAACGAACTGCTGAGTAGTACAACCGCCCTTTTATCAACATCCAGCCGGATATCACGTATACTAAGCCAGAGACGGCGTAAACGGACAGGCATATGCGAAACTAGTCCTCTGTATGCATGCTGAGATTTCGTCACCGATCACAACCCGTTGGATCTGGCTGATGCAAATTCCCAAATAGGTGAATTGGTCGACACGCTCCGCCAACCCATTTACTCCCTATTTCTAAGCTAGAAGTCAATGTAGTCCAGTCCAGTCCAGTAAAATCATCTTACATTTGGCGGGAGTGAACTGCATGCGAGATATACGCCGACTACAGCTCAAGGTGTTCAGAAGACCCTGCTGTATTTTGTCAGAGTCTTCACCTAGAAGGGCTATATCATTTGCATTTTCTAAAATAAAAAGATTATCCCCTGGTAACGAGTCAATAATTGACTCCTTTAACCTCCTCTCCGATTTTTGTAATCTATGGTGACACTATTTCAATAAGCTCATAATTTTACCTATTAACATTATTGTTAGTTTTACACTTTTTGTACATTTTCAATTTTATCGTCACTGTTGATAGCAATAGGCTGTTATTAGCAATCCTGGTTACGTACACTCTCTAATATTATTTCTTTTATTTTTGTTTCTACTGTTGTCGAGTAAATTATCAGATGCAATAGTATAACAAATGCGAAAATTTCCACATTGTATCATGACAATCAAACGTCTACCTCAACTTCATAGACTTTGAAAAGGCCTTCGACAGACAGCGTTGACTGAGAAGTAATTTGGAAACTACTCGAGTACTACGGCGTGCAGCGCCCAAATATTCATCAACCTTATTCAACAGCTGTACGACAACAACGGCACATGTCAAGTGATCCACAACGGAAAACTCAGTGAGGCGTTTGGAGTAAACACAGGAGTCAAGGAGACAAGGGTGCTTATTATCTATCACCAATGATATTCGTAATTGTGGTGGACTGACTGGATTATGCGTCAGACAGTGAGTGGGAAACGAGAAACGGGACAGGGATATTCTGGACCGACCGACGTGGAGAACCTAGAAGACCTGGATTTCGCGTGTGGATGATTTATGTTTGATGTCACACAAAATCGAAGACTGACAGGCGAAAACCGACCGACAAACTGGTCGAAGAAGCAGCCGGCGAAGAAAGGACTCCAAGTGAACACAGACAATACGGAGGTTATGAAAATAACCAACCAACCAACAACAACAACAGCAGCAGCAGCAACATCCAGCGTCAATCACCATCGCAATCGGAGGGATTTGAAAGAGGTTACTTCATTCACTTATCTTATCAAGGGAGCATTGTCTCAACTACAGCCAGTCGGAACGGACGAGGATGTCAAATCGAGCGAGAATCAGGAAGGCAGGCGAGAAACACATTCATCAACCTGAAACAACCAACCTGGAAATCTTCGTCAGTCAGCCAGCATCAACAACAAAATTCGGTCGGATTTTCAATACAAACGACATCAAGTCAGATCAGAAATTTGGCGTGTGGGTCACAAATAATATTTCCTATAGGCTATTGCAGACCTTTATCAACAACTGACTGTCTTCGCTGATGATCAGATGGCCGGGCCGGAAAGAATCACCAACAAGAAACTATGGGAACAAACAAAACAAAACAAGAACCAATCGCCAACCAAAAAATATGCAGGAGATAGTGGAGATAGATGGACTGGACACTCGCTCGCTGAGGAGCCCGCCGCTGGGTGACATCTGGGGCGCGTCCGGCCATTGGTCGAGTGTAACCAGGCCGAAAGGGAAGCGGCTAGTGGGACGTCAGTGCAAGGGTGACATGGAGGAGATCGTGTGAAGAGGAGTTGAGACAGAATGGACTAACATGGATGCAGGTGAAAAGTACATCAGAAGGAAGACAGAAGTGGCAAGTGGAGACGTGCATTTGAGGCCCTATGTTCTATTAGGAACCCAAGGGAACATTAATAAATAATAAATATAAAAAAGGTATATATACATCTTAACTCTAAAAACCTTGTCCAGTCATATGGATCATAAAACAGGCATCAAAATATAATAAACAAAATTACATGAACTGTGATCAAAATTAGACGCCACGCTTACACCTATATTAGTCCACTTTTGTTAAACATTGTAAATAGTAATTATTTTGGCATCAGAATTTCAGTGATTACGTTTGACTAAAGTTCATGTTCATAGATAACTGAATATGGAAAACCATATGTATGTGTATATGCGGTATACAATGGTGTGAGTGTGTGCAAGTGTGTATACGACAAAAATTGCAAATCATTTGTCAGCCTCTCCACCATAAGAAGATATAGACATTCGGGAATTTAGATTAAGTATTATAGATTAGTGATACATATCCATTTTTTTTTATTTATTAATCAGGACTTGTCATGTATCAGCTAACAAGATTGCACCTTCACGTCTGTTCAAACTGTTGGGATTCATCCAGTATATGTAGTGCTTCTACAATCAGTCTTTCTTTATGCAAACTAAAACCTTTCTGTAGAACCTTAGTCCTGTCATCAAAGTCAATGTTGTGTTCCGTTTCTATCGTGTGCAGTGCAATCGCTGATCTGTTTTTTAGCTTCTTCAAATCTGCAGAGGTCTTTGAAACTTCAAGCTCGAGCTTTGAAGTTTCAATGGCAGGGTCTTTTCTACAGGGTGAGGTTACTTGCTTCACAATCAACTTCCCCTCTTTATTGGACTTACGATTGCCTAAGTTAGGTAAAGGTCTGAGCTTGTCGGGACTCGAACCCTGAGTCACATACACGGTTGGCGAGCATCCAACCTCTGAACCACCGACGCACTTGCAACCTTACCTGTCTGAAAGTTTCTCCTACACATACGGCGTCACAATCCCCACACTTGATCTGGTACACACAATCCTGCTGGTTGTCTTCTCCTATTTTATCCTTAACCTTCACCAGAAATTAGCGTAAGGTGTCCATTCTACACTATTGTGTCATGATTGCTGAGGATTCGCTTTACCCCCATCCAATGTTTTTCTTTACGATAAGGCATCACCACTGTATTAACCCAAGTCTTAGCAACAGCTTTCGATTCATCCTTATCTTCCCATTTTAAATATCTTTTTTTAAAAAGGGTTTTGGGCAATTATTGGAATTACATGTTTCAATCGCGCTGAGAATTTATAAATATAATTTCTACAATTCAGTACCCAATTATTTTGAAACTATTCGGTCAAATCATGATCACAGTTCGATTCGTCCTTATCTTCACACTTTTATTATATTTTTATAAAAGGTTTAGGGTAATTATTTGATTCCAGAATGGTTTGAACCAATTTTAGTCATCTGTTGATCCCCTCCTCCTCCTTGTCAGTAACTACTCTAGATTATTATTTTATTATTATTTCCTTTAATTCCTAGAGGAACATAGGGCTTCAGCCGCGCGTCTCCATTGCATTCGGTACCCTTTCAGGTTCCACTAGAGCGATGGCTTGTCTAGTGATGTCACTTGATGGTTTTTCTCAGAATATGGCCAATCCATCTCCATTTCTTCCTGTCTATTTGTTTCACAATCGGTTCCTGCTCTGTTGGTTCGCTCCCAGAGATCCATCCCTGATGCTGATCTTTTCTGGCTGGCCATCTGATCTTCAGTATTGAGCGAAGACAGCTGTTGATGAAGGTATATAGTTTGTTTGAGGTGCTCTTCATGATGCACCAAGTCTCTTATACGTATAATAAGTAGCACTGACTTCACATTGGAGTTAAAAATCCGGATCTTATTTTCATTTTCATGCTGAGTGCTATTGACCTCCACACAGACTTGAAAGTAGTGAAAGCTTGTCTTGCTTTTCCGATTCTGGCTTTGATATCCTCATCAGTTCCATTCACCTGTAGTTGAAACGATGCTTCCCAGGTAGGTAGGTTGGTGAAGGCGGTTGTTTCTTTCAGGTTCCTCTCATTCATGCTGATTGTTGTGTGTTGTTGTTGGCCAGGGATCTTCATCACCTACCTCTATGTTCACCTGAAGTCCTATCTTCTCTGGATGCTTCTTCCTCTGCCAACTTGTCGCTTTTCACTTGCATATCTTCCAATTTGTGGGAAATCAGACATATATCATCGGCAAAGTCCAGATTCTCCAAGTTTTTTTGTGTGAGTCCATTTTATGCCTGCTTCCTCATTACTAGCTGTCTGTAGCATTATCCAATCTACTGCAATCAGGAAAATCATTGGCGATAGTAGGCAATCAGCTTGTCTTACCCCTGTCTTCACTTCGAAGGATTCCGTAAGTTTCTCGTTGTGGATTACTTGGCATGCAGCGTTGTCGTATAACTGTTGGATGAGATGTATAATTGTCGGTGGCACCCCTTGGTAGTAGCGAAGTAGTTTCCAAATCACCTCTCGATGCATGCACCTCTGTAGACTATTAGAACATAAAAATTTAGTTAGACCTAGAATAACTCACCCTGCTGAATTAAATAACCTAAAGAAAAGCTCAGGGTCGATGGCACAGAAGTAGAATGCTCGCCAACGACACCTCACATGGTTTGGGGTTCCATTCCCCCGTGATGTACTCCTTTACCAGGCTAAGCCAGTAAAAATCTAACGACAGAAGGCAAGGGACAGGCAACAGACATTTTATTCAGAAAATCAAGAGGTATTTATAGATTTTTATGTGCATTATTATTAGCGGGGAAGCAATGTCTTCTGATTCGCGTGCGTTTTGGATTGTGAGGGCGATTGTTACTTCCCGGCGGCCCACACCGTGGAAGTTGGTTGCGTGACCGCAGAGCCCAGGGGACAACTGCTTGTGGCCGGTCACACGCGGCCTGCTTTTGTTCGTTCTCTTTTGTCTGGTATGCCTCAGTAGCATACTTATCACTCCTGCCCTGTGACACGGCAGCAGGAAGCGCGGTCGTTGTTAATCCGGGCCACGGCCGATCCGGCATGAAATTTTGTGATTTTGTATTGATCATGATGTTGGATTGGGTAGCTGCTTTTTGTTTAACCGCTATCCAAACAACCTGCCTGGCATGGTAGGACATAAGTCTCAGCCAGTACAGCTTGAATAGATCATTGCGGTGTTCAAGCCCGACACCACGTCAAGGTAGCAGCTTTCGGTCGGGTTTCTGCTCATCAGTCCGCTCCGTCCTCCTTTATGGTTGTGAGACCTGGCCACTCAGAGTGGAAGACATGAAAAGGCCGACTAGCTGTCTTTGATCATAGGTGCCTGCGTTCTATTTCCCGTGTAAAGTGGCATAATAAGGTGTGCAACATTGAGGTTAAGCGTAGAGTTCTAGGTAAACAAGGGAAATCAATCGACGAAGTCGTGAAATTACAAAGACTGAGATGGTTAGGACATGTGTTACGTATGCCAAGTCATCGCCTCCCTCGACGAGCAATGTTAGCGGATATAGGGTCAGGTTGGAAAAAAGCTAGCGGCGGTCAAACAAAAACTTGGCCTCACCAGTCAATGAAATCCACAACAGTTGGTCTAAGCCACGTAGGAAGGTGTAGACTTCTTGGCTGGTTGGGGTCCTCGGGACGGTAAAAATCTATGGTTGGAAACAATTGGTGACATGGCTCAAAATCGTTCTCAGTGGCCAGCGCAGATGCATCCACTCCTTGTGACTTATGATCTTCAATGAAACTGTTTTGTATTTCTTTATTACTCCTTTGTCTCACACCTCTGCTCACTGTTTCTATTATGCTTTTCTTGTACTTTCTTCTGTTGCTTCGCGTGCTACACGGAATGTGGCGACTTGAACTTCCGCACATTTGTGCAAAGTTCTATTTCGAAAACAGACAGACAGACAATGTCTTCTGATTGGTTGTTTTCTTGCTGAAGGATATTCTGTTGTCTCTTTGTGGTCGTTTCTCAGAAAATAAAGCCATATATCTGTGAATCATATTTGCACAAGTTAACTCCTCTGTGATTGGCTGGTGATTTTCTCAAGGTTAAGCTTTGTAGTCGTTTTTCTCATAACCCTGATTCGGGATGTAAACATTGACGTAAATTGTTCTCTACACTTTTAGCTTGCATACAGCTCTCACCATAATAAGACTGGTAAATAGGGATGGTTGGGCTCTTGAGATCAGCAACCCCACCCTTATAAAAGCAAACACACTGTTACTTAAACTTCAAAGCTCTAGCTTGAAGCCCTATGTTCCATTGGGAACTTAAAGGAATTTTACAAAAAATTGCAGTCACTTGCATGTTATCATACACTATAGGGTGGGACAGGGTGAGAGTAGTAAAAACTAATATAGTTAGGAGGAGAGACAAAAGGGTTAATCTAATTGAATTTATGATTTCCCGTTGATTGATTGAACCGAAGTGCTCGGTCTCAGGTTGACATGTCGGCTTCTTGTGCAGATGCTTTGGCTATGTCTAGAAATTTATTTAGTATTCAATTGGTGGACGGTGACTAGCTATGGAATCCAGCCAGGATGCGCAATTCGTCCTATTTGTGACTCGTCCACTGTTAGTCACTATGCACCAATTAAATTCTAATTAAATTTCCAGACATCGTCGAAGCATCTGCACAAGAAGCCAACATGTCAACCTGGGACCAAGCACTTCGGTTCAATCAATCGACGGGAAAATCAAAAATTCAATCAAATTAATTTGACCCATTGCTCAAGAGGTGGATCTCGTGGCCCAAGTGGTCTAGTGGATAACGCTTTGACGTTTCAAACTATAGGCACTGTGTTCGAGCCCCAGTGGTGGGAACATCATCACTCACTGACTGAGAAATGCAGGTACATCCACTGGCTGACGAGTCCCAAATAGGACGAAATGAGCATTCCAGATTCCACTGCAAGTCATCATCCACCAATTAAAAAGGTTAATCACTGAAGCTTTGTTTATCATCGAGTCAACATCGAACACGTGAAATCAGAATGACGCAACGCCTATACCCGAGGTATGGAAAATGGCAACAAACAACAAAGAGAACTTGGAGAGACAGATTTTGAAACCATGTGACTAAAAGTGATTGATGACTATGTGCAGCAATAATTTATGCTAGAAACTTGGTCATCCAGTTGTTAAAACTACATCATCACTGTGTTATATTTAAACTAAACTTATCAAATTTGGAATTATATTCTACCACAGTGTCCAACTTCTACCCTTACATCAGTAACTAGACGTTTGGCTCTGTGATTCAGATTCTTGGCCACAGTTACTTTGGTGGTAAAGAGTTGTGCTGAATTGTAGTCTAGGTAACTGTCCGAATATGCCGACTCTCTAAAAAAATTTTATTTTTAGTTGACCATTTTGTTGTCTTTTTACTTAACAGTCCATGAACGCCAAGTCATTTTCGTCGGATTCAATCTCTTTGGAAAACTTGATAGTTTCTGACATACTGTTTATTATATGAAAAAGTTCATTCAACATTCAACATACTACGTTTAATTTTGACTAAGGTATCCTCCGCATATCTTAACCAAATTCTTGGAGGATTAGATTGACTCATAATTGCATTTACTTCTAATGACTGCATGAACAGATTGCCGACTATTGAAAACATTGATGATCCCAAAGTAATGCCTTTTGTTTAACGGTAAAGAATTCCTCCAAATGTAATAAATGACGTAAAGTGTAGACACATTTCTAATGCCTTCATAATTTCATCTGGATTCGAAGGATAACGAACACTGAGATTCAAATGTTGCTTTGTAGGGATTTGATTAGTTTCAGGATTTCATCATGAGCTAACATCAGTTAGAGAACCATTGGAAAACCACTAGGGAGTACTGAACAGGAGCTATTTCATCCTAGTTTGGGACTCTTCATCAGTATGCACTCACCGGGATTTAAACCCAGGACCTTCTGGTTACAAGGCGAACAACTCGTATATCATTAAGCCATTGGGACCCGATCCAATGGCCAGTGCATGAATTCTAACTTCTGCCAATTCACGACATAGCGAGAAGTCATGACCAGTAGGGTGCAGCAGGTCGGGTGTGAGGACAAATACTCGCCGAAGACATTGGCTAGGGGTCGCGCTATATCGTGAATCGGTAGAAAGTTAGAATTCATGGGCCACTGGGTCGGGTCCCAGTGGCTTAATGGTATACGAGCTCTCCTTGTAACCAGAAGGTCCTGGGTTCGAATCCCGGTGGGTGCGTACTGATGAAGAGTCCCAAACTAGGACAACGGAAACAGCTGTCCAGTACTTCCAGGTTTTCCAATGGTTCTCTAACTAATGTCAGCTGGTGAAGGAAAACTGAGATTCTACAAATCTAATTCCCACATATGTCTACTTCTCACTCAGTGCCCAATTATTTTGAAACTTTTCAGTCATATTGATAAATGACTACTCTTTCATACTATGCAACTATTCTGTATTAACTCCACGTAATTGACTCTAGATACCTGGAGGCAATCGGCTACAGGAAGCCTTGCTCGACATAGGTTTCGTGCTAGTTGGCACTCACCAGTCAGCCAGCAAGGCGTATCTGCAACCTCAAAAAGAACTCATGCCCCTATCTGAGATTCGAACCCGCTTCACCCAGTGCAGTGCTGCAGTCAGAGACGTTACCACTTTGCTAGTTATTCAGGCTCGCGATTGACCTCCTGTAGGACTGTAGTGGGGGTATTTTGATTGAACACTAGTCAGTAACTAGTGTGACGTGTCTAGTCCTTCCTTTGGTGTAGACTGAATTCTATCAATCAGGTTTGCAATGTGACACGTCACACACTAGTTACTAGTGTTCAATCAAAATCGATTCTAACAAATTAACCATATGACCAGTAGGCTACAGCAAATTGAAGGTGAGGCAGTAACTCATCGAAGAAAACATTATGAATTGGTCGCGCTATGTCATGAATTGGAAGAAGAAGAAGTCAGAATTCAAATAAAGTATAATTATATTTTTAATAGTTTACACACAATGATAAGTTTTGTTATTGGTAATATTTCGAGTTAGAATTCATTTACCGGCCATTGGATCAGGTCCGAGTGGCTTAACGGTCGGCCACCTCACTGGCCTTGTAACCAGAAGGTCTTGAATTTGAACTCCACTGGCGATGGATGCTTACTGCTGAAGAGTCGGCCCCAAACTAGGCTGACGAAACAGCTTTCCATTACTCCAGTACTGCATGCTTTTTCAATAGTTCTCTAACTGATGTCAGCTCATAATGAAATCCTTCAACCAATCAGTCAAACAAAGTCTTTCCAATTATCAATAATTGATAATCACATTTCTACTGATGAGGTAATATGTTAATAAATCATGTGTTAAAGAAGTTTTTCAATGGTATATTCGACGGAAGACAAAAAAAGTAGAACAGCCTGACAGAATATCACATTTTCTGCAAATGGTACTCGTACACACACACGCACACACACACAAACACACGCAAAACATACAAACATTTAATTATACTCTATACATTCCTCTTTAATTTGTAAAAAAATTTGTGAAAAGCGGAAAAATTTCAAGGACTCGTTGAAATTATCAATGAAATATGCTGTATATGTGAAAGCGGCAGTAGCAGCAGATTGCCTTGAATGTTTCTTAGAAAAAATCTCTAATTATGTAGCATATTAAGGGAATCTCTAACCTAGTTCTAATGTTGTCATTTCACCTGTTAAATATATTTTATCCAGTTGTAACTATGACTTCAAATGGGTGTTTTGTATTAAATATTATTAATATTACTATTATTCCTTAGAGTTCAGAGTGCTGTGCTGTGTGGATGTCTACAGCACTCCTCAGCATGAAAATGAAAATAAGATCCGGATTTTCAACTCCAGTGTGAAGTCAGTCAGTTCTACTTGCTATACGGTTAAGAGATTTGGCACGTCATAAAGAGCACATCAAACAAACCAGAGATCTTCATCAACAGCTGTCTTCTCCCAATAATTCTCCCTCTCAGGATCAAATGGCCTATCAGAAAAGATCAGCAACAGTGAGAGATCTCTGGAAGTGAACCAAGCCAGCAGGACTTGATTGTGCAACAAATACGTAGGAAGAAATGGAGGTGGATTGGTAATACTCAGAAAACAGACCACCAAGTGACATCGCAAGACAAGCTTTTGAGTGTAACCAGAAAGGGAAGCGGCGAGTTGGTCATCAGTGCGAGGAGATCAAAGCAATGGGGCAGACACGGAGCCAAGTGGAAATGTTCGTGGAGAAGTGAACGCAATGGAGACGTGCGGCTGGAGCCCTATGCCCCTCTAGAAACTAAAGCAAACAATAATAATAATATCAACAGAGTTCTGAATGAAACATAAGGCTTCACCAGTAAATCTCAATTTCATCTTGTCTGATGCAATCTCTTCCGTACTTGCCGTCATAACCGATTTACTAAACAATCATTACCTTGAATCAAAAGAGAAGATTTACAGCTCAGGTGGACGATTTGCAATTAGTTGTGTTCTCTGAGATGGTTGGCGATTTAATTGCGGACCCCTCGTCGTCCACCTTCTGGATAACATCTTCACCGAGAGTTTTAGCAGAAAATGAACTCATTTGAATTCCCTATGAATGATGACGGAGTTGTGTCTCCTGACAACCATCTTTGCATATGTATGGATCATTTTTTATTGACTTGGATTTTCAAACTGTCTCGTCACATGATTTACTTTCTATTAGTTGGTAGATTTGGTCTATATTAACATGTTTGTTAATTGCATATTCGCTTGAGTACCAGGCCAGGCTTCTAGAAACTCGCTGACTGAATTTTTGGTATTTCCTTTGTTTTTTAAAATTTCGACATTATCCCAATCATCAAGTTGATGTCCATAATTATCTACATGCTTTGATATGAAACAGGAATGTATATCATGCCTTTTCACAGGTGAATTGGGCTCGTGGATTGTGATTTGAAGGGTATGCCCAATTTGGCCGATGTAATATGTGATACGGTTCATGCAATTTATTTTGTAAATGGTATTAATTTTATCTCCTTTTTCTGTTGGATGGGTCTTTTGGTTTGCACAATATCGAATGAAGTGATTGTGTTGGCTGCCTGGCTCGCTAGCTTGTGTGGTATATCTATTTCAAACAGTCTTAATATTCTGGTTGTTATTTCAGAGATATTTTTTCTGATATATGGTAGGTGGAATTTTCTTGTAGTCTTTGATGATGGTTTCTCGTTGGTGTTATGACTCGAGTTCAAACACATTTTGATGAAATTCTGAGGATACCGAATCTTTCTGAAGACAGATAGTAGATATTTATCTTCAATTCTTTTCAAAACTGGAGTGCTACAGTTTAGGTAAATATGGACACCGACTTGATTGGGATAATGTCGAAATTTTAAAAAACAAAGGAAATACCAAAAATTCAGTCAGCGAGTTTCTAGAAGCCTGGCCTGGTACTCAAGCGAATATGCAATTAACAAACATGTTAATATAGACCAAATCTACCAACTAATAGAAAGTAAATCATGTGACGAGACAGTTTGAAAATCCAAGTCAATAAAAAATGATCAATACAGATGTAAATGGACTACTATTCACGAAGATTGTTGTCAGGAGACACAATTGCATCATCATTCATTGATAATTTAAATCAGTTCATTTTCTGCTAAAACTCTCGGTGAAGATGTTATCCAGAAGGTGGACGACGAGAACTCGGGAATTAAATCGCCAACCATCTCAGCGAACACAACTAATTGCAAATCATTACCTTATCACATGAGCTTCTCCATGTCACCATCATAGCCAAACTTAACATATCCCTTCTCATTTGAGTGTTCCATTTAATATCATTGAAACGGTCTTCTCAGAATCTATCTACCAATCCATCATGCACGTTTGCTTGGCGATAGATTCTTAGTCGATTCACTGCCAGAATTCCTTGTTGCTTATCCGATCTCACTGACCATCTGATCTTCAATAACGTGAGGAGGTAACATGTCCGTCAGAAACGCTTTTCTAATAATAATAATAATAATTTGCTTTATTCCAAAACAGTACTTGTGATACAGAATAGAATTCTCAGCATTTCACTGCATACAGTATTGCATCCAGTTAGTACATTAACAATAAATAAATTTCTACATAGATTATGGGTAATCTTAGTTAGATTTGACAACAACATATTGGCATGTCGGTAGAAAAGTCAAAATTAAACAGAGTGTTTGAAGGTGTTAAAAAAGTAGATACTACTAGCATATTTACTGGCGTAAGCGGTAACAAAAATGTCGAGATATACAGAGTGTGAAAGAGCGAAGAAGAATAATGTTTTAAATAGAGTTTGTACTGATGAGAGAAACAAAGCAGAACATAACAACAACAAAAAAGAGAAAAGGAAAAGAAAGAAAGAAACCCTTGTACCTATAAATGATATGAGTTGGAAAGACGAGATCGACTTGTTCTACTGACTATTTAATAAGTTAGAGGTTTCACGCCTAATGCTTTCTTTATCGCACAGAACACGAGCTAAGTAGGGAGGGTATGGCTGAGTTTTTGTACTTGGTAGTGCGAGCATACAGTTTTTTCTATATAGGCTTCTGGTCTGGTCTGGCCTGATGAGATACAAGGGGATAGTTGTGAATGAAGATTGTGAGTGGTGTGAGTTAGATAGAATGAATGGATTCAGCTCATTTTTCATAGGAGTCCATGCGCCTGTCCACCAGAATATTATCAAGCTGGCTAAATGGCACCCTGTGGCTTACCCTGCTGACAACCTTTAACATCCTACGTAATAAGATGTAGTCTTTCTTCAGTATCCCTGGGAAAACTAAGTGATAACAATAGAGAATAATAGGCAGGATGCAAGAGCCAACGAATCGTAGGAGTAAGGGTTGGGTTATTCCAGAATGTTTTAGCTTCTTGATGTAGAAGGTGAGACGGAATATTTTCTTAGAAATCATCAAGATATGAGACGACCAGGAAAGATCAGTAGATAGAATGACGCCTAGGTATTTAATTTCCGACTTAGTTTCTATGTAGCACACCTCGTGAGTGGTAACCAGTTTTGTTTAAGTCAGATTTATCCCTAAAGGTGAAATTGACTGTTTGACATTTAGGGGGATTTAAGGTAAGACCGTTTTTCTTGGACCACTGGCTGATTTCTGATAAAAAGCCATTTTGTTTGGAGCAGTCGCTTTGACATTCGACGGGCAAAAATACAATCAGATCTCTGAGCAAGCTAATCTAGAGGCACAAACTGACCGTGATATTAGTGTTAAAAATCTGAATCTTCTTTCAATGGATCTGTAATTCGAAGGCTGATCCACCTGTCATAGATTAACTCAGCCAAAGTTCTGTGATCAGTTGTCACACACACACAAACAACAGATGCGTTATTGTCAGTTGTATATAAATGGTTGCTAAGATACGTTTCCATTTTACTCTATATAACACTTGTCAATCAATCGAACAAATGATGATGGTGGTACACGATACTCCTCTTTAAAAGAAATCAACAAGAATAAATCCATGACACTTCTCCTTATACTTTGATTGAACACTACTTGGTAACTAGAATCATGAGTTTAGAGTCCTTTTTCCTTTGATGTAGACTGAATTCTATCGTCGTCAGTCAAGTTTGTAATGTGGCCAACATCACACTGGGTGGCTTGCCATCACACAACGTCCTGCACTAAGAATCGTTGTTAAGTGATGTTTGGAGGCAATTCGTCGGTAGAAAGCCTCGCATAATCTAGATTTCGTGCTTCTTGACAACTCACTAGTCTATAAGATGTACCTCCAAATCTTAAAGAAATTCACGCATCCAGATACTAGTTACTAACTAGTGTTCAATCAAAGTATCCAATACATTACAGTCAGTCCTACAGGAGGTCAATCACCAGCACCTTGTTGATGGTTAGTGTCAACCCGCAAGAAACCTAGGTCATCCAAGGCTTCCTCCCGATTGTCTTCAACCATGTATAATAACTTCTTTTAATATGAGTCATGGCCATTGAAAGTGGAAGACATGAAAAGCCTGGCTATCTGTCTTTCATCGTAACCGTCTGCGTTCTATCCATCTCCTGTGTTATGTGTAACAGGGTGAGTAATAATGGGGTGGTTAGGCTTTGGTCGGTTGTAAGGCATAGAGGGAGGAAAAATCGATCAATAAGGTTATGAAATTACATCGATTGAGATGTTTAGGACATGTGTTACGCATATACTGAGCTGTCGATCACCTTCCTCAGCTGACGGTCAATGTTAGATGACATAGGATCGATCAACGTATTTGGAAAAGAGAGAGTAGAGTGGTCAAACTAAAATCTAGCATCACTTCATGAGAATAAACCTTCAACTTTTTGTTTGAACCCCCTAAGGAGGTGTAGACTAGCTAGACTGATGTCATCAAGATGCCAAGAAACAATAACTCAAGTGTGTTAGTGAAATAACTCCAAATTGTTTTCTCATTATTTCTCCACTTCATTATACCTTCTGCAGTGAGCCTCAGTTCACTGTAATTTCTTTGCATTCCCTTTCCTCTCTACCATTATGTCTATTTGTCTGAGATGTAGCAGCTGGAACTGCTGAACTGATAGGACCTAGCTTAAAAAATAGTATATCATCCTTTCTCATGAATCGCGTGATTTATCATGTGATAGAGTTACTCTGTGGATGTATCATTTCTTAAGTATATTGTGATTTAGTGTATGTGTGAGATCAATTCATCGTCTTTTGTCTCATCTTGATCTTTGTCAGATGACTAACCAATCAGAGTAGATATTTCCACCCAATTAGAACAATCCTTTCACATAGTTGTGAGCCGACAGTCACATGCCAGTCTTTGTCTTTTGATATTTGTGTGGCTTAGTGAATCGGAAGGTACAACGGACATATAGGGAAGTATTAGCGTATTAATCAGTCGAGTTTATTACCGTTATAGTAATTAACAGGCGCAGACATAACAAAGTAGCAACGGATTTATTCAGTTCAGTTCAGTTATAACATGAACCTTTTGTACGAAGTTTCCCAATCAAAAGAATTCACTCAATCTTTTCTATGTGAAGAATAAATCACACATTCGATAGAAAGCAAACTGACTTGAACACTTGTGGTAGGTAGCGTATCCTTTAATACTAAAGCACATTTTCTATGCATAATTGCAAAGACTTTCAGAACAGTTGAGATTAAATCATTTATTGACTTAACACGGCAATTCTGTGGTGTGTACTACTTAAAAGAGTTATCAGTAGTATATATAAGAAGAGATGTTCATCGGCATATATACTTCAAATAACAGGAAGATAGAGTTCATGTCGGAGAAAGCAAATGATACAGCGTTTTTATTATTATGATTTCCTTTAATTCCTACAGGAACATAGGGCTTCAGCTAAGCGTCTCCATCACCTTCGGTTTTCTGCCAACTTTTTCACACCGCTCCAAGTCTGCCCACATGCTTTCATCTCCTCTTCACATCACCTCCTCCAAGTCACCCTCACACTGAATACCAACTCGCCGCTTCCCTTTCGGGTTCCACTAGAGTGATGACTTGTCTAGTGATGTCACTTGATGGTTTCCTCAGAGTATGGCCAATACACCTGCATTTCTTCCTACCTATTTGCTGCACAATCGGTTCCTGCTGTGTTGGTTCGCTCCCAGAGATCCTTTCCTGTTTCTGATCTTTTCTGGCTGGCCATCTGATCTTAAGTAATGAGCGCAGACGACTGTTAATGAAGGTTTGAAGTTTGTTTGAGATGCTCTTTATGACGGGGCAAGTTTCTGATCAATCCGTATAGTAGCACTGACTGACTTCACACTGGAGTTGAAAATCCGGATCGTATTTTCATTTTCATGTTGAGCGCTCTTCATCTCCACACAGACTTGAGAGTAACGAAAGCTTGTCTGGCTTTTCCGAATCTGCCCTTGATATCTTCGTCAGTTCCGTCCGCCTTTAGTTGAAACGATTCTTACAAGGTGGGTTCGCAGGTGTAGGCGATTGTTTCTTTCAGGTTCCTCCCATTTATGGCTAGCTGATTGTTATCTGTTGCTATTGGTGTTGGCCAGGTATCTTCATCACCTCTGTTTTCGCTATGTTAACCTGAAATCCTATATCTCTGATGACACAGCATTGAGGAGACACATTGGAGACGTGAAATACACACAAACAATATGAAGGAAGGTGAGAATTAGTATAGTGATGTGATACAGACAATGTGTGCCGACGGAATGTTATTCTCAAATGTTTTCCCACAGTTCAATCCGGCATTAACAACAGAATACGATATATCCATTTAAACATGCTATTTGATGTTAGAATCAGAAGACATTTCTCACAATTGTATACTGTATTAACAAAAGAATACTATGTATATTTGGCATGCGATTCGCTCCCGCCAAATGCAAGATGATGTTACAGGACTGGACTACATCGACGCCTAGTTTAAAAATAGGAAGTGAAGTGGTAGATCACGTTGGCCGCTTCACTTATTTAGGAAGTACCATCAGCTAGCCTCAACGGGTTGATCTCTGACGAAATCTCAGCACGAATACAGGGGACTCGTTTCGCATTTGCCAGTTTACGCCGACTCTGGCGTAGACGAGATGTTCGACTATCGACCAAAGGGCGGGTGTACTGCTCATCAGTCCGCTCCATCCTCCTTCACGACTGGTTGTGAGTGAGACCTGGCCGATGAGAGTAGAGAATATGAAGAGCCTGGCTGGCTAGCTGTCTTTGATCATAGGTGTGTCTTCTGTCTCCCGTGTTAGGTGGTGTAATAAGGTGTGTTGTGAACTTTTCTTATAATACGTATCTAATCATATTCATATCTCTACCGCTATTAACACTCTTTTTCCCTTTATACGTTTAAGCTATTCCGGCTTCATTGTAAAATGAATAAAGCCTAAATTCTTGGTTCATTCGTCTTTTCAAGATTCAAGCATCACTCATCGTTCTAAGACTCAGTCTCCTTCGCAACATTGAAGTTGGGCGTCGAGTTCTAGGTAAACAGGGGAAATCAATCGACGAAGTCGTGAAATTACAAAGACTGAGATGGTTAGGACATGTGTTACGTATACCTAGTCATCGCCTTCCTCAACAACGGGCAATGTTAGCTGATATAGAGTCAGGCTGGAAAAAAGCTAGCGGCGGTTAAACAAACACATGAATTCACCAGTCAATGAAATCCACAACAGTTAGTTCAAGCTACGTAGGAAGGTGTAGACTTCCTGACTGGTTAAGGTCCTCGGGACGGTAAAAACCAATGGTTGGAAACAATTGGTGATATGGCTCAAAGTCATGATCAGTGGCTGGGGAAGATGCATCCACTCCTTGTGACTTATGGTTTCCAGTGAAACTGTTTTGTTCTTCGTTATTACTCCTTTGTCTCACACCTCTGCTCACTGTCTCTATTATGCTTTTCTTGTACTTTCCTCTCTTGCTTCGCGTGCTACACGGAGTGTGACGACTTGAACTTCCGCACATTTGTGCAAAGTTCTATGTCGAAAACAGACAGACAGACTATGTATATTATATTTGAACCTTTTTATTTCATGTTGTTTAATGTGAACTGAAATCACACGCTCAGTGATGATTGGTTAACGAATATGCATATACTTTAGCTTGCCTTCTTTTGTTACAATATCACAATATAGCAGCCATGCCACCAAATTGTATGTAAACATTCTATAAGGAAGTCTCTCGTCTTCTACTGTTACGAAAATATCAAAACAGTCGACTATTTTCTTTTTCGTTTAACAACTCTTTTCAGTACAAATTTCAGAAGAATAAATTTGGACGTAAGACCATATCATGTAGACTCATATGTATTTATTCATGTATTGACAGCTGAAGAGGTCCACCACCACACCCTCGAAAGAATGGAATATCCCCTAGCTAAAAGTGATCTCAACACCTCAACCTGCCTGGAAGTGCATGAGTCATTTATTTAAATACAGCTTTCCAAGTGATCGATAAACTGTAAACACCATGACGTAAAAACACCCGTTGTTAAACCACTGAAAACTTAACACCACTGTACAGCTGTTCCCTCCTAGTTTGAGATCTATCAGCAGTACACACTGATGACCCTACCAGTAGCAACGGATCCCAACCAAATAACTGAATAGTCAAGAAGGTCATTTGGATACCTGAAGGTACTCTAGGTGCTGCTTGACTCTCAATGATTCCCTAACCAATGTTGACTCATTAAAAAAAATTAATAGTTAGTTTTTAAAGGGATCCGATTTCATCCAAGTTTGCTCATCAGCTGACATTAGTTAGAGAACTATTAGAAAACTAGAGATTACTGGACAACTGTTTCGTCCTAGTTAGGGACACTTCAGTCACGACCACTGGTTATGCCTCGAACCTAAAACCCGAAGACTACAAGGCAACTTCGTAGACACTTCAGCCCCACTGGGACCCAACTTCTACTACTAATTCGTGATTTTGGCGCGTGATGGGTTTCTATAACAAAAAAAGGCACAATCTAACTATTGATCTCCCGCTAACCGACACCAAGTGGATAAATACTGTGAAGTTGTGGCCAATGTCAAGGTAAAGTGGATGCTCACTAACCACATTTGTTGACAGTAGTAGTGGATCAGTGAATTCCAGCTCAAGCACCTGATAAGTCAACGAGGCCCTAAGTTTGATAATTCGTGAGGTCATGACTGTACGCTGTTGAATAGACCGAAACTCCGGCGAAACACCTATCTACCTCTCTAGAGCTTCCTACTTTTCAATGGTTTTCTCTAACTGATGTTGAATTTCGACACACATAAAGAGGTGTATACTACCTAACTGGTTAAGTTCTCCGGGATCCAACAAAGTAATCGCTGAAGCCAATTGGTGATACGGTTGGAGCATATGCATTCACACTGTCTGCAATGATCTGTGATATCCAATAAACCTCTGTTGTTCTTTCATACATTTGCCATTCTTTTTCCCTAACTCGCATTTGTTTGTTATCTCTCTTTTGAATGTCTGTTTACTCTCTTCGCTTGCTTTGTATGGTAGACGGAGGGAGTGTGACAAGTTGAACTGTTGCACATCTATGCAAAACTCTCTATGTCGAAACCAGTCGGTCAAACTTTACGGGTAGAATTATTCAGTGTGCCCAACCAAACCGACAGACTAGACACCTTAGGCGATCAATCAATATATGATATTAAAATCTTACAGGAATTCAATCGTAAGCCTGATTATTTAAGTCACAACACGTCGGACCATTGCTGATGTGTAACTTGAATCTCCGAAAGGATACAAAAGTTGCCTTTTCGTTTGAGACTTTTAACCTATACACAAACACGAGTGATTATTGAACCGAAGAGCCACAGATTACGAATCTAACAGCCTCAATGTATGTATACCACACCAATTCCACCCCCACCCCCGGCAAATCCATGCCGGCTAGCCAACAATAAATGCTGTTGTTGTATAGGCTTGCGCCCATACACTACTCAACCTGAAAAATGTCTGAAACCGAAACACATAAAATGAAGCAATACTTTTGATAAGAAAATTGAAAATTCGTGTATTACATTCTTAGTGAGCTGACATTAATATTTGTAATAATAATAATAAGAAGAATCATTACTAGTAGGAATAATAATAATAATAATTTCGTAACAGGGAAAAAAGATTTCTCTTCAAATATATATATATAAACTTGTGCAATAAACGTTTCTTTTTATTCCACAAAAAGCGAAATTAAAAAAACAAGAACAACACTGACAGCAACAGCAACAAAAACAACAAAGACATCAACGTCGACGCCAACACAACGAAACGAAACGATTTCAAATATTGTGACTTACACACACTTATCAGAGGGAGAGAGAGAGAGGGGGAGAGAGCGAGAATACATACAATAATAATAATACCAATAATACCAATCTATAGATCCAGTCATCATCATACAATACTACTTATTGACTCACGGAGGCGTACACACTCAAACAGAGACAGACACAGTCAATCTGTGAGGTCTGACTGCACGCACACCTATACACCCCGGTACCTTACGCGCACCAGAATGGTGCGGCTGACGACAACATAACAACAGGTGGAATGAATGAAATACAAAAAAAAGAAATGGCGGAAGCAGTGGAGCGGAGAGCAAGAAAAAGATAGAAGGAAAGAAATACAAACGATTAAACATAAACTGTGAGTAGGAGAGTGAATGGGTGAGTGAATAGTAGTAGCGGGTATGGAACGCTTATAGGTATGGCCCAGTATAATATCTGTCAGTCAAATGTATGCATGTGTGTATAGAGAATGCCAGGACATTCGTAGACAAATGGACAAAGCGTGATGATTGACTGACTGACTGGTTAGTTGGTTGCTTGAGTGAGAGGTCGTCATCACAGGAGGACCGAAAGGAGGGTGGGAGGCGGCAAAGAAGGTAAACTAACTATCAAACAACAAATAAACCAAGTTCAACTATTAATTCTGATGATACAAAAATGAGAAATATATGACATGCGTGTGACATATACACATGAGAAGAAAAAATAATAGTTAATAATTCACAGATAGATAATAAACGGAGAAAAAAACATTTTTGTGCTGGACACACAAGATTTCTATCAGTCATAGAAATGTGGTGGTGGTGGTGGTATTGTAGTTATTACTTACTTACCCTACCTACTTACTTACTATCCACATATCATCATTAATAAATAATCACCAGCTCTCAAACAAACAGTTTATCATCATCGTATTCACTGCATATCACAGACCTATCTCTCTAACTACTAAACAAAGTGTGATTAACCAACTGACTAACTGACCAACTAACAAACCGACCAAGAAGACATGAAATAGTTGATCCTTTGATTCAGCCGACCACCATGATAAATACCAACACCAGATGTAGTAGTAGTAGTAGTAGTAGTAGGGTGCCCCCGACGGTGGGGCGCCACGCAGCTCAGCACATGGAAGATAATGTGAATAGAGAAAAAAGAGGAAGGCATTGTGACAGGGGTATTGTTTGTATGTGTATTGGTGTGTATAGATACATCCTGGTGGAGGGGATTGCTTTTAAAAACACTTTCCCTGGGGTGGGGGAGGGCGATAATTTATACAAAAATGGAATAATAATAATAATAGTAATGGCAAAGAAAGAGAATATGGTAAAAAAACAAATTTTTGTCCAACTATCAACTCAGTACTACTGCTCACTGGTGAATAGAATAATATGTCAGCGCGACTCTACTCTACACACTTGTTGTCATCATCAACACTGTACGAATCATTGACAACACATAGGCAGTAAGAGGGTGTGTGTGTGTGTGTGTAGAAAGGGATATACAGTTTATTCCGAAGGCACATACATACAACATGCACACATATGTGTATGAGTAGTACCATTACTCACCGACCCTCCTCCATCCATCGACCCCCAACCAAAAACACCTTTATCCACACCAACACAAACTACTACACTCATGGGAACAATCATACATATGTGTATATATTCCGCGAAAAAACTGAATGTGTGTCCTGGAGAAAATGCAATTAGGTAAGCAGAATCAAAGAATACTACTAAATACTACTACTAATAATAATAGTGATAATAGTAATAATGAGAAATAAATTGTTATATTTGTAGATTAAACAAGTAGCAAGAATTGATTGCTGGCATGTTGTCTTCGCAAATGCGACAAAAACAAGAAAGTATACACACCCACACCCACACATACTGATGCTTCAGTGTGATCAGGGGGAGACGAAAGTACTATGAGCAAAATAGTGTACGGTCTTTTAGACATGCATATATGTGTGTACAGACACACATGTCGAGGAGGAGAGAAAAAAAGACCAATGTGGAAATGATGAAAAATCCCAACAAAATAAGCAGATATATAAACAGGCGAACAAGAGTACAAGAGAGAGAGAGAGTGGCAGACACATGGGAGAATGAAAGCGGGGGGGAGGGTTAGAAGTTGGCAATCGTTGAGTGTGTACACGCGTGTCAACGACATGACGATACGTGCGCACGCACACACACACATGTAAACAAATTAGAAAATTACTGTTTCGACTTTTTACAAGATTTTGAATATAACCATAATGATGATGATGGAGGGAGTGAACGTTTCCGTGGAACAACAACAACACCACCACCTGATCGATGATGATGATGATGATCATATTGTATTGATGCTGACGTTGATGGAACTGTAGATAAATGTTGATTGCCTGAGGGAAGAGATGTGGTGATGATAGTAGACGTGGTGGGAGTAGACGAAGACGAAGACGATGACAACGACGCAAGAGATTGATCATTATGATTTCTGGTTGAATAAATACTTTCTTGACAATTTTGTTTAACTGGACGACGACAAACACTATCATCATCAGCATTATCATCAACAACAACGTCGTCGTCATCAGGAATAGGAGGTAAATTTGCCTTCCTCTTAAAACGTGATGGTATTAAGGCTACTGGAATATAATATGCAGGCGGTTTAACCACTCCTGATACTCTTTCTTCTTGTGATAATAATAACCGTTGCCATGGGAGTTTATGACTCTTATTATTATCATCATCAGAACCAGAATTATCCTTTGTTCTTGACGTCGAGGCGATAAAGGCGTTGTGAGTAGTGGGAAGTTTCTCCTTCAAAACATACTTCATTGTATTAGGATCATTCGATGGATGTGTTACCAATAACATTTTATTTGTATAAGGCCAATTAATGTATGATTTACGCTTATGCGGAGTAAAATGACTTAGATCCTTATCTCTAGGCGGAGGAGGAGGTGGAGGAGGATGAGGATGAAGAGGACATGCGTTGTCGTCTTGACTGTTGCCAGCCTCCTCTTCATTTACAGACGATGTTGGTGTTGGAGTTGTTGGTGATGGTGGTGGCGGTGGTGTTACTGTCGATAATGACAATGAGGAATGTACATTTCTACACTGAACATGCAAATGTATACCATGTCGTTGAAATTTACACACTGATAATGATGCAATTGCTTGATATTCTGATAATAATTCATATAATTGATCCGATTTAGGCGATCGACGTGATTCACCACTATATCCAAGTAAAGAACAGCATACTTCATGTACCCATGGGATATCTGTAACAAAATCCCAATCGTCACCTAGACAAAAAAAGGGTAAAAAAAAATGTAAAACAAAAAGAGACTTTCATTAGTGTTATAGTTATATTTATTTATTTATTTTAAACGCAGAAAAAAACTTGGTACAATATGGCACCAAGAAAGATGCACCACACTAAAGTTCATTTGTAGGGTGAGGTCTGAGATACTGCCCAGGCGCCCAGACCGAAGCAGGTGGTTTTATTAAGGGACCAAACACCCTCCTCGAGCCTTTGACTTGGAGTCTAATCCGATATGATTATGAGCAATAAATTGTGTTCGAAACGTCATCAGTAAACATTACTGTATAACACTGTGAGACTTTATCAAAACAAAAATTTACCCATAATGGAATTATACTCTACCACAGTGCACAAGTTTTATTCTTATATCAATGATACTTATGGTCTTCCTACTAGGAAGCTTATCAACAAACTCATACGATCTAATCCGCAAGGTAGCGGAGCAGCGTCAAGAGCTGCATTCCCATCGTTGCCGGTGACCCCGTATGGGTTCATACGTTATTTGATCCCACTGGATTCTGGAGCCCATGTACCCCATAGTAACTGCTTTTATTTTTAGTCTAACCGTTATCCAAACAACCTTCCTAACATGGTAGGACCTGCAGGGACATGAGTCCCAGTCAGTTTAGCTTGTTAGGTCACTGCGCTTAATCAAGCCCGACCACCACGACAAGATAGCAGTTGTCGGCCTGGTTTGTTAGTGTTAGACCATACAACAGACCACCTTACTACAGCTACGGTAGTAACTGCACACACACACACAGTGTGTTCAAAAATATTTTGAGACGAAAAATGAAGATTCGATGAAAACTGCATAGACCAGACTGTGTTTAGCTTTCTGATATAGATAGTTAGTGATACAAAAGTTGGTAATGGTTCCCAGTTATAAAGAGATTTTTTCACGCCTTTGCGTCGTCCCCAGCGGACAAACATACGGCGCGCTTCAGGCTTTAAAGTTGCTTTGAAGTTGTTGTACTCCTTTTTTACGAGATGGGATTCCTAAAGCCACGACGCGCAGCCTCCTCACTTTTCCGGCCATACATACTACTTACTGGTTAGGGTGTGGTGAGAGTACGACGAAATTAAAAGCAGAGAAGAAAGAGGAAGGCAAGAATGTAATGCAGAAGCAGCGGAGTGATGTCGCGAGGTCTCAGATGAAAGAAAAGACTCAGTGCATTACCTTTGCAGTCGGGGACCGTGTGTAGTGTAGAGACAGAAGATATACAGTTGGACGCGGGCCAGGTTCACGGAGACTCCTTCCAAAGTGGGAAGAACCGTACACAATCACAAAAAGACGGGGTCAAGTATATACCATCCGAAGAGGTGACAAACAGAAACGAGTTAACGCCAGTCAGCTCCAACGACGGGTACAGTGGGACAAGCCGGTCAGTAACAACCATCAACTACAGGATGTATCACCCAGAAGGTCGGAACGCCTGCACGCAAAGCTATTTGACGGAGGGACGAGTGTAGTGAGAGCAGGCTGCTAGCCAACTGGTAGACATTAATCTACGTCAATGTCTAGGTCACTAATATTGGCCAAGAGAATATATGAACAAGGCAAATATGATTCGCAGATGGATGGCTCCATTTTCCGAGGTTACCAGAAACAACCAATCAGAAGACTGCGTTTGTCTACTTGAAAAAGCTATAATAATGTACATGATTTCCGTAATAAAAACAATCTGTTGCCACCCCCTTATCTTCTGTTGTTACAAAGGGAGGTTTAAGAGTATATCACAGCTGGGAATGAAACCCAGACGACGTGTTTGCTTTGTGTGAGCACTCCCTCTACCACTGAAGAAGGTCTGAACCATCCGAACACAGTATTCCACAGTGACGTCGGTGGCACAGTGATTAGGACTCTCGCCGACCATGCACATGGCCCAAGGTTCGATCACCCGCCGACGCCCACCTGATATCTGTGGTCGGCCTGCAAAATATGGGCTACCGATATCACATACTGAAAATTCCATACTTGTACCAAAAATAAGGTGTGGAATCAAGCTGTAATCAAAAATACAATAAAAAATTAAGAGGTTACACGTTAAATGGAAAACCAATTAGGATTGATCGAGATAATCGAAACGTTAACTGTTGTCTATGCGTCAATTGATATCTGGGGAGCACTATGAGTTGACTAGGCTCGGACGCATAACATTTACACAGTTCAAATCAATATTGCACACACACACACACACATACACAACTCAACAGAATAAATTAAACGCCTGCATAGATAAAAAAACATCCAGAAGTATTACCTAGTGTATGAATTCCAAAAGAAGAGGCTAAACGTAATAGTATGACACTGACACGTGAACAGTCCTATTTCTGATGCATAATATGCTGCTGGAGGCAGGGATGAAGATGCGTCCAAGGGGCAGGATTGGAAAAGCACGACAAACAATCATTACTCTAAAAAACCTACTACACTAAACATAAAGAACAAGATCCAAATATCCAACACCTTAATTTTAAGACGGATCAGGGACATGGCTAGTCATAAAGAGCATCTCAAACAAACTTCAAACCTTCATTAACAGTTGTCTTCGCTCAATACTCAAGATCACATGGCCGACCAGGAAAGATCAGAAACAGGAAAGGATCTCTGGGAGCGAACCAACACAGCAGGAACCGATTGTGCAGCAAATAGGTAGGAAGAAATGGAGATGGATTGGCTGGCCATACTCTGAGGAAACCATCAAGTGACATCACTAGACAAGCCATCGCTCAAGTGGAACCCGAAAGGGAACCAGCAAGTTGGTATTCAGTGTGAGGGTGACTTGGAGGAGGTGATGTGAAGAGGAGATGAAAGCATGTGGGCAGACTTGGAGCGGAATGAAAAAGTTGGCAGAAAACCCAACGCGATGGAGACGCTTAACTGAAGCCCTATGTTCCTCTAGGAATTAAAGGATACAATAATAATAATAATATAATAATTTTAAGACCAATGTAGGTCACAGACTTCGCACGTCATCTACGTAGCATTTCGAACAGATTGTAAACTTTCACCAATAGCTGTGTCTGTGCCTTCGCTAGATTAGTGAGGATCAAATGTTGGTACGAAAAAGTATAAACGCGACAAGGCACCTGATAAATAGTGTGTATTGCCCTACAACAAATATACTTTCTTCTCTTGCTTCGCGTGCTACACGGAGTGTGGCGACTTGAACTTCCGCACATTTGTGCAAAGTTCTATGTCGAAAACAGACAGACAGACAGATACAGGAGAAAAAATAGAGAGATGGATCGCACACGCTGAGGAGACCACTACTTGCGAATGACACCAAGCGCCAGACCTTTGGATGGTAACCGAATGAGAAACGGTGATTTCGGAGTCCAACAGGGGTCATGGGGGAGATCATGTGAAGAGGGAATGAAAACTTATGGGTTGTCGTGGAGTCAGCTAGCTCGAAAGAGAGAGAGTAGTATGAATTGGAGATGTGCGCTTATGAAGCCCTAGGTCCCACTAGGCATATAGAGATGAATTTATTGGATGAATTAAACAGACAGACGGTATTCAATAGTAGAATTGTATGTCCAGCAACATACATATATATACACTCCATCGTCAATCAAAATCATTTTTTTATCACAGCATGATTCCACACCGTATTTTCGGTACGAGTATGGAATTTTCAGTATGTGATATCGGTAGCCCGTATTTTGCAGGCCGACCACAGATATCAGGTGGGCGTCGGCGGGGGATCGAACCTTGGGCCATGTGCATAGTCGGCGAGAGTCCTAACCACTGTGCCATCGACGCATGAAGGAGCAAGGAACAGCAGTTTCATCCTCGTTCGGAACTCTCGAGCAGTGCATAACGACGACTCTAACAAAGATCCAACACCCATTCATTCAAACCAATTTAAAAGTCAATCAAAATGACCAATAACGTAAAAATTGAAAGTTTGACCAAAGGATGGATGTTCTACAATTCTGATCAGAAGTCGTGAATAAATGGAGCCGACAATGCCGCGAGTCAACGGAAATTAAACAATAACCCACACATTAGCAGTAGTGTTCATCATGTTACATTATGAATTGACACACAAGTCAGGAATTCACGGATCATTGAATTCTACCTGGTCCAGTGACTGATATATTAATGGGCGGCTCATTGCATAATCTGAAAGTTCCCTCTTTAAGGGACTGTGTGCATACATGGGTACCATACACAGAAGGATCTCCGTCCAGACTAGGACAAACAAAACAATTGTTTAGTCATTCCCCCGGTTTTTATTGATTCTTTCATCAAAGACAGTTTGTAACGAAATGAGAAGTGAAATTAATCATCGAAATATGCACTTCACTCCACTCAACGGAAAAGGATGATATGAAACTAATACAATTTACAAAATAAATTGCATGAGCCGTACCAGGCATTACATCGACCAAAGTGGGCACCCCCTTCAAATCATAATCCAGGAACACAAATCACCTGTGAACAGGCATGATATATATTCCTGTTTCATATCAAAGCATGTAGATAATTACAGACACCAATTTGATGATTGAGATAATGTCGAAATTTTGAAAAACAGAGGAAATACCAAAAATTCAGTCAGGGAGTTTCTAGAAGCCTGGCCTGGTACTCAAGCGAATATGCAATTAACAAACACGTTAACATAGACCAAATCTACCAACTAATAAAAAGTAAATCATGTGAGGAGACAGTTTCAAAATCCAAGTCAATAAAAAGTGATCCATACAAATGTTAAGATGGTTGTCAAGAGACACAACTCCGTCATCATTCATAGGGAATTCAAATGAGTTCATTTTCTGCTAAAACTCTCGGTGAAGATGTTATCCAGAAGGTGGACGACGAGGGGTCCGCAATTAAATCGCCAACCAGCTCAGAGAACGCTACTAATTGTACACTAATACACGAAAAGATGATGGTCGAAAATTCAAATTTTTTTGGGTCTTTTCATTGAATAAAGCACATAAATCTCATGTATGTATATATATATATATATATATATATATATATATATATATATTCGCTTAGAAAATCATACATACCGTATCTACGACGTCTTTGTACAGCATTCTTCAGCACCTCCGTTGGTTTAGGATACACGGGGAACAGATCACGACGGATAGCCATGCTAAAAAAAGAAACATCATTAAGACAAAAAACAAAATTTTTAAAAATGTTTTACACACTGTCAATGAAAGGCGGTAAGTAAATTTCACTTATATATTTGGTATAAACATGTTTTGATCAACGGTGTCCAGTCAATCCATGAGGTTAAGAGTGATTTGCATACACACACGCACTAACATTGGCTGCTAGAAGTTAAGAATTCATGAACTAATGGATCTTGGCTCAGTCGTCGTATTGTCAAGGAGCTCTTCTTGTACCCAAGAAGATCCTAGGTACAATTCGTAGGTGGGGGGAGAACTATTGGTGAGTGCTGATTAGGAGTTCCAAACAAAGACGAAACAGCTATCTAGTGCTCACTCACTTTCTGGTATTTAATAGCTTTCTTTAAGTAAATTCAGTTTGTGGTCAAATATAAAAATATATATTCACAAAAACAATTCTATCATACAACCTTTGGTACACCGTTCATGTTGAACAGTTCAGTGCTAGAGCCAGTGAGTTTGACACATACGCGAGTTGGAATCTCTCAGATGTCATCAGTATGCCTTGTTGACAGGTGTATCAAGAAGTGTAAATATCTAGGTCCAGTTGTTATCGGTTAGCCAGTACAATCACCAAAAGCATGAATCAAAAGTCTACTACTACTGAACAGTTGGTGATTGAATACGGACAAAGTAGTTTTGATAGAATCTCGTCGGCAGCGACAATGAGGACTGGACCACGCGTCCATACTATCGACTTCTGACCCTCTATGAAGCTGATTAATACAATCATCATGCTTAGTTTCTTTATAGAAAACAGCGATATGATTGTGTGATTACCTTCACACATTAACGGCAGCCTTAATAAATAGAACGACTGACAAAATCTATCACATGTTTGTTAACACATTTGCCAAACATCGTCACACATTTTAGACCCCCAGTACTATCTCATCGGTAAATGGCTGAGGAATATGACTGCGAATGATAAACAGTATATATATGAGAGCACCTTTTTGACTATACGCACACACACACATGTATCCTGTAGACTTCTGCTGTTGTTCAAAATAAAGTGGAGACATGTCGTGATTGAAACTCAACTGATAGAAGCTACGACAGAGGAATTTACAGGTCGTATTTGACATCTTATTTGAGACTTCTTAGCTGGATGTGGCTACATCCACCAACCAACACCCACCTACTGAGTGAAACTGTTCCCGGCACAGACCGTTTCAGATATGGAGAAGATTTGTAGCTCAGGTGGATGATTCTGAGTTGGCTGTGTTCTCTGAAACGGATAGTTAATTTGCGAATCTTTCATCACCCAACTAGGCGATATCTTCAGCTCATACTTCAATTTCAAGTGAGCTTTTAGATTACTCCACAAGAAGCCTGGTATTCCAGTCAATCGTCAATCAATAGACACATTGAGATAGACGAAATTTACCAACCGATAAGAAAGAAACCTCACACACAAAGCGTCAAAGTTCAAGTCAAGGAAACAATCAGATCCAATACAAGTGATCAAGAAAGTGTAAAAACCCACAAAAACAACCAATCACGGTGTTTAAGGTCACCGACCAGGAGAGATGAATTATAAACTCGTGGAGAAATCTAAAAGCTCACTTTAATAGGCGCTGAAGATGTCGACGAGTGTTGGGGCGATGAAAGCTTAGCAAATTAACTATCCAGCTTAGAGAACACAATCACATCAAAAATAAATAGTTTCAAATGTAAAAAAAAAGACCCAGTATTTCTTACTGTCCAACAATACACATCAATCGACAGGTGAGCCTGGTGGTGCTGCGCTGTGCCACAGTCCTCACAGAATACTGCTGCTGACAGCCCATGAACTAGAATACGGTTACAATATGACACATTACAGGTGAACTTATTCATGTATGTTCATTGTAGTCGTAGTATCACATACATACACACACATGACAATTTTTGTTTCATTGCCATCTTGTAAATTGTTTGCAAGGAGAGTGTGTGTGTGTGTGTGTGTAATTAACCTGAACTGACAAACTTCAAAAAACAGTGTCTATAAAAATCACACAAGAAGAATATTAGAAGAAAACAAGAAAAAGGTGATGAGAGAACATACTCAGAGAAAGTCATCACGTCTCTAAACAATTGATCAAAAGTTGAATGACATTCTTCCATAGCACGTTCACTTTCATTTATTTTATTATCATGTGAAATAAAAATATGCGCATGTTGACAATAATCCCATAGGGCACGTTCTACACCACTATTATACTGTCCAAATGGTCTAATACAACAACACAAAAAAGAGACAAGAAATACAGGAGAAAATTGTGATTAGAAAAATCTTGATAAACAAAATCAATCAAAATTAACAAAAAAAAGATGTTCGGGTGCGAAGTTAGCGAAGTATCACAGTCACAGTCAAGGTCTTACAAGGTTGACCTTGAAGGTCAAATCGGATTCGCCCGACGCTTCCGAAGGTCATTCCAAGCAGAAACTATGCTTACGTTTATAAACTTGGTTAGCGAATTCCACGGAGATGGAGTATTATTTAATTAATTGGAGTGACTAAGAGTTGTTTGTGGAGACACACATTATGACGCTAAAACAATACAAGCTTGTTGGAGATATATACTGTTATAGATGTAGTTCATGTTATAAGAGGAAATCTGTTCGTGAAGGTAAATGCACTATTTTACGTATTTTCTTAGGTACTTTTTTTCTTAAAGTCTAAGCTGTCTTTGGCGGATATCCCACGTCTTATGTACTGTCGCATTTCACAACGGCCTGTAAGGTCAGTGGCAGCTGATACCTAGTCTCATCCGTGCAATGGTATCAGCACTGTAGAGACATAGCGTCATGGAAGTTGAAAGGGATTACTGACCGTGCTCATTAGGAAGAAGTATAACAAGAGAAGGTTAAATCAAGTGTGGTTACTTGGGATCTATGACACTTTACATAGCAAAGGTTTTCGTTGAAACAAAACGAAATAGAAGTGCCGCAACATTATTTCCAATCACATTTAGCGCTTGATATTGCTAGGAACAACCATACATACTGATGAATGGAAGGGATAACCAACTGTCAATCTTTAGGTTACATCCACCATCGTGTCAACCATTCTTCAGACCTCGTAGATCTCGTCACAGGCATGCAAACTAACTCTATCGAAGGATTCTGAGGGGAGAGTAGATAAAAGAATCAGGAATTTCAAAGGACTATGGATTTGAGTCACATCGATGAATACATATATATTGAGTATGGTATGGTTTCTCTGTTGACCATCCATGGAGGAACTGGGAGACGATTTTTCCAACATATGAGAGAACATTATCCAGTTGAATAACATTTTTCTAACGTTTTAATACAATTTTTTAAAAGAAATTAAAGGGGGTTTTTTGGCACCTGAATCCTGATTGATTGGTTGCTTGTTCAAAGTTACTTTAGTTTGGGCTATGATAGTTTAACTTTGCCGATGTCCAATCCTTGATGAGAATAATTCAACAAAGGTGAATTGATGAGAAATAAGCAGTGGTAGAAGTCAGAATGTGCTTTCTCTTTTCTGTCTTATTCACAAGAGTATACTGACCATATATATATATATATATATATATATATATATATATATACCCAGAGCGGATGATAAACAATAAATACATTCAAATGTTGCCTTGTAGATGACACCAGTGAAATATATACTTAACATGACACGCTATAGGAATGCAGTAAAAAGAGCATTCAATGCCTCTGAATTTCATTTCTTACCTCATAGTCGACGGCCACGAATAAACTACCTAATTTTGCTTTAACTGAATTTGAGATTTCCCCCATCGATTGATTGGACCGAAGTGCTCGGTCTCAGGTTGACATTTCGGCTGAGACCGAGCACTTCGGTCAAATCAATCGATGGGAAAATCTAAAAGTCAATTCAATTAACATGACCCGCTGCACAAAAGGTGGTTCTCGTGGCCCTAAGGATCTAGTAGATAACGCTTTAAGCGTTTGAAACTATGGACACTGGGTTCGAGCCTCGATGGGAACATCGTTATTCACTGGGGAATGCAAGTACATCCACTAGCTGACGAGTCCCAAACAGGATGATGAAATGCGCATCCTGGATTCCACTGCTAGTCAGTCACCAACCACCAATTAAATACCTGATTTTGTCCCCAATATTTGTGTTGTATTTATCAATCCAACAACTTATGCGGAGAGACAGTTACATTGAGTGTACAAGGTGTAGGTATGTTTATCACCCGATTTCAGAACATCATCTTGTGTGATTAAACAAGGGACAGACAAGGTTTAATCGCTGCTTTATTTTTTGGCTTATCTTATATGGATAATGAACAAAAAAATCCTTACTGACAAACCATTCTGAAGTCATCCTCTGCATTTCGACTACTCGCCTAATCTAATCTAACCTTACAGAGCTGAAGTTGTCAGAATCCATCTTAGGAAGCCTAACACTTATGTATGGTTACGAAGAGGAAATTCGTTTCGACATTCTCGTCCCTACTGCCTTGATCACCAATATTTTAACTACCTACCGTTTTACATTTTTTAAATGCTTATTTGCAAACTTATGCATCTTTCTTGAACTGTAATTCCATTGATCTTATAACAACTGAACAACTTGATTATTGGCTTTTGAAAAAGCATATGAGTATTGTCAATAACGCTTTTTTCTTAAATATGATGGTGTATCTAGATACGACTGTAGCTCCAAACAATGAAGTTATCGAAAAGGAATATTCTCTGAGAAAAAAATCCTTCATTTTTGCCTTTCAGAGGCTTAAATAGCAAAATTTTAGCGATAACATTAAAGTAAACGATTCAAAACTCCCTACCTACCTACCGGAGTAGTGAGATCAAGCCCCCCTCCACCCCACTAGGCATTGTATGATTCTAATATATTTCAGAGTGATTTCATAGTACCATTTGTTCGATATTGGACTATCTGTTGCAAACCGGCTGGCCACAAAGCCAGCCAGCATTGAAGCACTTTTAGTGATAGCGGAATACACGTCTTATTCTCTACACGACCGATGGTGATTCCTCAACTAAAAGATGAAGTACCTAGACTAGCCACTTCAAATTCTATCTACCAATTCCACTGCGCCGCTTGTGGAGCCAGTTATATTGGCCGTTACTTGATTTTTCGTGCTCAAGAACATCTCCCACTATGGCTAAGTAAAGGTGTAGTCAAATCCACTGTGAGTCGGTGGCACAGTGGTTAGCACATGGTCAGGAGTTCAATCCCCTGCCGATGCACACCTGATATCTATGGTCGGCCTGCAAAATTTGGGCTACCGATATCACATGCTGAAAATTCCATACCTGTACCAAAAGAATACGGTGTGGAATCAAGCTGAAATTGCCAAAATCATCGAAGCACCGCATGCTTCAAGCAGGCTATTGCAATACGCCTCAAACAACCAGTACTCTGTGTTCAAAAGAAGCAAGTTCAGCCAGCCACTACAACTACTCTGGCTTGCCTTCATTAGAGACTATAAATTCATGAATTTGTAATATTGTCCTTCCTAATTCTTCTGACATTCAGCTTATTTTATGTTGATGCTATTTAGCTGTAATCTATCAATGTGATTATTGATTCGATGTTATTTAAACAGCAACATTAATGTTGTTCATAACACTAATTCATTCATTCACTTCAATGTATATATATAGCTGTAGAGCCTGATGATGAAGTTATCGAAAAGAGTACTCTTTGTTCAGTATCCATTCTATTTTTTGTCATTACCTCACCTCATGTTTCGAATGGAACATAAGTCTTCACGGCTAAAGCTATCAGAGTTTAAGGAAAGACGAAGAGGATTGCTAGTCTCACATTAAAGCTTGCCTCTTTTTTTTTACTAGTAGGCTAAGGCTAAGGGAGAGAGAGAGAGAGAGAAATGGTTTAGGAGTGCATCACCAGTTGGCTGAGAGTCGAACTCGGAGCACTTGTGTGTAGAGTCATGCACACTTACCTATAGGTAATTGACAAATTCTCATTATGCACTGGATATAGTTTAGCAACACTATATAAGAAATTATAGATTGCAAATTTTGGACAATTAATAATACGAATACGTCGAAGTGCTGGCAAAGGATCATCACGTTTCACGGTGGATTCTTTAGGAGCGGCGTCATCAGTTGTCATTGTTGTTGATGATGATGATGATGAAGAGCAGGAGGAGGAGGAGGAGGACTTGGAAGTGGGAGGATAGGTAGCCAAATGGGAGGTGGAGAATTTTTCATTGTTAAATAATATTGCCCTCAATTCTGTACAATTTTCTAATGTGATATTCTTCAAATGAGGTGCTTCACTTAAAATTAAATGTGAAATTCCAACCTAAAATGGAAAAACAAAGGCAAAAAAAGGTTCAATAAGCATCCATTTTTTCGAATACAATAGGTTCAACAGCCGTGAAGATATTGGCCTGACCACTTGACTTTCAGGTATCAATCTCTCTCTCCGCCTAGTTCAGTCTTGGTAACTGGATAGTATCATTAGCCAGCCTTCAAAACAATCTATTCAGCGCCACAAACAATCTTGCATGATTGAGGATGTGTAGACTTAAATCTTTCCCTCTCGAGAAGAACTCATGTGACCATGGTGTTTATAACCACTGTCAAGTGTAAGTTCTGTTCGTTGTATTCAAGCAGCAGGAGGTGTTCCTCAAAAAAATAAAAAGGTGAATACGAACGTCTGAAACATTTTTTACAACCAGACTGGTGAACATACTGGTCTATCTAGGGAAGAAGAAGAAGAAGGAAAGCCCTGATTCCACACCTGCAGTGCATGAACGGGTTGACCGCTGACGAAATCTCAGCACGGATACAGAAGGCTCATTTGGCACTTGCCAAATTACGTCATCTCTCGCAGAGACGAGATGTCTTGCTGACTGTCCATTAAGGGATGTGTGTATTGATCGGCAGAAGTTTACCCTGTCCTCTCGTTTAGGAATGTAACACATAGCCACTGAAAGTGGAGAACATGAAAAGCATGATTAGCCGTCTGAGTTCTACCTCCCATGTTAGGTGGTATAGTAGGGTGAGTAATACTGAGGTGGTTAGGCTTCAATCACGTGTTAGTTAAGGTGGGAAAATCAATCGATGAGGTTATGAAATTATATCGATCGAGATGGTTAAGACATGTGCTACTCATACAATAAGCCATCGATCCCCTTTTCTCGACAGACGGTCAACGTTAGCTGACATAGGATCAATCAACTTTTTTGGAAAAGAGCGAGTGGTGGTCAAACCAACACATGGCTTGATCAGTCAATGAAATCCAATAACAGTTAGTTTAAGCCAGTCACGTAGGAAGGTGTAGACTTTCTGGTGGGGTCCTCAGGACGGTAAGAACCAATGGTTGGAAACAATTGATGATATGGCTCAAAATCGTTCACAATCCATAGCAAGGATGCTTCCACTCCTTGTGACTTATGATTTCCAATGAAACTATATTGTTCTTCCTTCGTTATTACTATTCCTTTTGCCTCACACCTCTGTGTACTGTCTCTATTATGCATTTCTTCTACTTTCTTCTCTTGCTTTGTGTGCTACAATGAAGGAGTGTGGCAACTTGAACTGCCGCACATCGGTGCAAAGTTCCATGTCGAAAACAGACAGATGCGTAAAAGGTGGACAGTTTTTGACCACAGATCTCTGCATACTATCTCCTGTGTTAATTGAAATAATATAATTAGTAATAATGAGATTAAGGTAAGTCAACCGAATGAGGTTGTGAAGTTACATTGATTGAGTGAAATGACTTGGATACCTGTTACTTACGGCACGTCGACGCTTTCCTAATCGATAAATCTTCGGTGATACTATATAGGATTACATCAGAAAGGATTGAGAGGTGGTTCAACCAAAACTTGGTGTATGAATTCTTTGCCTGTTGGTTTGAACCAGTCATACACACAGAGAGAGAGAGATGAAGGCTGTTTAGTGGGGTAGGGGTCATCGAGATGCTAAGAACCTATAGCATGAGATTATTGATGAACAATATGGATGAAGGCATTTATATATGTTGAGACTGAGAGTTAGTCACTACTACTATTCAACTGTCTAGACTGTTAAGTGGGCAGATTGGAACTTGGCTGCTATACCTTTCATCAACTGTCTTATCTGTTTTCTTCTAAACTTGTAACAACAGAAGACAAGGGCCAGGCAACAGATCGTTTTATTACGAAAATCAACGCGTATTTATATATATTTTATGTACATTAATAAGGCTTATGCAAGCAGAAAAAGGCAGTCTTCTAATTGGTTGTTTCTCGGAAGTTAAGCAGACAAACACAGTTTTCTGATTGGTTGTTTTCGATATTTCGCGGAAAGTAGAGCCATTTATCTGCGAGTCATATTTGCCCACGTTTAAGTCTGCTGTGATTGAATCAGCCTAGATTAATGTCTACCAATCAGCGTCGATTAATGTCTACCAATTGGCTAGCAGCCTGTTCTCACCACAAACTAGCAGTCGTATATTTTATAAGGTTGGGGGCTAGCTAGCGAAAAAACCTCCAATCAACATTACTGCAAGTAGTTCCTCTTATTCCGTTTTGTTTAAATCTAGTAAAAAACAAACATGACCTCTAATAGTGTTGTTTAATTCGGCGAATATTTAAAATACTGTTTACAACCACCTTCTGAGATTAGCAAGTTTCTATTAGACATGAGATGAAAAAGTATTATCCTCGATGGATATCAACTTATTGCACAATACATGGAATAACCAACCATTGCTGAATGGTATCCCCTCGTTCACAAAATGTACATTCATGAACTTCTCAAAAGGCAGTCGTGTATTTCCTGAAGGAGAAACAGAAGAGGTACCACATAATGGTGGATTGGTTTGTGCTTTAGGTGAGATGGAACAGTGTCACGCAATCTATTCTATTGTCAATTAATACTCTATTTGATGATGATCGTAAACGAAAAGAAAACATCATGCAATAAAGTCCCCTTAGGAATTTTATACATTACTGAGACTTTGCCAATTATTATTATTTAATTTCTGTAGGAACATAGAGCTTCAGCCGCGCGACTCCATTGCACCCCGGTTCTTTGCTACAGTTTTCACCTAGCTCCAAGTCTGCCCACATGCTTTCATCTCCTCTTCACATCACCTCCTCCAAGTCACCCTCACACGAACAACCAACACGCCGCTCCCCACTTGGGTTCCACTCGAGCAATGGCTTGTCTAGTGATGTTAATTGATGGTTTCTTCAGAGTCTGACCAAGCCAATCCATCTCCATTTCTTCCTGCCTATTTGTTTCACAATCGCTTCCTCCTGGGTTGGTTCACTCTCAGAGATCCCTCATTGTTGCTGATCTTTTCTGGCCGGCCATCTAATCTTGAGTAATGAGCGAAGACAGCTGTTGATGAAAGTATGTAGTTTGTTTGAGGTGCTCATTATGACGCGCCAAGTCTCTGATCTGTATAATAAGTAGCACTGCTTTCACATTCGAGTTGAAAATCCGGATCTTATTTTCATTTTCATGGTGAGTGCTGTTGACCTTCACACAGACTTGAGAGTAATGAAAGCTTGTCTTGCTTTCCCGATGATCCTTGCTTTGATATCCTCGTCAGTTTCGTTCGGCTGTAGTTGAAACGATGCTTCCCGGGTAGGTAAAGGAGTTTGTTTCTTTCAGGTTCCTCCATTTATGCTGATGGTTGTCTGTTAATGATTTTACTGTTAGCCAGGAATCTTCACATCTACCTCTGTTTTTCTCTATGTTCACCTAAAGGAAGTCGTATCTTCTTTGGATGCTTCTTCTTCTGTCAACTTGTTGCTTTTCACTTGCATATCTTCCAGTTTGTGAGAAATCAGACATATATCATCGCGGGCGAAGTCCAGATCCTCTAAGTTTTGCCAACACGCGCATACAACAGAGGAAGTATGAATCACAACTAAGGATTTCTGTCATTCCTTTACCCCAGTTATTGAGGAACTGTGAATCGTTAAACAAAAAAATGCAGCATTAAACTCATTACATCTAAAACTGTGGAAGAAAAAACCCATCACCACCAAAAAAAGAAATACCTACTATTGAATGCCAAAAACAAGCAAATAAATCAATTGAAACTCTCTACCGGGAAAAAAGCGACAGTTTCCTTCTTGTACAGTACACAATTAAGTAGACAATTTTGATATCATAAAATACACTGAATCATCAGACTCTTGAGGATGTCATCAAATTATCCCCCACCAGGTAGATAGATAGATAAGCAGGTAGACAGACAGGCAGGTAGGTAGGCAGACGAACAGATAGACACAAGAGGAGAGGAAAACAAAAACAACCTGTCATCGTTATCAAAGGAATCGATGGGTTTTTTCAGACTTAAAGTATCCCAATGTGTTTGTGTGTGTGTGTGAAGAAGTGATTCACGCATTCATTAGGTCAGTGAATGTGTGACTCATTATCATTACAAGACAATGTTGCATGCTATTTTGTTCCATGTATATACAACACATATAAGGGCTTATTTCTATTATTTACTCTATTCTTTTGCCTTCTGAGTGGAAGAGCATAGGGGATTCAAGTTGGAGCTTTGAAGTTTCACTAGCAATGGTATTGATTTGCGGGATGAGGTTTCTAGTCTCACGGTAGCCTAATTTTTCTCCTTCACATTCCCCAGTGGAACATAGGGCTTCAAACCAGTGGCTTGAAGTTTCTGTAGCAGTGTTCATTTTACAGAATGAGGTTGCTAGCCAGCCTCATGCCCAACCTTTCCTCTTTACCAGCATCATTTCTGGCTCAGCGAGGTAAAGGAGTGGGTCGACCGAGGATTGAACCAAGGACCATGTGCATGGTCCGTGAGCGTTCTAACCACCATAACAAGACGCATAAAAACCTGGGAGTACTGGACAGGTGTTTCGTCCTAGTGTGGGATTCGTCATCAGTAGACACCCACCGGGACTCGAACCCAGGACCTTCTGGCTAAAAGGTGAGCTCGTAGACCACTAAGCCACTGGGACCCACGGTAGCCCAAACTTCCCTCTTTTTTGTCGGGATTATAACCGACACACGCGCCGGCAAGGAATCAAACCCCAGACGATGTGTAGGGTTGGCCAACAAAATAACTGACGGTAACATCTTATTTTGTATTAAGTGTTATTTTAGCTTTATTCAGATCCTCTTTTTTTCACCTACTATCCACTGGCCAGTAAGTAAACAAAATGAGCTTTTGGGAGAGCTCAGCTTGTCAGCCGAGAATTGAAACCCGACTGTCCCACACCATGAACACAATCGATGCACTAATAAACTCATACAAAAGACGAAGTCAGGACTGTTAAGCTCGTATAGAGTTGTGATGGGGAATATTGTGATGACATACCTTTCCAATCTAATCCTATAACAGTCATCATGATTACTCGACAAGGAAGGCGATGGACTCAGAGTATACGTAACACCTATCCTAGGTCATTTCAACAGATGCGACTTCACAACCACTACGCCTGATTTCATCGTACTAGACCACTCGACACAAGAAGTGGAACGCAGGCGACAGTTATGGTCAAAGATGACTAGTCTTTCTTTAGGTCTTCCACTTTCAACCATCATGTTTCACAGCCATCAGATAACAGTCAGTACAGAACGTCACACCACCAGATAACAACCCCCTTTCTAAACACACGTGGACGTGGGGCTTCTCACAGTTATTCGGGATCCAAATTTCACTCTATCTATTCTACTTTAGCCTGAATAACTACTACTATTTCTTTTACAGGTTGGGAGTAGTATCATGAAGTCTAAAATTAAAATATGTAACTCCTTTATAATAAATAGCCCAGTATACACATCAAGAATTGATCTGCCTAGGGTGAATTAAAAAAACAGTCAATAAAAAAACGAAAAAAAAGCATTATCGAAAGAAAGCAAAAACTCACTTTTTCAAAATGCAATGAAGTAAGACAACTATGAACAGCATGAATTGTAAGTATTTGAGGTTTTGGCAGTGAAAAACACCTTAATTCACTAGTATCTATACAAGCATCACGTGCTAACCATTTTGATGGTAATTTACGTTGACTAGGCTCTTTACACGGAGCAGATATCTAGAAAGTAAAAAGAAAGGAAAGCTATGAGTATAAACAACATATATATAAGCACATTTATTACTGCGGTTATTTTTCATCCCTTGGGGTTCCGGGTGGAACACAGAGGGGCTTCAGTAACACACCTACCTCCGTTTCACTCTATTCGCCGCAGTCCTTTTTAAGCTGGCTGCGAAAGTACATCGTCTTCCTCGACTGGCAATGTTAGCTGACACACAGGGTCAGGTTGGAAAAGAGCTAGCGGCGGTCAAACGAAAACATGGCTTCATCAGTCAATGAAATCCACAACAGTGAGTTTAAGCCATTCACGTAGGAAGGTGCAGACTATCTGGTTGGGGTCCTTGAGACGGTAAAAACCAATGGTTGGAAACAATTGGTGATTTGGCCCAAAATCGTTCTCAATGGCTAGTGTAGATGCGTCCATTCCTTGTGACTTATAATTTCCAATAAAACTATACTGTTCTTCGTTATCACTATTCCTTTTGGGTCATATCCCTGTCTATTGACCCTATTTTCATTTCTTCTACTTTCTTATGTTGCTTTGTGTGCTACATGGAAGGAGTGTGGCAACTTGAACTGCTGCATATTGGTGCAAAGTTCTATGTCGAAAACAGACAGACAGACAGACAGACAAACTGGTTTTACAACTGGTCATAAGCTTCACTTCACCCTCAGACTCCAGCCTAACTCATTGTCTGCAATTCGGATTCTCCCACCACAGCCTGGCGACTGACTACAACCAACGATCTTCTCAGTCATCTTACATTTCCATCTGTATACTTGCTGAGCAACAGATTTTTAGTTGGTTCGTTGCAAGAGTTACTTGCTGTCAATGCTTTCTGGAAGGACAACCGGCCGTTAGTTCTATAGTATCGAGTGGAGACGGTTGTTGATGAGGCTCAAGTTGCCTGTTGAGAATTCTATTGCTGACAAGTATCTAAACCATAATGAAGCATTGACTTCATATTAATTTTGAAAATTTGAATTTAGTTCCTTGTGTTCAATGCTGTAATACGGATCCCCATATTGATTTCAAAGCACCGGAGGTCTGTCATGCACTTTTTCCAATCGTCACTTGTAATTGAAACGATGCTGCTCCCACCAGGCAGTTATATATATATATATATATATATATATGTTGAGGCTCCCAGTAGCTGAATGGTATATCAGCTTGCCTTGTAACCGGAAGGTTCTGGGTTTGAACCCCAGTGGGTGCGTACTGACGACGACTCCCAAACCAAGATGAGTGTCGTAGACACAGCGGTAGAATTCTCGCCAAACACGCAAATGGTTCGGGGTTTGCCGACGCACTCCTTTACCTCGTTAAGCCAGTAATAAGACTGCTAAAGACGGAAGGTTGGGCATGAGACTAGCAACTACACATGATAATGGTATGTACATAATGACACAGTAATGACGACCTAATCTCCCAACCATTATCGGCAAAGCTTCACAACTACATACTAAGTCGAAAATAACGTGGATTTCATTCTAAAAGGACGGATGAATACCTGGCGAAGTGTTTTGTATGGCGCGACAAAAGTATTTCTACCAGGCTACTGGAGACTTTCATTAAGACGTTGATACTAAAGATCAGTGCAGCGTTTTGAGCCGCCAAACTTCAATCATCATACAAAGCCAGAGAAGAAAGTAGAAAGAATTGCAAAATAGAGACAGTAGAAAGAGATATGAGGCAAAAAGAAAAGTATTATGGAGGAACAACAGAATTTTACTGGATATTATTGGATATTGGATAAGTCACAAGGTGTGGATGCATCTGCGCCAACCATTGAGAACGCTTTTGAACCAAATCACTGATTGTCTCCAGCCACTATTGCTTTTTACCGTTCCGAGGACCCCAACCAGTTAGTAAGTCTTGACCTCCGTAAGTGGCCGACTGACTTAAACTCACTAGTGTGGATTTCATTGACTGATGAAGCATGTTGGTTTTGGTTTGACTATAACTAGTGGCTCTTTTTCAACCTGAGCCTACGTCAACTAACATTGCCTGTCGGCTAGGCATGCAAGAATAACACACGTCCTAACCATCTCAGTCGATGTAAGTTCACAGCTTCTTCTATTGATTCCCCCTCCCTCCTTACCTAGCATTTAACTGATGCGTAACCTCAGTATTGTTCACCTTATTATACTTCACATGGGAGAGAGAACGCAGACACCTTTCAGTGACCATGTCTCACTCTTAGCCAGCCGTGAAGGAGGATGCAGCAGACTAATGAGCAGTAAATACGCCCTTTGATAGATAGCCAACAGGATATCACGTCTACTAAGCCAGAGACGGCGTAAACGGACAGGCATATGCGAAACTAGTCCTCTGTATGCATGCTGAGATTTCGTCACCGATCAACCCGTTGGATCTGGCTGATGCAAATTCCCAAATATGTGAATTGGTCGACACGCTCCGCCAACCCCTTTACTTCCTATTTCTAAGTAGAAGTCAATGTAGTCCAATCCAGTCCTGTAGCCTCATCATCTTACATTTGGTGGGAGCGAATTTCACGCCAAACATTCGGAGATTGCAGCTCAAGGTGTTCACAAGACTCCGCTGTATTTTTTCAGCGTCTTCATCTAGAAGCACTAAAACATCTGCATATTCTAAGTCAATGACACTAGATAGTATCATCATTAGTCGTGACATACAAAGTATACGGTTCATATCCCAGTACCAGGGAGCTGTATTCTGATAAACTATAAATAATATGTCCAGGTTAAACCCAAAAAGGGTTTCAGTTCATGTCTGATTGCTATGAAACCTTTAAAGTGAAGCGTAACCGCTGGAGAAGTTATCCAGTCCGACAGTGAAACGTACAACGTCCTGACGTCAATCGAACTATACAAATACTTTTTTTAAATCATAATGCCTGAACCTTTGTCTGGATACGTTTGGTCTTAGTGACATTATGACAGTATACTTCATAAATATAACATATGGCAAAAGCTACGGAGATGTCAGCACCATAAATTCGAACTAAGCTGCAGAGTGAGTTTACATTGAGATTATAATCACTACTGTCTGATGAACACATGCACATCACATCAAAAAATAAGCCTGTAAAACTAAACCCAACCTACAGTGAAAACACAGTTACGTCAGAACGTGCTGCCCAATTTGCTAGATACTATTTTAGACCTTTAACAGGCAAATCTTTTTATTCATTGCTTTGAATTCCCAGTGGAATACAACAGGGCGGCTTTAAGCTTTGAGCTCTGAAGTTTTGAATAGTGGCAGGGCACCTCTCTCTTACTAGGTGAGGCAACTGACTAGCCATACACTCAACAACCCTACCTGTGTTAACCAGGTTCACTACCGACTGACTAAGCGAGGTTTAGAAGTCCGACGCCATAGAACCGAATCCGGATGATGATAAGGACGAACCTGTAGGATATTTCGGTCTAAAGCAAACCTATGCCAGAAGAAAGAAAACAATTTATGGATTTTATTCACATGATTACATCTCATAACCGTAAATGAGAAACGAACTTATGATGAGAACAGTAATAACAATAACAATAAATCAATAGCTTAACACATATGCATGTGAGAGTATGTATGACTTACCTGATAATTTATAATACCCTGAGAATAAAGAAGAGGATCAGAAGCACACCCTGAACACTCATTAGAACCCGTGACAGGATGAACAATCTGACCTGATGGAAGACCGAATAACGGAGACATTTTGAAAATTAATTGAGTCCATTCAGAGGCTGTGATCACTTTGCATAACATTTTATGCTGTATTGATGGAGGGTAAGGATGAAATGCATAAATACCACCAAGTTGGATTAGTTGAGGCATCATTCCATTATTATTATTAGTAGTAGTAGAAGTAACAGTAGGTGTACCACCATCAGACGTGGAGGCGGTTGTCTGACTCTCAGTGTTGTTTTGACTTGATGATGATGCTCCAGCTGCTGCTGTCGCCGCTGAACGCAATAATGAATTCCGTCCAGAGCAAGAAGAAGGAGAAGAAGTATCAGGCGTAGAAGTTACACTTTCAGAAGATGATGATGATGAAGCTTTACTATTACAACTACTTCTTCTTGGTGCTTTTGTGTCAACAGTTAATCGAGATTGAAACATTCTTAGCATAACATCCCATTCTAGCATACCACATATACATGTCTGTGTAGACTGAGATATAAAATCGGGTGGTGATGAATTATCCTCCATCATCTCTGGGCTTGCTTCTGTATTATTCGAAACTGGGATATGTACAGTGTCTGAAAATAGAGTTTTAGCCACACGATTCATTGGTTCTTGCGATGATGATAACATTGACCAACCACACGAACCATCTAGTTCCAATAAACTGTTCAAATAGGTATGCGCTCTAAGTGAACACTAAAAGAAGAAAATTAAAAAATCCTCCATATTAGTTTGTTTACTAGATATATCACACACAGTCAGTGAAACAGTATTAGTATTTACTGGATGACAAAGTTTCGAACAAAATTTATTGGTCATAATTATATCAATTGTAATCACACGACTTTGAAACTTGAGTTTTATAGTTTTCTTTGTTCTCTCCTATTTGTCATAGAATTTTCCAGATGTCAGGGACAGGTGATGAATCATTCCTATTATATGTATTCCCTTTCAGTTGATTCGATAAACAAAGCTTCTGTTATCAATTTCTCCTTCCATCCTGTGACATCAGACCCCATCCTATTGTATGGTTGTGTGTAACTGCATGTAGTGCTATCTATGACTGAACTATTCTCCAGATTTCTTATCTTATTTGGGTCAAACAATCTAGATTTTGCCAAGTTTTTATGTTCAGCTAGTCTGACTGACTGCACCTGTTCTACTAGTTTGACCTATGTATTTGATCTGACAATCATTTCAGGCAGGGTATTAGTTAAACTAAATTGTTTTGTTTTAAAGGCTCCACAGGACTGATCCTTTAGCCGACAAAGCTTGTTTCTAATTGAGTTTGTGGTTGGTTTGAATCCTAGCCACTATTATTACTGCCTACCCTGTTAAGAATTCTGCGTAAGGCTTCCGAGGCTCCTTCTTTGTATAGAATTACTACTGATGATTTAGATTCCTTATTGTTGAGTTGCCATTAATAGTAATATTGTTATCATCATTGTTATTAATCTTATTATTATTGTCGCTATCGCTACTAACACTATTTTGTTTTCATATTACATTATATATTAAAAGATCCTCCATATTATTACATGTTTAAATAAATTATATAATTCTGACATTCTACTATGGGTGGGAAGTGGGATTATGTGCATTTACTGGACTGTCACATAAACTAGAAGGTTTACACAAGCGAAAATCAACAAGTTGGCAGAACAGACGGAGAAGATTGTGCACTTCAAATGAAAATAGGAATAAACAATGTGATGAAGGTTACTGTAGACTTTCATCAACAAATATCTTCGCTCCACACTAACGATTAGATGACCGACCAAAACAAAAGGACTCTGACCACCACCCCCAACTAACTAACTAACTAACTCAGGGTTATCCAATTACAAACTTGGCCTTTAACCTAAAGTTTGATTCACAAGGCAGTGGTGCGGCGCTCCCATGGTTATCAATGACGAAGAATAGTTCATGCGCCATTCGATTCTCTTGGATTCCGGAGCCTATGTACACCAAAGATTAGGAATTAGGATTCTCCAGTTCGTTTCATTCAGACGTTCACGTTCACCCTTTCACATTAGTGAGGAATATCGCTGCTAGTGAACAGGACTTGCCTCGCAGAGGCCGTTAACGCATGAGCATATGAGAGCGTTTCGAGAGGAAGATTGAAGTCTACACAACCTCGGTCATACCAAGTCGTTTATAGGTGCATACATGAATCACTAACAAAACAGATGGGTTGAAAGACGAAAGACAATTTGTTAGGAATCATAAACATATGAAAGCCTCACTGCAGGCTACAGAACACCGCAGGGTCTGACCTTCGCTAACCGCACACACACAGACATACTCAAAGAGGGAAAGTAGAATAGTTGGCTCGCTACTAGTGCGAGGCAGACATCCCACCACTGTTACACTCGAGTTCACTAATTGGCACTACAATTTCGTCCTCATACCCCAGTACAATGTAAACGACTTTTAGTCTAATCGCTAACTAACTAACTAGCTAACCCTTCTGGTGAGGTATAATGTCACCTGTGGTAGAACATTCGTCCCAGTCAGTAGAGTTCTTGTTGGGTCACTTAGATATGCAAGACCGACGACCACGTCACGGTAGCAGCAGCTGTCGGTGGAAGTACCAGCTGAAGATATGCCAACTACACAGTAAGACACGATGATTACATCTCATACATATATCCTTGTATAATATATAAACATATATAGTATTTATAAATAGTACAACTTACAAATAGATCATTAGGTTTTGTCCGCAAAGAATCAGGCATAAAATTCCGTGGTGGATTGATATGAATCACATCGCGTATAGATGATCCTAAACCAATACCTTCAGGGGATAAAGGCGAATAACCAAATTGACGAGCAGCTAGAAGATCTGATAATGCTAGTAAATGACTGAGTTTACGCCAGTCTATTGATTCATTCACAGTAGTAGTAGTAGTAGTGGTACCCACTGAAGAAGTCTGTAAGAAGTCTTTTCTCTCACCATATTGAGCAACGAACATATTTCTCAGAACAATTGTCTCCAAACATGGGAAAGGATGTCCAGTGTTGATAGCACGTTCAAGAGTCTAAAAATTTAAATGAAAAAGACAACAAAGTTAAGTAGATCTCATCATAAATGCTGTGAAAAAAAGAAATGTTTATAGAAGAGAAACAAATTGCACTGTGTAAATCTCGCCCCCCCCTCACACACACACACACACAAACAACCAAGGACCAATGAACGAACAGCTGTCTCATTTTAGTTTGAGACACTTCATCAGCTGTGCGTCTTCCTGTGAGTCAATCAGGAAGGGATCCAACCTAGAACCACCATCAAGGTTACAATGACAGCCTGATGACTACCTACTTCATAGGCCACACCTTGTCATTAGAACTACAGAACACCCACTCTGTAGCTACTAATGAGCTGAAGATTTACATTCGGATATTATTAAGTATTCTAAGGAAAAACGATTAAACACTGAAAACAATGGTTTTTAAATTTTGAAGAGTTCGTTTGTAGACTTGATTTGTTTCAAGTTTATTCACGGGGTGATATCAGTTAGTGAATCATTGAAAACCAGCAATGGAGGAGTGTTGGACAGCTGTTTAGTCCTAGTGATTCGCACTCATCGAAAGTACGCACCCATTCCATTGCCAGGATTTGAACCAAAAACTACCAGTTATAAGACAAGCACGCCGCCTGTAAACCACTCAGCCATTAGGCCCAGACTCAATAATTATAATGACAAGTCGATGAATTCTAACGACTGCCAAATCGTGATTTTATTGTGATTGGCACCAGTCAATGTCATCAGTGGCGAGTATTGGTCCTTATTCCCGACTTGAAAGTGGTGGTAGACTCCACTGGTCACGATTTTTCACCTTCGTCCTGCAATCAGTTACTACTGTTGAAATATCAGGATAAGCATAGATCATTTAGTAGTTGTGACACTGAACAAAAGGTTTATGACAAAACACTTTATTGAGGAAGTTTCGATAACTGGCAGAAGAAATGAAAGCACTGAAGTTAAAAGTTAAAGTGATCCTAACAACAGAGTTAATTGAGGTGACACATTATTCCCATTTGGTAGTGACTAGTAGTGAAATCTAGTTTACGTGCACTTCGTCCTATTCGGGACTCGTCATCTGGATGTACAAGTATTCCCAGTGAGTGATGGACATCCCTATTGAGACTCGAACCCTACACCCATCGTCTCAGACGTCACAGTATCTTCTATGATGCACTTGATACGATAAGTGCAATGTTCCAGTCTCAATGGAAACACTACCAATCACTTGGAATACAGGTGTATCCCATTGACGAGTTCTAAATAGGAAGAAATGTGAATCCTGAATACCACTGCCAGTCATCAGCCAAAATGACTTCAAGTTAATCTCTAGGTATCATCGAGGCGTCCATACTGGGAGTTGATACGTCAAACTTCGGTCTAACCTCAAAATAGAATGAGGTTTTTAAATCGAACGACTTCATCAAAGTCCTTGACAGTCAGCAGAACTAAACTGTCGGTTTATAGTCAAATCCGTCTGTCTGTCTATCTGTCTGTCTGTTTTCGACATAGAACTTTGCACAAATGTGCGGAAGTTCAAGTCGCCTCACTCCGTGTAGCACGCGAAGCAAGAGAAGAAAGTACAAGAAAAGCATAATAGAAACAGTGAGCAGAGGTGTGAGACAAAGGAGTAATAAAGAAGAAAAAAAAACAGTTTCATTGGAGATCATAAGTCACAAGGAGTGGATGCATCTGCGCCACTGAGAACGATTTTGAGCCATGTCACCAATTGTTTCCAACCATAGATTTTTACCGTCCCGAGGACCCCAGCCTGGAAGTCTACACCTTCCTACGTGGCTTAGACCAACTGTTGTGGATTTCATTGACTGATGCCAAGTTTTTGTTTGACCGCCGCTAGCTTTTTTCCAGCCTGACCCTATATCCGCTAACATTGCTCGTCGAGGGAGGCGATGGCTTGGCATACGTAACACATGTCCTAACCATCTCAGTCTTTGTAGCTTCACGACTTCGTCGATTGATTTCCCCTGTTTACCTAGAACTCTACGCCTAACCTCCATGTTGCTCACCTTATTATGCCACTTTACACGGGAAATAGAACGCAGGCACCTATGATCAAAGACAGCTAGTCTTTTCATGTCTTCCACTCTCAGTGGCCAGGTCTCACAACCATAAAGGAGGACGGAGCGGACTGATGAGCAGTACACCCGCCCTTTGGTCGATAGTCGAACATCTCGTCTACGCCAGAGTCGGCGTAAACTAACAAATGCGAAACGAGCCCCTTGTATTCGTGCTGAGATTTCGTCAGAGATCAACCCGTTGGGGCTGATGGTACTTCCCAAATAAGTGAAGCGGTCAACGTGCTCTACCACTTCACTTCCTATTTTTAAACTAGGCGTCGATGTAGTCCAGTCCTGTAACATCATCTTGCATTTGGCGGGAGCGAATCGCATGCCAAACATTCGTAGATTGCGGCTCAAGGTGTTTAGAAGACTCTGCATTTCGTCAGCGTCTTCGCCTAGAAGGACTATATCGTCTGCATATTCCAAGTCAACGAGATTATTCCCCGGTAGCAAGTCAATCCCTGAGTCGCTGAAGTCACCTAGGGTTAAGTCCATTAACACATCTATGATGAAGTTGAATAGAAAAGGAGATAATGGGCATCCTTGACGGACACCACTGGTCGTCATCAGTTCAGATGACAGCTCGCCGTAAGCCCTCACCTGGCTGTATGAGTACGAGTAGAGTGCCTTAATCAGTGCAATATATTTTCTCGGAATTCCCTTTACAGCCAAGCATCTCCAGAGAACTTCCCGATCGACAGAGTCGAATGCTGCCTTTAGGTCAAGAAATATAATGACTGTTGGACGCCGGTAGGAATGCCTATGTTCTAGAATCTGTCGGAGGGTGAAGATATGATCAATACACCCTCTTCCTGGTCTAAAGCCTGCCTGGCTCTCTCGTGTTTGTGCTTCCCGAGCACCACTCAGTCTACGCATGATTATTGAGCCTAAGACTTTAGATACTATATTAGTCAAGCTAATCCCTCTGTGATTATCACAGGAAGACTTGTCTCCCTTCTTGTATATGGGGATAATCAGTGACTTACACCAACCCGATGGGACTTCTTCTGATTCCCAGACGCTGCCTAGTACCTCAGTTAATCCGGACAGTAAGCTGTCTCCACCGTACTTAAATACCTCTGGAGTCATTCCATCAGGTCCCGCTGCTTTGCCTAGTTTCAGATTGGTGACAGCTTTAGTAACCTCAGTTAGTGACGGAGGACCTGTGTCTATATCCCATTCAGGGAGGTGTTGGATGCTCGGAAGGTTGAGCGTGGCTGTGGGCAAATTAAACTGCTCCTCATAATGCTCTTTCCAACGATCCAGTCGTCTATCCTGGGAGCTAATTATAGTGCCATTTTTTTCCGAGATTGTCTCACTGATGATTTGTCTTCTCCCACCCGTTTCCCTGATGAGTCCAAAGAGTTGCCTGGTGTTGCCTATCCTCGAAGCTTTCTCCATCTCTTTGGCTTTTGTCGCCCACCACTGTTCACGGTCCTTGCGGAGACTTTTCGTAAGTTTCCTCTTGTGCAGCTTTCGCTCCTCATTGAATTCGGAGCTCGCCGGAATAAGTCTTCTAGCATCTATCAGTTCGGATGAGGCGGTGGAGATCCAGTGGTTTTTACTCACCTTTGGGTTTACCTTATTCACAGCTTTTACAGCTGTATCTATGGCTGCCTGGATATTTTTCCAAGCTTCTTCAGGGTGAGCACAGCTGTCGAACACAGATATGTGTTTAGCTAGTTCTTCCTCAAATACGGATTTAGTTTCCTGATCGAGCTGGGGACGTGATGGTTTTACCGCCAGCTGTTTCCTACGTCCGTTCAGTCGTAAGCACACCCGAGCGCGGACCAGTGCATGGTCGGTATCTACGCACGTGTTCCAGAAGGAGCGACAATCTCCTACCGACCCACGCCAACGATAGCTTATTGCTATGTGGTCTATTTGTGTCCAGCGTTGGTTTGATGAAGGGGGTCTCCAAGTCAAACAGTGTCTCTCCTTGTGTTTGAAGTTAGTGCTTACAAGAAACAAATGATTATCAGAACAGAACTGTAGGAGACGGTCACCGTTGTCGGTTCGCTGGCACGGAACTCCATAGGTGCCACCGACATCCTTCTCAGATTGACACAATTTCCCTACTTGAGCGTTAAAGTCACCAGCTAGAACGACTATGTCTGAGCGTTTAGCCTTTCTCACCAAACTAGACAGCTTTTGGTAGAACTCATCCTTCGTTTCATCTGAACTGCAGTCAGTGGGGGCGTAGGCGGAGATTACGAAAAGGCATCGGCGAGTAGTGCAGTCCTTCCTCCTTCTTACTGATCCGTTCAGGCGGACAGCACACATTCGGCTATCTACCGGGATCCAGTCAAGCAATGTCTTTTCTGCCCTAGTACTCAAAGCTATCCCTACGCCAGCTAATCCTCGTGAACTAGCTGTGGCATCTCCTGACACCCTCAAGGTGAATTTTGCAGATTCAACCTGTTGGCCAGGTGGGGTTAGGTGAATAACCACACTTGGGTCTTGTATGCGTGTTTCTGAAACACAGCATACATCAATGGCTCGTGATGCTTGTTGTCCTATTTGGCAAAGTGTCCTAACATTAAGAGCTCCTATATGAAATTGGTGGCGCGGCTTTAAGAGGCTGTCGGTGGTGGTTTTTTGGCTTCCATCGTTTTTAGTGGACGCAGAGTGGAGAGGAAGTGGAGAGCTATCAAGTCGAGGAGTTGCATCAGTGGAAGGAAGGCAAGATGATAGAGATGAAGATGAAGACAAAGATGAGTGAGTAATAGAGAGGTTTCGTGCATTTCGGATTGTGAGGGCGATTGTTACTTCCCGGCTGCCCACACCGTGGAAGTTGGTTGCGTGACCGCAGAGCCCAGGGGACAACTGCTTGAGGCCGGTCACACGCGGCCTGTTTTTGTTTGTTCTTTTTGTTTGGTGTGTCTCAGTAGCATATTTATCACTCCTGCCCTGTGACACGGCAGCAGGAAGCGCGGTCGTTGTTAATCCGGGCCACGGCATGAAATTTTGTGATTTTGTATTGGACATGATGTTGGATTGGGTAGCTGCTTTTTGTTTAACCGCTATCCAAACAACCTGCCTGGCATGGTAGAACCTCAAGAGACATAAGTCTCAGCCAGTATAGCTTGAATAGATCATTGCGGTGTTCAAGCCCGACCACCACGTCAAGGTAGCAGCTTTCGGTCGGTCAAATCTACACAGCAAGTTGTCAAAAAAATTTAGCACATACATTTCCGTTTTCATGATTTCATGCAAGTATAATATCTCGCTTAATTCATCAGATCTGCTTTGTTTTTCCCGCATATCGAAGTGACCTAAGTTACACAACTAGAGTATCCAATATATAGTCGCTCAAAAATCTATTTATTATTATTTCCTTTAATTCCTAGAGGAACATGGGGCTTCAGCCGCACGCCTTCATTGCGTTCCATTCTCAGCCAACGTTTTCACTCCGCTTCAAGTCTGCCCACATACTTCCATAGCCGCTTCACATGCCCTCTTCCAAGTTACCCTTGGACGACCAACTCATCACTTCACTTTCGGGTTCCACTCGAGCAATGGCTTGTCTAGTGATATCACTTGATGGTTTCCTCAGAGTATGGCCAGCCAAACCACCTCCATTTCTTCCTCCACATTTGTTGCACAATCAGTTCCTTCTGGGTTGGTTCGTTCATTGCCAGAGATCTCTCCCTATGCTGATCCTTTCTGGCCATCTGACTTGAGTGCTGAGCGAAGACAACTGTTAGTGAAGGTGTGTAATTTGTTTGAGGTGCCCTTTATGACGCGCCAAGTCTCTGGTGCGTATAGTAGCACTGACTACACATTGAAGTTATTGGACAATCGATCGTTCTAATATGTTTGTCTGTCTGTTTTCGACATAGAACTTTGCACCGATGTGTAGCGGCTCAAGTTGCCACACTCTTTCCATGTAGCACACAAAGCAAGAGAAGAAAGTAGAGGAAATGCATCATAGAGACAGAAAACAGAGGTGTGAGACAAAGGAATAGTAATGACGAAGAACAATATAATTTCATTAGAAATTATAAGTCACAAAGAGTGGATGCATCTGCACTAGCCATTGAGAACGATATTGAGCCATATCATCAATTGTTTCCAACCATTGGTTTTTACCGTCCCGAAGACCCCAACCAGGAAGCCAGTCTACACCTTCCTACGTGAATGACTGGCTTAAACTAATTGCTGTGGATTTTATTGACAGAGGAAGCCATGTTTTTATTTGACTACCACTGACCATTTTCCAACTAGACTATATGTCAGCTAACACTGCCCGTCGAGGAAGGCGATGCCTAAGCATGCATGAATAACGCATGTTCTAACCATCTCAGTCAATGTAATTTCACAGCCTCGTTGATTGATTTCCCCTCCTTACCTAGAACTCGACGCCTAACCTCAATATTGCTCACCTTATTATACCACTCACACGGGAGATAGAATGCAGCTCTCTTGAACCATTTCTCAATTCTGTGTGCGTTAATTATGACGCACAAGAACTATAAGAAATGATTTGGGTATTTGTCTGTCTTGTGTGTGCGTGTGTGCATGAGTGACAAGGAACACCCACCTTGGTCAGTCGTAAGCATTGAAGGAAACAGACACACCATTTTGTAAGTATTATAGACAGAGGAGACAAAACATAAGACTTACTTCAACAGATATCCCAGGACAATTTTCCAGGTTTAACGACCGTAAAGGTAGGGAATGTGTCTTAGACGGACTATCCATTCCACAAGACTGTGTAGATTGTTGTTCTGTTGTACTGTTAGTAGCTGTCTGTTGAACAAGTGGATCAACATTATTATTATTGGCACTGGATGAAGGCTGAACTGTTGGTTCAATATGATGAAGTGGTTCTTCACCACAAAAACTAGCTGAAAACCATCTAGCTATATCCTTTAGGTAGGGTGCATTACGTATAGTTATATTGATTAATCGTGGACTAATGAAAAATGCCAGAGCTAAACCCCAGTCAGTTATCGCGCAGATAGGTAACACGTGATCAGCTGATTCCCCAATACCAAGACTCGTCAACTCCGAAACTGTTATACGTGATTGATAAGGATCTAAATAGCCTATAGAATGAAAGAAAAAAAAGTTATGTAATTAGGAGTAGAATATTATCATCTCCAAACTATTTGATCTAAAGTATTAAAAGTTTATTAATAGGTGAATGTATGTTTTTAAACTCAGTTGAAAGAAAAGGGTTACTATGCACACACACACACATACACTGAATCAGACGCTGATGGACAAAATGGGTAGACTGGGTGGATTCGAACCCAGAACCCATCATCTGAAAGTTGAGTGTGAGTGAGTGAATGAGTGAGTGAGATACACAACAAAACTGATCGAAATACTATGGAACCATAGAAACTCAATTCGACTGTTGGATCGATCCACTAGTTTCTTTTTTGTACAGTGTGCAGATAGTTGCATGCGAACTCTACACCTTCGAAAGAAAAGTACCACACTATAATCATCGGAAGTTATGTCTATCCGGGGAAAAGTACACACACACACAGTTGATATCAACATCTTCACTCTGGAGAAGACCCCTTAGGGCAAAAGTAGTGATGAATATTTCCATTAATAGGGCTGAAAATATAAAGTATAAAAGGAAACTATCTGAAGAGTGATGTCACCTACAAGTTTACTGTTGTAGCACCTTACATTTTACTGATTCTTAGAGCTTCGAGAACAAAATACGAGTTTAACAGCATATTTCCATTCCGCTTGGTTTGTTTTTTTTCATCACACTTCCCGTTGGATCCACGACTACCTTCAGGTTTCATTTTCTTTGTATATGTTATTTCCTATGTCAACACCTTTTATCCATGGTCATGTCGTCACTTTTCATTCAGGTCCTACTCGAGGACCTGTCTCGAGATCGATATTGCCTGAAGGTCTCCTTAGAGTAATAGGTTACTGACTCGTCGTCCACTGTCACAGTGCCTTGATGCTTATCCTTCCTTGCAAAGGCAACAGATGATGGAAGTCTGCAGTGCAGGCCATAGGAAATGCTTCAGGGGACACACATACACACACATCAAGTCTCTGAATCCCATACATGCAAGCATAGGAAATTCATATCGGGCTATGACATCATGTCTGAAGAAGTGGTTCGCTGGCCGAACCCTGGATCACTAGACAAAAGATACCAACACTGCTTCACATACCGAGGAAAGGTTTCAGTAGCTTTGGTGGCATCTCATTAGCCCTTAACCTAAGAGATAAGACTCATTTTCACTCACTCTTTTCCACTGTGTCATTAGAATCCATACTACAGAATGATAGAGCTGCCAGTATATTGGCAACTGCAAACATACACATGGAGAAAACGACGTACTGTATGGAATCTGTTGAATGTAAGCTTAATTCCTTCCTTGACCCTTGCATCTGGATAACTTGGTTTCCAAAAGAAACTAACGATAGAAAAAATTCCACCATTCGAAATATGTATAGATTGTAAATTGTAAGTTGTGAATTTGAGCTAATCCAACCAACTTACCTAGTGTTAAACTTTCAAGACGTGGAAATTCTGCACCTGCATGATAAAGACTTTCAAATAATGAATTTTTTGTATGCATCATTTGAAGGGCTACTTGATTTAAAGACTGTTGACCAGCCAATAAAAGTAAGCCAATATCTACTTCTGAAGCATCTCTATTACTTGAAAGTACCAAGCGTTGAAGATTACGAAACCCTCGACCGTTTGATATTGTGTCTTCAATAATACGTCCTATAAGACCTTCTATATATAATAAAATAAATACAAAGAACAATGTTACCCTTTCACATGACAAAGCCTATATAATCAATAAATTAAGTAACAAAATGCAGTTAGCATATTTATTTTTGTGTGCTCTAGCATTGGCAAACACCTTTCAAATATTATTATTATTGTTCCCTTGCGTTCCTACTGGAACATTAGGCTTCAACTGCACGTCTCCACTCGCTTCTGTCTTCCTTCTTCTGTACTTTTCACCAACATCCATGTTAGTTAGTCCATACTCTTTCAACTCCTCTTCACACGATCTCCTCCATGTCACCCACCCTTGGACACGTCCTACTCGCCGCTTCCCTTTCGGACTCTTCCACTCGAGAAATGGCCTGACGCGCGCGCGATGTCGCCCAGCGGCGGCCTACTCAGCAAGCGAGTGTCCAATCCATCTCCACTTTCTCCTGCATATTTGTTGGCTGGCAACTGGTTCTTGTTTTGTTTGTTTCTTCCCATAGTTTGTTCTTGTTGGTGATTCTTTCCGGCCCGGCCATCTGATCTTCAGTATAGAGCCAGCGAGGGTAGTTGTTGATAAAAGTCTGCAACAGGCTGTTGGTGGAAATATTCTTTGTGACCCGCCAAGTTTCTGATCCGTTCCGTATAGAAGAAGTGACTGACTTGACGTTGTTTGTATTGAAAATGCTAGCTGAGTGACGAAGATTTCCAGATTGGTTTCAGGTTGATGAATGTGTTTCTCGCCTGCCTTCCCGATTCTCGCTCGATTTGACATCCTCGTCCGTTCCGACTTCCTGTAGTTGAGACAATGCTCCCTAGATAAGTGAATGAATGGAGTAACCTCTTTGAAATCCCTCCCATTGATGGTGATTGGCGCTGGATGTTGCTGTTGCTGTTCTTGTTGATGTTGTTGCTTGGTAATTTTCATAACCTCCGTCTTGTCTAAAACCTTTCAACTAGATTACCATAATTTCATTTGAAACATTTACATGTCATACAACAGCACTCTATAAGCAGCCAATCGTAGGCCCAAGAAAGTTGGGCGTGGAGACAGTGACCCAATCCAATGACAAAAAGAAAACAAATCCATCGTCGTTAGGGGACTTCATCAAAGCGTCTATGTGTGTGTTAACGGTTCAAATAACACACACACACAATGTGCTTGCCAGCCAGCCACGCGAAAGGTTCACGTTCGATTCCCGGACAATGCACTCCGAAACCTTACACACACCAGCTTACTAGTTGACAGTAAGGAAAGGTTAGGCATAGTTACCGAAACTTTAAAGCTTGCAGTCTTATGGTGCTGCTTGGAACACACAAAGAAAATATTTTAAAAATAATAACTGGAGTCTACAATGACAAATATTGACTGATTTTTACTCTGATTAACTGAACACACTAATCAAAATTAAGCACAGTCTTAACAACTATACAACTACTCTTAGACTACTGACCCAGAAAGACAGACAGATACTGACTGTTACTTATTATCATAGGTAGAGACAAGAAATTCTTTCAAGTTGGAGCACTGCTGCTCAATGTAATCATTAAATTCGTTTCATTAAAGAGTACTCACACAAATTCTCATCAGACTAATTTCACTTCAATCCAAAGATATTTTATTAAACACAGGAGAACGAACTTATTGAAAAAAAATGTGAACTAGTAACACAGATTGACCAACTAATTGAGACGAAGTTTTCAAGTCATCGTCTTAACACAAAAACGCCCCTGTGTAAATGGGATAAATACACAGGAGTTATGCATAGAAAATATTCATGCATAGAGAAAAAAAATAAATAAATAAAACGAGACGTACCGATGAAACGTACACCAACTAATTCAAGTCGTGTAAGCTGAGGTGCTCTAGACAGTGCTGAGAAAATACGAAGAAATCGAACAACTCTTGTCGGTGTACTACAGTTATTCATTACAAAAGATTGAAGTTTTGGCGCCAAAAAACTAAAGAAGGGATCAGCTGAGGAAAATATAACCTGGAGTGATGAATTAAAAGAAAAAATAATAATGTTACGTGAGTAGTTCAATTCAAAAACACAGCATGAAATTATTTCGCTTGTGTCTGTGTGTGTCGCAGGAGATTGAACGAACAATCAGTTGATGAGGCCGAAATAGGATAAGATTTCCGCATCCTTGAATCCACTGCCAGTCACTATCCACCAAACATAATGTGAAGTGTCAGTTACACGCTTTTTTTTAATTTTATAGGAGTGAATATTTCACTGACAATTCAAACAATATTGAACAAATATATAATTCAAAATAGATAGAAGCACAGGAGAGCCTCGTGGGCTTTTGGAGAAGCATGGGCAGTTGTTACTTCCCGGCTGCCCATACCATGGAAGTTAATCTTTTCGGGGGTACTTGAAACAGAAACAGAGTGAGTGCTGCGTGACGGTAGAGCCCAGAGATCAACTGCTTGAGACCGGTCACACACGACCTGTTCGAACTGGTTCTTAGAGCTGTTCCAGTATTAGTAGCTTACTATCAGCTGCAGACTATTGCAGGGTAAGTTATTTATTTTTATTTTATTCCTTTACATTACTAGTGGAACATAGGGCTCCAAGACTGAGGCCTTGAAGTTTCGGTACCAGTGGTATTTGTTTTAACGGAGTGGGATTGCTAGTCTCATGCTCAACCTCCCCTCCTTACTAGTCTTATTACTGGATTAGTGAGGTAAAGGAGTGAGTCGGCCGAGGATCGTACCCCGAATCAAATGCGTGGTTGACTGGCATTCTGCCGATGTGCCACTGGTGCACGTAGGGTAAGTTGGGATGCACAATTTTCGGGGTCGGCCTTTTCTAAATCCCCCCCTCTCCAGAGTTAAGAGATAGCATTGCTGGCACGCTGGCCATTTAAAGGGAACAACCTTACTGCTGTTACACCCCTGTTCCCCAGCAGCACAACATTGCCCAAACTCCCAGCATAGTGTAAAAAAATCTTACACTGGTTTTAGTCTAATCGCTATCCTAACAAACTTTTTGACATGACAGGACCTGCAGGAACATTAGATCCAACCAGTATAGCTTGTTGGGTCACTGCGATATGCAAGCCCGATAACCACGTCAATGTAGCGGCTATTAGTAGGGAGACAGAAGCACAATTCAAGTCTGTGACATCCCCTGGTTGGAAGTTAATTGTCATGACTAACAAACCACATAAACACGATTCATTAAGCTTGTGAAGTAAGTCTAAGAATAAATACCGCTATTACCTAATTCACAAAAAACGTTAATGCTTGATATTTCAAGTAGTGACTTACAACAAAAAAGAGATAAAAGTTTCAACACAGTGGACACGCTGAGGTATGATAAACTATATCATTAAATCTCTTTTGGAAACCTTATACGAATGCGTATAGTTTTTAAAAGATTCTCCAAGGAGAATCAACGGTTTCGTGGAGGTCCACCTTCAAAAGAAAGATGTACATAGCTAGCTTGCCACAGAAAAGCTTAGGCATAACTACCACTGTTACCGTAAACTATATATAGTAATGTTATTGTAATTCATAATGTACACTTTATTGATTTTCAGATATGGCACAATGAATATGCCAAAATCGATTCAGCAAATAAGTTCTAATTTATTCCAGTTATATGTGTTAGTGTTAGAAACCTTTCTAGTTGTTCAAATACCCTGATTAATGCAGCAGGATACAACAAATCAATATCAAACAGAGAATAATTATCTTGATAGTTGACAAACTACTCCAAGATAAAGTATTAACAAAAGCGAATGTCAAAGTCTTGTCACCAACTAGCATCAGTTATGGGACCACCGGAAATCAGGTAGTACTGAGTATATTTTTCCACCTAATTCCGGTCTCTTTAGTAGCGCGCAGTCACGACCTCATCATCAGGAATCACACCCACAACATCACTGGATCCCCAATTCGGAGGCTGAATGAACAACGGACTTGTCTCGTACCTTGAAGGTCTTGGGTGTGTACTGCCTAAAAGTTTCAGACTCGACTGAAACAACTACCCGACTCACGGTTTTCGGTGAAGTAAAATGTGACAATATGGATATCAGAAGACAACTTAAAACCGAATTACAAGCAACAGTAAAACAATTTTCGTTATAGAAAAACAGGATTTAAACATCCACCATTTTCAACTAACAGTATACAGGTAAGTTAATCACCATTAAGCTTAAACAAGAATGATGCTTTTGGTTAAAAATTAATGCTTACCCATTTAAGATGAAGATATTTAATATTATCCAATCGAGGGATACCACTTATAGAGACAGAAACAAGATCCAATTTAGTTAAATTTGTAATAACATGTGGTAAAACAATCCACTGCATTTGGCTGGGTAATGGAGAGACTAACCATGGTCCAGATGCATTTAAGTTTGTATTAGTCCGCTGTCGACGGTGTCTTAATGGTTGTCTTTGCTGATTTCGTCTAAGTGCTAGATCTTGCAACTGTATTTGACGACCAACAATAATTGGATTAACATTTTGTGGGAAGTTGAGTATTCGTTCAAAAGCTAGATGTCGTCCTTGTGCCCCCCTCAATACACCAGCTCCCAATAAAAAACCGTTATATTGCCTGACATCAATCAAACGACAGTGCTGTGCACTATTAGGTGGTAAAACTAACGGTGAAGCTGGTTGTGGGGGGACGAAAATAGCACCAAAAGCAAATGCTAAAACCGGACCAAGAGCATTACGGACAGAATTTCGATTTGATCCTAAAGCATGCAGAGAACAACGTGAATAACCGAAAGGGGCTACAGCAATTAATTCACCTTCAATTGGTGGTAAGCCAGGCTGCATAAAGTGTGAAACAGCCATATTACGCAACGATTCTATTGCGTTTGAATAACAGTCCAGTGCTACTGAAGGCATAGGATTGTTCGATGCATTTTCTTGGGCAACAGGAAGGATGGGACCCCCATTGAAAGCAGTGAACAACCGAGACGGCAGGAAATGAGGTGCTGTGGAAGGTGAACCTTGGCCTAAGGGTAACTCACCAACAGGTTCAAACCAATTAGCGAAATTTGCATGACGTAAAGAGATCTTATGAGCTGAGTGTATAGCCATTTTTGTAAGTGAGTGATGGTTTCCATTTTTACACGGAGGTGACAATGAAAAAGCTGCAGTTGCCAAGTTGAATGATGGTACAGCGCATTCACATCCTGTATGTCCTTTAGATTTTAAACGGGTTGAAGCTTTTCTCCTTCCATAACTACTTTTAATTGCTGAAATTGAAGTTGCCGAACAAAATAAAGTGCTTAGAAAACTTCCATATTGGGGCTTTGAATTTGAGTCAGTATCACGTTGAGTAGTAACATTCGTCGGTGGATCTTGGTCACTGATTTCTTCTATTGCTTCGTTGTTTGGCTCCGGTGGAAGAGGAACGGCATACTCACAGTCCCAAGAATCTGGACGATTCCTGAACATACCATGGAATTTGATGCGAGGATGATGTCGAACTAGCTCACTCATTAGTTCTACATCCATTAATTCCACAGAACGAAGTTTAGGGCAAAGTCGAAACGCTGCGATAACCCCCACATAAGTCAGTGAATTGTATCCAGAACTGATGCTTGAATACTGACCATCAGAAGGATAAGATCCTACTATTTTTCTCGGATAAAAGCCGAGGATATGTGTGACTTCTGGTGTACGACTTAAAATGCGTTTCAAAGTCATATCAGTGATTGACTCCGGCAAAAACGCAAACGGAAGACCATTACTGAAATTAATGCGCTTAACCAGTAGAAGATACTGTTCCATTATTGCTTTGAACCGACGATTAACACGCTGAAGACGAAAAACATCTTGTATACTCAAATAGTGAATTATACGAAACATAACTTCTGTAGGTAACTGGCCAAGTGACTTAGGAGCTGTTTGCAGGGCTTCCCATTGTTGTCGTAAAAATGTCTGGCGTAGGCGGGATCGAAGTGGATAGTTATGACTCTCACTCTCTGGACTTTGAATATTATTTACACAGTGAGGCACAGGACTATCGCAGACACTGTTGTGACGATTACCACAATTTTTATCACAAGTAGTAGACATCTCCGAAGAAGCTGAAGTAAAAATATTAATGATGTAAACGTGATTTGGAATTAAAGTCAAGAAATTATTAATCAATAAAATGTTGGTTTTCTAAAAACATTCCAGCTACGAAATATAAATGTGTGAGCGATTCAAAAACCAAGGCTTTTTAAGCACTGTAAGTGCAACCCCAACATCATTGACGGCGCACATACAGTCTCTTTAAACACTAATGATAAGCAGGAAAAACTTGTGCTCAGTTAATGGATACATTTTTAGTAAAAATACGAATATCTGGCTACTCCAAAATAAGCAAGAGAAATTTATGGAGATAACTACACATGGCCTTAGCTCAAGGAGCCCAGTTAATGCCGGACGACCATTCAGATTCACTAGGGGAAACAAGCTGTAGAAAAAAAATGAAAGGCGGGACGATTTCCGAGAAGAACAGTGCTTCAGTTACTTCTGCGGATCGACGACTGGAACGTTAGACGGAACACTTTGAGGAATAATCCAACTGACCTATGTTCAAACTAAGCTTGCCCAACATCCAACACCTATCTGAATAGGATGTAGACATTGATCCTCCAACTCTATTACAAAAGCTATCTGTAATCTAAAAGGAGACAAGCAATGGGACCTGATGGAATAACCACAAGAATGTTCAAACGAAGGAAGTGATGAACCATTGACTGGGTTAGATAAGGTCATGCGTAGAAATCTGAATTAGTCCCATTCATAAGAACCTCCTGGCTGAACCACGTGTTTTATCTCATTTATGTCTGAATAGAAATTATTCATGAATTAGTCTCATTCGACTGGTTTTCCCAGTTCATGGTGAAAGGTTTCCTTGCTTGACTAACATAATATCTAAAATTCTAGGCCTAATAGCCATGCATAGACCAAGAGTTGCTCATGAGAAACAAATCCGGGAAATTCGGGTAGGCTCAGGGCCAAGACGAGGATGCACTGATGTTTTCACCCTTTGACAGACTCTGGAACAAAGACATACTTACCGGTATCCAACACTTGCCACATTTCTTGGCCTGCAGGCGTTTAACTCCACAGACTGAGGCGCTGTGAAAATATCTGACAATGGGAATATTGCCGACAAAGTATGTTTTAACAAGCATGGTACTCTACTCGAACTTAAGCAGACGTATAACAGCCTAAAGAGAGTTGTCATCTCAAGTGTTGACAATCAGGTGTCCATCAGCGATGGCTATTTTCCTCATTTTTGTTTAATTTTGGCTGTGATCCTGACCGACTTGAGCGACTCAGTAATTTGTTATCAGGGGACAGAATGATCGACTCAGGGTATACAGATGATACTGTCTTTCTAGGTAAAGATGCCGACGAAGTAGTCTTCTGAATACCTTGAGTAGAAATCTTAGTCGCCCCTAACAAATTCAAGATGATGTTGCAGGACTGGTGATCACCAACTCCTAGTTTGAGGAAAGGAGTGGAGCAAGTGCTTAATCTTGAACACTACTTATTTGCGAAGTTCCACCAGCCACAATGAACTAACTGCTGAAGAAATATCGACATCGCGAAACAAGGCCGGCGTGTCGTCTGCCAACTTAAATAGTCTTAAGGTGTAGATGTGATATCCGGTTATCGATAAAACGTCTGTACTGCGCAGTAGTTACCTCTGTGTTTCTTTGTGGATGCGAGACATGGCCAATGAAAGTGGCTAATTGTCTTTAACGGCAGATGTCTGTGTACTCTCTCCCATGTTAAGGGGTATAATATGGTGATTAATATTCACGTTAGGCATAGGAGGGAACCAATCGATGGGAATGCGAAGCCATATCAACTGAGATGCCTTAACAAGACAGGCCGACACCTTCGTCGAGCACTGTTAGCTGACATACGATTGCGTTGCAAAAGAATTAAACATGGTATCAATCCATAAATCTTCTAACTGATAGTTTCAGCAAGCCACATTGGGGATGCGGGTTGTAGACACTGGATGACTAGGGTCCTTGAAAAGCTTAGAATCAACGGCTGGAGACTTTTGATGATACGGCTTAAAATTTTTTTCTTTAACGACACAGATGAATCGACTTCTTCAACTTACAGAACTAACAATTCCTCATTATTCTCCACATCTTGCTTACATTTCCTTTCATTTAAATTCTTTTAAATTTCCTTTTCTACCTGTGCGGGGTGTGGTATGTGACAACTTGAACTGCTGCATTTCTTTGCAAAGTTCTACGCTCAAAGTTTGATCATTTCATTAGTTACATGACTTTAAATGGGCTAGTATGCTCCAGAGCTATTGATAAGCTGTACTAAATATTTCTGTAAACAGAAATGACACTCACTTGAGAATAAAACGTAAAATAATAGATAAAGGACAGCAAAGACTGCGAAGTCAACGTAACTTATAAGGACTAATGAAGAATATATATATATATATAGTTTAGAGAAAAGCTTAACCGTTGCAGCATAAGCACCTGCCTGCAGTCATATTACGAATAAGGACCGGATGACTCTAGAATCAAGTATGGTTGGATGGAAAGACTGGAAACTAAATCTTTGCTAGATCGACACATGCATGTAATAAGTGACCGAAATATCAAGCAGAGCTATTTGAAAACTTTTACACATTAAGTATCCTTAAGAAAGAGAATAAAATATGCAAGCAACATTCAATATTTATGATCATTCTTATACAATAATAAGAGAAATTATTGCTTAGAATGTCATCAACCAAGAAATATCATCCAGTCATCCACTAAAACAATCTGACACAGGAAGTGTTTAGGTGTACTACGTGAATTGAACAAAGTAAATAGAGCCTCGTGAAATGTTTTAAAATGCACTAAATGAATCATATCTTACCAGGGGAAAAGGAAGGGACATTTTCTGAGAATACTTCACATTTTTTTACCAGTTGATGTTGGTTCGACAGAAAGTTGTTGCTGCTGTTACCAGCTGCACTGAATACTGAAGGTGATTCAGACTTTATAACAACACCGTTATGTTGAGATTCCCGTGAGAAATCGGCCAATTTTATAGCTGGATGAAAATCATGTTGTGAAAGTTGATCTGCTGAACTACAAGGAACTGGTTTCACCTCATTCTCATCATAGTTTCGATTAGTGCATCTGTGCGAGCAACAAGAATGACAGGTTGTTAGCACCATTTTATCATTGCTAGAACAAACACGGTAATTATTTGCATTAGTCAAAGCTGACGATTTTCGAAAGCAAGATGCACTTTGACGACAGTCAGCAGTTCCAGGCAACGTTTGGTTAGAAAGAATTTCAAGTGGAGAACTGCACTTAACCAGTGCAACGAAGCAATTTGATGTTGACGATTCCAGGAATTCATTTGGTTTGTTTGTATTAGAGCTTCGTGTTGACAAATTTCCAGGCCTCTCAGAACTGCATTCAGTTAATTTAGGTGATATGGAATCCAAAACAGAGGCTTTGGTTGAATTAGAATATGTACTTTCCTGTGATTCAGACTCAACAAGTTCCAATGGCTGACTGCACGAAGTACCAACCAAGCTAGATTTACCTGTTCTATTTCTACAAGCACTATGATGAATTGAAGAATTCGCCTGACGTATATTTGAGTCGTGACCCTCATTTTCATACTCTCCCTCAGAGCTGCCAGCCTCATCTGTTGCAACCGCACTTGGTGTTAAAACCATCCTCTCACTTTGCATCAAGATCCCGTCCATATTAACATGGGAATCTGAATCTCGCATTGTGCTTGAATGAGAATTCAACAATCTATTCCCAACGGATGAATTTTCGTGATTTAACGATTCATGATCAGTCGTGGATGTAGGTTCAATGGCCAAATTTAATTCTGGTTGGACAAGCTTCTCGGAAAACATGCTTGATGCAAATGAATTCTCATCTTCAGCTGCATCAGGACGATCAACAGGAATATCTTTCTGGTTAACATAATTACTCAAACCAATGTCAGAATTATGAAACAGCATATTTGCTGAATCCAAATAAGGAGAATTTGGTGAAGACGGCAAGGAAGTATGCTGCTCATTACATTGAGATTTACACTGATGCACTGGGCTCATATGCACCTTCTTTGGACGACAAGAGGCTTCGTCTACTGTACTTCCACTGGTGAAACGTGTGCGTCTTTGGCGTGGTCGACTAGACATATCACAGACAGACTTTCTACCGGCACTTATATTATTCTGTGAACTGAATTTAAGTGTGCATGTATGGATTCACTATATTTTTTGTGCACGTATGTTCTGGGAAGCGCCAACAATTTTCACAACTGCAAAAAAAGTATAACGAATGAATAAAAGGCATAGAAAGTAGTCGTTACGTGAAAATGATACTTGACAATGATAATAATAATAATAATTCCAAGGCAGTCTTGTTTGCTTAATATAAAGACTTTAAATTCCTGCGTGGTCTGCATAGTGATTTCTTGGCCGACACCACGTACGAAATTGTGATTAATCAGGAAAACATTTCGTAAACTCTCGCAGATGCATACAAATATGAATGTTTGAAATACGATTATTCCCTGATCGACGTCTAGATTGACGATAAAAGCAGTGGTTATGTTCATGGATAACTACACCAAATCAGGAATCTCCTTTTTGACGAAATGTTAACTTGTCTCCCACGTTATTATAAATCCGAAGCAACACCTGAGCCTTTAACAGGAATTAGCTTGTCTTTCAGGAACCCTAAACTTGACCTCAACCTGCTTTTACACTGGCAGAGTTCGAGAACTCCCGAAGTCAATCACTGATGCACCACTAATTATGAGATGGTTAGACAACCTTCACTCAGTCGATCACTATCTTTTCCGTCCACATACTTTTTAATAGTGAGTACATTGTGAACTGATATTATGAAGACCTTCACAACGTTTATTTAACTGAGTATATCTCGAGAAGAAGAAAGGCCTGTGTCCTTACATCGTAGCCTTAAGACCTGATGTAAGCTAAGAGGAATTCGAGAGACTAGTGAATATAACTTTCCTCAAACATATCCTACTACTTTACATATAACTAGTCACATCACCAAAACTTGGCTTTTGTGAGTCAAAATCGCATTTCCATATCGTTTATTGTCTTTAATACTATATCCTTACGGGAAAAAAACCTTATACTTAACCCATTTACTTGTCACGTCAGATCCTTCCAGTGAGTGACCAGAATTGATTTTATAGTATTCATGTCATCCATTAATGATATTGGCCGAATATCCACCTTATCTTTGATTTTACGCTCCCCTGCATAATTCTGGAAGGTTTTGAAGCTTTGAGAAAGTTCGCCTGAGTCAGAAGTTTTTTTCTCCATTACAGTTACACGTGTCAAGAAAACATTGGGAGGCGAGACGGAAAGATTTAAATACAAACGCAAAAGTGCCTAACTTACTATGTACAGTTACCAGAATTAATAAGTAAGAACAACATATAGCACCACCACTTCTCGGCTCATTGTGCCATCTTGTGGGACAATGGCAACTATTTGAAAAGCGAGTCGTGCCAGTATTTAAACTAAAACAATCACATTATATCACTCTTTGGCGAATAGTGAAATATATTATTAACCTAAAACTTTACACTAATCATGAATTAGTTGGCTTATATGCATCTTTCTCTTTTCTGTGTTAGTTCCTCATCATAGTCCACTCAAAGTTTGTAACGACACTTGGTTCTTCTCGAAGTTCATTTTAACGGTTCGATTTTCACCACTGTGAACGGCAAGTCAGTAATGCTACGAAAATTCTTCCGGCCGCAAACATATTGAAATACAACCTTTGAATGAATCGAAATGTGATGAATCTACTTATTCCTTATGAGATAATGAGTCATCGGTTGTACAGTGGTTAGGACTCTCGCCGACCATGCACATGGTCCGAGGTTCGATCTCCTACCGACGCACACCTGATATCTATGGTCGGCCTGAGAAATTTGGGCTACCGATATCCATGCTGAAAATTCCACACTTGTACCAAAAATACAGTGTGGAATCAAGCTGTAATCAAAAAAATATATAAAAATAAAATGATAACTGTTCATTCCTTGCAGTTCGTATGTAAAATTGGGATTCACTGGCACACCTCCATTCCATTTGGCTCTCTACCAGGATTCTCAGGGGGGACTAAAGTAACTCGAAGTCTTCAGTTTCTCTTCAAATTTCTGCATGTTTACCTTCCTCACTTGCTTCTCCCAAAGCCAGTATCAGGTCTTTCAGACGCGTGGCAGCACCGACTTAACTGTGCGCCGGTGGCACAGTGGTTAGGACTCTCGCTGACCATGCACATGGTCCGGGGTTTGAGCCCTCGCCGACGCACACTTGATATCTATGGTCGGCCTGCGAAATTTTGGCTACCGATATCCACGCTGAAAACTCCATACTTCTACCAAAAGTACGGTGTGGGGGTCAAGCTGTAATCAAAAATAAAAAAATAAAATAATTAGAACAAGATTTTTTCGTCTCGTTCATTATGTAAAGTGCAGTAGATCTCCATACCGATTTCACGGTAATGCTATACCTGTTTCTAGATAGCTTTTATATCATCAATGCTGCCTGTGGTAGAAACTTTGCCCCTCAGGTCAGGTAAGTGAAAGAGGCAACATTGTTTACGCTTACCCAGACCATGGTGATTAGAGTTTCTTGCTGTTTATTGGACATTTTCATCATCATTGTCTTTATGTTTACCTGAATTACTAATTTCACTGCCTCTTCTGTAAGCACGTCAGTTTTTCACCAGTAAATCCTTACATTTTTGAGCCACGAGACATGATTCATCGAAGAAATTCAGATCTGGATATGATGGAAAGATTTACAACTCAGATGGGCGATTTTGATGTATTTGTGTTCTCTTGGATGGATGGTTTACTTCGAAGCCTTCATTGTCCTACTAGGCAGCATTGCGTAGGAATGATGACCACAGCTCTGCTACCTCCATACTGAGAACCCTAATGTTACCGTGAAAGTACTTGACCTTCCCCTCGCCACATGGTCAGTATACGTTAGTTTTGAATGGCAATTAACAGTGTTGAACCATCTTTCATTCTGCACAATCTTTGTACAGCATCACTCGACTTTCCACTATCGTGACTAATAACTTATTATTATTGTTCCCTTGGGTTCCTAATGGAACATTAGGCTTCAGCAGCACCTCTCCACTTGCTTCTGTATTCCTTCTTCTGTACTTTCCATTTCCATCCACGTTAGTTAGTTCATACTGTTTCAACTCGTCCTCACACGATATCCTCTATATCACCCTTGCACTAACGTCCCACTCCCCGCTTCCCTTTCGGACAGGTCCCACTCGAGAAATGGCCTGACGCGCGTGCAATGTCACCCAGCGGCGGCCTACTCAGCAAGCGAGTGTCCCATCCATCTCCACTTTCCCCTGCATATTTGTTGGTTGGTGATTGGTTCTTGTTTTGTTTGTTTCTTCCGATAGTTTGTTCTTGTTGGTGATTCTTTCCGGCCCGGCCATCTGATCTTCAGTATAGAGCCAGCGAGGGCAGTTGTTGATAAAGGTCTGCAACAGGCTGTTGGTGGAAATATTCTTTGTGACCTGCCCGCCAAGTTTCTCATTCGTTCCGTATAGAAGAAGTGACTAACTTGACGTTGTTTGTATTGAAAATCCGACCGAATTTTGTTGTTGATGCTGTGTGATTGACGAAGATTTCCAGATTGGTTGTTTCAGGTTGTTGAATGTGTTTCTCGCCTGCCTTCCCGATTCTCGCTCGATTTGACATCCTCCTGGTTCGTTCCGATTGGCTGTAGTTGAGACAATGCCCTCTAGATAAGTGAATGAATGAAGTAACCTCTTTCAAATCTCTTTCGTTGGTGGTGATTGGCGCTGGATGTTGCTGTTGCTGTTCTTGTTGATGTTGGTCGGTTATTTTCATAACCTCCATCGTGTCTGTGTTCACCTGGAGTCCTGTCTTCGCCGGCTGCTTCTTAGACCAGTTTGTCGGTCGGTTTTCGCTTGTCAGTCTTCGATTTTGTGTGACATCAAACATAAATCATTCACGCGCGAAATCCAGGTCTTGTAGATTCTTCACGTCGGTCCAGGATATTCCTGTCTTCTCGTTTCCCACTCACTGTCTGATGCATAATCCAGTCAGTTCACCACAATTACGAATATAATTGGTGATAGATAATAAGCACCCTTGTCTCCTTGACTCCTGTGTTTACTCCAAACGCCTTGCTGAGTTTCCCGTTGTGGATCACTCGACATGTGCCATGTTGTCGCACAGCTGTTGAATAAGGTTGACGAATATTTGGGGCACTGTACGCCGTAGTACTCGAGTCATTTCGAAATTACTTCACGATCAAAGCTGTCGAAGGCCTTCTCAAAGTCTATAAAGTTGAGGTAGAGGTTTGATTGCCATTCCATGCTTTGTTCTGTAATTGTGATGCGTAGAGTTGCAATTTGGTCAGGACATGATTTGCCTTTCCTGAATCCAGCTTGTTCCGGTCAGAATTTTGTATCCAGTGAGCCCTTAATTCTCTCCAGGATGATGCGACTCAGGACTTTACTTGGCGTCGACAGGAGCAAGATTCCTCGCCATTTCTCACAGAGTGAGTCCTAAGTCGCCCTTCTTTGGTAGTTTCACGAGGTGGTAATCTTTTCTCCAGTCAGTAGGCACCTTTCCCTCCTTCCAGACCTTTTGCAATAATAGAGTCAGCATGTCAGCTGTAGTCTCTGGCTCCGCTTTCAGTGCTTCAGGGAGTATTCCATCTGGTCCGGCTGCTTTCCAGCTTTCAGAAGCTTGATTGTATTCGAGAATTCAGCTCTCGTTGGAAGATTGGTGTCAACTTGCAGTTATGTGCGCGCTGTTGTTGGTATTTCTGGACGGGTTGCAGGTGATGGTCGGTTCAAGAGTCCTTTGAAGTGATCCGCCCATTGTTTAATATGTTTTTCTTCCTTGGTGATTGGGTTCCCTTGGCTGTCTTTTATAGGTTTCGCTTGTGTTGATCTCTTCCCGGATAGAGATTTGGTTATCTGATATAATGTCCTCTGGTTTCTTTTGCCTGCTCTCTTCTCAGTTTCAGTGGCGAGGTTGTCGTAAAATCGTCTTTTGTCCTTCCTAGCACTCTTTTTCACTTCTTTGTCCAGTGCTGTGTAAGTTGAGCTCAGCGTCTCCTTCTCCTGTCCGTCCTTGCATTGAATCATTTTCTCTTTCACCATTCTCCTCTCTTCTGTTAATTTCCAAGCGTCCGTTGAGAGCCATTCCTTGTCTTGTCTCTTCTTTCTTCCTAGAACCGTTGAACACGTTTCGTTGGGAATCGCCTTCAGAGACTTCTAATGTTCTTCCACGCATGATTCTTCAGTGATGTCGCGTAGTGTTTCCTGCTTTGCTCTGACAGTTGCGGTGAAAGTGTCCTTTGTGATTGTGTCCTTCAGTTTCTGAGTGTTGAACTTGCATTGTGGCCTATCCCCAGCTATCAAAGTGTTCTGCTGAGTAGTTGTTATTCACTAGTGGTGTTTTCCTTAATCGTTTGATTCCATTAATTGCATATTCTTGTTTAATAGTGATTATTCGGCTGGTTAGGTTATATAGACACTCGGATAGACCTACGTTTACCGACTGTGGATGGGATGAATCCAATTCAAAATATTTACGAAAGTGTCAGTTTCATACGAAGGCTATTATGCTACTCAGAGTGTTGTAATCGCTTCCATTCTACGGTATATGTTGCACTATAACCGGCGTCATAATAACGCCATTATAAATATTACAGGGGACAGTATTGACGCCTCAGTTGCCGGGGTCTCACTGCTGCAGAACGTAGCGGACGAGTAAACTTTCGTAGGTTCGGGTCTGTAAGAAACTAATCCACAATCCTGCAAGTACAGTTATTGTCAGAAATAGTCTCAGAGCTAAACATCAAAAAAGGGGGAGAGTGGCGCATGCTGATCAGCAGATATAGTAGTGGTCACTAATGTGAATAGCTCCGATCTGTAGGACGTGCATTTTTCCACAGCTCGAAAATTAAACATTAGTCTGGACCCTCAACCAAAAAATAATAAAGGTTGTACAGATCTAAATTATAAAAAAGTGCTTTTGTGCCTACTATCTAGAAGCCTGTTAAGCTTCTTGTAAAGATGAAACTCCATTGGCCCTACAGAAATTCGTGAGACGTCTTGCAGGTCAGCTTGTCCTACAGGTCCTAATTTTCCAGATCTATGGATTCACTTCTCACTGAAATACCACTTATCCACCTCAGGATAATCTCTTTATTTACGCACTATTACACTTTATTTTATCTTATCTACCTAGACAAAAGCTTAATCTTTGTTCATATTTGTTGCCTGACTATAGTCTGGTTACTCTGATGGAAGGAAACACAACGACAACATCTGTCAATGGACGTGAACATCGGACGTTTGTTTATTGGAACTGGTGGCCAACGGTGGGCAATTAGAAGGCGCGAATGATTTGATCGTGTACAAGTTCGACGAAGACGAACGAAAACGAATAAAAACTTGTATTATTCTTCACTTTAATTGCCAAGAAATATAACCTCCTTCTTACAATACTGGTGTTTCCGAGTTAAGATCGAAGAAAGTACATAGTAGTTATCAGTTTTGAGCGTTTTCGTAGCAATAGGAACTTAGGTTTAAGTTCCTTGACAGATTTCATTCTTCTGTTCGTTTTCTGGAGCGCCTTCTTGAACTTCCGCGATTACTTACTGGGTCTGAAGCCAGCATTTATTGGACACGGATTATCAACGCCCTTCGGATCCTTTGGAGGCGTTGGATAATGCCTCAGTCAAGAAAGGGAGGTGGCATAATGGAAGCACACCAAAAGTAAGTAAAGATAAATTGAGCTTAAATTATAATGATATGAATCATTCTCAGTACGATGAATATAATGATAACGCTTCCAAGGTTAGGGAGAGTAGTGCGATAAGACAACCGAAATTTGGAACTAGATATTTAAATGGAAACGCAGCCGATTACCCACAGTTTATCAAGGAGTTAGAGGTTATGCTGAGTGGTTTTATTATAAATGACGAAATGAAGTTAATGAATTTGTTGAGGTATTGCACTGGTGCTGCTGCAAGAGCCATACAGTGCTGCAAGTTTGTCCCAGAACAAAGGATATACAGAGGCTGTGAGGATACTGCGTCAAAGGTTCGGAAAACCATTTATGATATCCCGTAGTATTTTTGAGACCGTGATAGGTAATGGATCACAGTTAAACGATAATGCAGAGGAGCTCACAGAATCCTTGGACAGTTTAATGGTATAGAGAAATACTGTCAATGTAGTTGAAGATTAAACGATAAATTCATGGTTGTTTGCTCAAGCCCAACTCCTCCATATTTTTCGCGGGAGTCATCAATACGCCAATCATCGTCTCATCGTTCGCTGTCCGCTGGAAGAGAAAAAATTATCGGAAGTATTATCGTGATTTATTGTTATAACATTTATTCTTAGACCTCGTGTATAATAACCTCATTTTTGGTTACATATTGGCGTAAGAATAAAGGATTCTCGTGTCACCAATCTGTGTTCTGGTTTCTCGCGTTGGTAATTACAAATTGTTTCTGAAAGCCTTCGAGGGACAGCGTGAGGTCCAGCGTAGTAAGAGATGGACATTGACAGTTTCTGAGAGTTGGCTGACAAATACTCTTGTGCCTCTTAATTTCGAAGACGAATTGAATTCAAGCTCCGTGCTTGAGACTGTTGCCAAGAGATTACCAGTTCGTCTGCAAAGAATGTTCATAAAGATCGGCTCCCGTCTCTTGTTGGAATGTTTAGAGCCAGGTTTCGACGATTTTCTGATACTTGTGACGAATAATAGTAGTCAGTCTGAGTTATTCACCCGTATGTTGCTTCCGGCTTCTGAAACTGAGAGGTCATCTGATAATCCAAGGAGATTTATAACGAGAGGTTCTCATAGTATTGGACGTTCACTAAACTTGTTGCCTGTTGTGATGTACATACACTTATTGGGTGTGCTCTTTTCCTTCAAATGTCTCCGACAGGAAGTTACAAATTATGAAATGGAAACGGTTTAGAGGACGGGCAAACAAGGCTTAACAGTTCGATAGCTGATAATTGTGGTGGTGGTGGTTCAATGGGATTACATCCGCTGTTGACAGTGTGGAAGAATGAGGGGAGTTCTATTAGTTTTAATAGCAGTTTTGCACCGCATGACTTCCAGAAGTTCTATTTAGGTGTTGTGTTAGTGAGAGTAAGATACCATGTGTCGATACACATGTTTTACTAGATAATGGTTCTGACATTACATTGACAGATGGAAAGCTTGCTGGCTGCTTGGGTGTTGAGGGCCCAAAACAATCCTTGGTCCTGAATATTTTCAATTCTTCGAAAACGTTAATATATGAACGAGTGTAATTTCAGTTGTAATCCTTGACTACTGGAGAAACCGTTGAAGTAGGTCTGCTTACACTGCTTCCAGTATGAAACTCGGCTAAGCTATAGTACCTAGTCCTGAAACAGTTGTCGGTAAGCCACACCTGTCTGACATACCGTTTGCAACACTACAAGATAATGCAGTGATAATACTCGTTGAATGTAGGGGACCAGAAACTCACAATGCATTAGAAGAGAGATACGGAGGTAGAGATGATTTGTTCCCGACGAAAACACCACTGGGATGGACAGTGAGAGGACTCATACCCACGGTCCATGTGTCATCATTGGTTACAAGCAATGGGGACAAACTGGAGACTATGTTTGCAAATATGTATGACAATGAGTTTTGTGAGTGCAATGTGCCAGAGAAGGGTCGTTCTGTGGAAGACTTAAAGGCAGTTAAAATAGTTGAGGAGTCTTGTAAGTAGGAAAATGGACGTTTCAGCGTTGGCCTACCATGGAGATTTAAAGATAGTTAGTTTGTAATAGAAAAGTTGCTCTCAAGAGACTAATTGGTTTAAAGAAAAAGTTTCTGGCGGATGCAGACCTCCGGACCAAATATAAGGGCGTCGTAGACAAACATGTAATGAAGGGTTACTTTGAAAGATTAGTTAATCAAAGCGAGCCAGGAAAGTGGTATTTGCCCCATCATCCTGTCTTTAATCCGAGGAAGCCAGGTAAACTCCGTGTGGTGTTCGATTGTCCTGCGAAACACAAGAGTGTTTCTTTTAATGATAATCGATATGGTGGTCCAGATTGCATGAGCTCATTTATTGGCCTGCTGTTAAGATTCAGAAAGTTTGCAGTTGCTGTCGCTGCGGATATAGAGGAAATGTTTATGCAAGTGAAAGTTCCAGAGAACGACAGAGATCACTTAAGGTTCTTGTGGTTTGATGATGGTACTTATGGTAAGGTGTCAGAATATAGGATGACAGTCCATCCATTTGGTGCCACGTCCCGCCCTTTTTGTTCTAATTTTGCTCTGCTAAAGGCTGTGTTCACGTTTGGTTCTGATGATCTGTTGGGCATCATCAATTGTTGTTTCTATGTAGATGATTGTTTAGCCTGTTTCGATGATGATGAGTCTGCAGTTAAATTTGCAGCAAGTACTACTTAGGTGTCAGCTAAGGCTAGTTTTCGTTTTAGTAAGTGGGTCTAGAACAGCCTAGACGTTTTGAAACATGTAGTTCTAGAAGACAGAGCACCTACTGTACGAGATTTACCTGTTGAGACTCTACCATTTGAACGCACATTAGGTATGCGATAGGATGTGGACTATAATACCTTTGTATTTAATGTTGGTGATATTGATAAGCCAGTTACTCGGTGAGATGTGCTGTCTGTGTTGTCGTCCGTGTTTGACCCACCTTATCTACCTCCGACAAGGAGATTATTTCAAGACATGCAGGAGAGGGTTACAATGGGATGACCCATTAAGTGAGAGGCACAGTGAAGAGTGGAAAAGTTGGGTTAATAGTTTAAAAACGCTCAATCTACATTCCGTCTCACATCCACTTAAGCCATCAAGAAATCATGACATAATTGACTTCCACGTTTTTTCTGATGCTTCTGAGGTTGGCTTTGGAGCAGCCGTCTACATCAGAACTACTTTAAGGAATGATATAGATGTTTGCCTCGTGATGGGTATATCTAGAGCTTCACCTCTAAAGACGGTTACGATTCAAAGATTAGAACTTAATGGAGCCTTGCTAGTTGCGCAGTTACTCACAACGTTATAATAATAATGTATATTTTCATATAAACATATAAGTTTACACGAAAACGCATGCCATTTTTACAGGCAAGATCAAGTATGATACAATGTCAAATCGTAGATTTTCTACAAGTTATTAATGTTTCAACAGCTAAATATTTGATATATATACACTCATTGTCTGAACCAGGCCCTATAGTTATTGAATAGTACAGTCTTCCTCGAGGTTTCACGGGAAAATCGACTTCGTTTCGTTTTCAACCCGTGGCTGTAGGCACACGATAACCAACCAATATCGAGGTAAGTACAACGTTTACAAGGGATTGAAAGCTGTTTTTGAAAAGTAAAAGTGCTAAGGTGAGAGATTAAAGTGTAATGAGATTAGTAAGTGCAATATATCATTAATAAATGAATTAATAAAGTAAAATCCCTAGGCAGACAACGTTAATTTGCAATGTATAATGCTACCCATATAGGCCTTCCTATCGTGATGTCCGATTTTGACTTTAATACAATTATTTCCACGTCAGTTGTTGTCAGCCACGTCTCATAAACCGTTAATGCCCAGCTCTTGCTGCACTCGGGCTAACGCTGTCGCTTGAAGTTTCTCAGAAACGCTTAGTAATAACAGACGCAAAAATGAAAACACCAATTGGCGACTCGAGGATTCTTCATTGTAACACCAACATATAAACACTGTTACAACTAAGGTCTGTGAACAAATATTACAATAATAAATCACAATATTACTTCTGACGGTTTTCTGCTGACTTCGTTCTGAACAGCGACCGATGAGACGATGACTGTCGTATTGATGCCTCCACGAAAATTGGGGAAGTTGGTTTTAAGCAAACAACCATGAATTGATCGTTCAATCTTCAACTCCATTGACACTCCCCGGCAAAAAGGGATCCATCCCTTTTTTCTATCACGACCGATACACGTTGACTTGGATGCCATTGCGAGAACCTGGGTCACTCGGACAGAGCTGAAATGGAAATCAAACAGAAAAGCCAACACACCACAAGCATACTCACAGCACAATCTCACACATCAATGACGACCTGCGCCTTCCAGTTACAGGCATCCTCTTGCAACACAATCGCCACTTGCTAGAATGACCCTTGCAGAATACAACATGACCATGGCAGCACCTCACGATACTCTACGCACATCCTCTTATCTACTCACTACCAATTACCACTACAATCGCTTGTCACTCATTCTGCCTCAGTTCTAGTAACGGTGACGTATGCAAGCCTCGGTCGTCTAAACTCTCGTTCCCCAGCGTGTGGGACCACAGCTAATCATCATCTCCGCGTGCATGTCATTCTCAGCAATAGCCTAGCCTCCCCGGCGTATACGCTCCATCTGCTGTCCTTAACATCAATCAATTCATTCATGGATGTAGAAGACAAAAAACAACTGCAGAAGTAATCACGACGAAAATTTTAACAAAATTATGTAATAACAAAAGGTACGAAAACAACGAGTAAACACAATGAATCCAAAAAACACCAATTGGTATGACACACCACACATATATACAAGCAGTACACACAAACTCGCAGATCGTGTCTCGATGGAATTCCTTTGAAGAATTGCAGGACTTACACCAGTACGCCTACAACCCTTCTCAGGTTGACGATTGTAATTTGTGGAATGTCCGGACAGAAACAATATTAACCAACAATTACAATAATTGGAACTCACACAATTATTTAACACAAATATATGTACAATCAACACATCAAATGTTGTGGATACTGCCTTGACGAACTACCCTTGAAGAACTGTAGGACTTACAGCAGTACGCCTACATTCCTTCTCAGGTTGATGATCCAAGTGGAAGTCGTCCGGACACAAACAGAATTACCAACAGATAGATGAAAGATGGTATCAATTCAGTATATACAATATGAACATATGTACAAAATCACACACCAAGCACATCGGACTGCTCATTGATGCGCTACCCTTTGAAGAATTGTAGGACATACTGCAGTATGCCTACAACCCTTCTCAGGTTGACGCCCTAGGTCGGAAAATCGTCACAGAGTTCATTTACTGATTTCCCTCTATCACCTATATCCTCAAATCTGAACGGCAACACGCCCATGTCATTGTATCGTAGAATATAGATGGCGAACAAACACACGAAGTATCTGGTCAACCAAGCGTAGACACAGAGTAATTTACACCAAAGATAATAGCATTCAAATAGTAACTTGAAACTAGAAATGCCTTTATTCGTGCAAGTCAATTTAACAATTACTCTCTCGTTTACACTTGGCTTATCCTCACTAAACTGACCAATATCTTTCGTCTTTTCAAACGCACCAATACTATCATAGTCATTGCACAAGATACTTGAGTTGATAGGCGTCTGTTTCATTGTGGATGACAGCACCAACGACGACTGATTGATACCAGTTGATGAAATTAGCGGTGGATCAAAAGCTGTTGTTGCTCGGCTTTCAGATAGTTGTCTAACTGCAAGATTACCAACACTGCTGTCTTTTACTATCAGCTCAGGTTTAGCACTAGCATTTGATGATAGGTGGGCTACATGCTGATCAATTACACTGACGGTCTCACAAGTATGCATGCCTTCTGCAACTGAATCTGCATTTATTTCTACTTCACGTTCAAGTTGTACAGAAACTTTGTTCAACTTAGCAGTAGTAGGCATATCCCTCATCTCATCATGATCAACCAAAGACAACTGTGAAGTATCATGATCATTATGACGAATATTCACCTTACCGTCAACTTCATCATTTTCAAACTCTTTATTAACAGAAGTAGACAATTTTGGTTCCTCCTCGCAAATCCTTAAAGATTTCATACCTTCACTCTGACTAGTAATACCTTGTAAACTTGTAGGGTGAGAAATGTCCTCTGAGACTGTAACTCTCTTCTGTGGCATACTATTAAACAATGGCTTACCAGTTGCAACTACAGACTTCTTCACAACAACGTTATCGTCACACAATTCGGAGTCAGACCTGGAGTTTACATTTAGCTTATCACTGAACTTGCTCACTGGTTCACAGTTCACTTCTGTATGCACCTCTTGCACACGTGTAAACCACAACCGTGTTTGTCTTGCATCTTGTAACTTATCTGTTGAGGATGTACTACGAAACCTGTCACACTCACTAGGTCTATATGCATTACTAGACATCATGGAGTCTTCTCGATATCCACCTCTCTGAGGCTTATTCGTCATCAATGAGTGCGTTTTACCCTCAGACTGCTCTATTCTAGGGGTGAGATCTAACAGACTGGAAAACTTGCTCATAGATTGATTGACACTAGTATTTACCAGTTTCAGGATATCATCAAACTTTGGCTCGATACCCTCATCCTCCATACGGGAGCTCATCTTCACCCACTTCCTTTGCAGTCGAGTAGGTAAGTGTCTTGCTATTACTTCTAGTATAAAACTCGAGTTGAGGTCACTCATGCAATTCATCGAAACCAATGCATTCTTGTAAATCAGTAGATTATCTAAAAACTCAGTGAGTGCCTGGGAGTCATCCTGTAATTGACCACCATTACCCTTAACAGCCTCGAATAATTTCCCTGCAATCATCGAAGGTCTTCCAAACCTTTGACGTAATATGCTCATGGCCTCATTGTAGCCCTCTTTTGGCTTCATAATCTTACAGCACTGTATAGCTCTTGAAGCATCTCCAGTGCAATACCTCATCAAATACATCAATTTCAATTCATCACTTAATGAAAAACTACTCAGCATAATCTCAAACTCCTTTACAAATTGTAAATAATCAGCCGGGTTTCCATCAAAACACTGTAGTTCAAATTTAGGAAGTTTGATGTTCCTATTATCCCTGGACGGCAAAACAGTAAGATCAACCATGTCATGCTTAACATCAGACAAATCGTTACAAGTAACAGACAAGTCAACATGACTTACTTTCCTGTTTGCATCCAAGACGCTCTGTCCCTTCTTTGACCCAGGCATTGTTGAACTTGACCCAATTCCAAAAAGTTCCAGATATTGCTTGTTCAAAGAGGACTTGATCGGCACCAGGAAAGATGAACGGTGACTATACAAAGTCGTGCCAACTGTCCAAAACCGTTTAAAAACTGACATTGTACCGTGAGAAACTGTCAGCCACGTCTCATAAACCGTTAATGCCCAGCTCTTGCTGCACTCGGGCTAACGCTGTCGCTTGAAGTTTCTCAGAAACGCTTAGTAATAACAGACGCAAAAATGAAAACACCAATTGGCGACTCGAGGATTCTTCATTGTAACACCAACATATAAACACTGTTACAACTAAGGTCTGTGAACAAATATTACAATAATAAATCACAATATTACTTCTGACGGTTTTCTGCTGACTTCGTTCTGAACAGCGACCGATGAGACGATGACTGTCGTATTGATGCCTCCACGAAAATTGGGGAAGTTGGTTTTAAGCAAACAACCATGAATTGATCGTTCAATCTTCAACTACATTGACAGTTGTTTTTATTTCATACGTTCCCGTGTGTTTGGTGCACAAACGTACCCTACAGAGAATAGGAATAGAATGTGTCGAATCGAATTCATATAGAACTGTAAAATGTTAGGTTTTATGGAATGTATTGAGGATCAATAAAGGCTTTATTAGAAAATGAATGAGATAAGACATTGTGAATTGGTACTTGAGGTCCGACAATGGATAGCAAGCTAATTTATAAGATGCCCCGTAAATCTGTACAGAGCCCACGTGATCACACCTCAACAATACGCTGAGCGAGTGGGATATATTTAAAGACAGAAGCATGATCTGTCTAGGCGTTCATTATTATCTTTTTCAAGATAAAGATCTATGCCCTCATAAAAATCAGAAATATATCGAGTCCCTGTCAGACTTGAAAAAACAGCTGGTAGGGATGTTAACACTCCTAAACCACTAGTGGTGGCTCCCTCCTTGTATGAAAACAGGAACGGTCTAATGCACTCGTATCCATTAGGCACACTTGACACTTGCACGGGTATAGGCCAAATAAAGAACCCTATCCGCTTCTGTAGCCTAACTAAAAATAAAAATTCCTTAGTCTATAGCAAATCCAGTACTCCAACTCTTAGTTCTTCACCGAAAACAGCACATACCAACTCGATAGACATAGGTGAGCATGATGCTGGAACTCCTCTTAACATAGGATCGTCATGTCCAGCAGAACTACTGTGTGCTGAACCGTATACGGGGCTGACTAACGAACTTAAATACTTCAAATGCTATTTCAACTCTCATCTTTACCTAATCCTCATAAATGCTAGATCTGTTCTAAATAAATTGCCGATGCTCAGAGCACTCACAGTAATATACAAACCCCCTGTAATTGTCATCACTGACTCTTGGTGTCATTCGGACATCCTGGATGAAGAAATAAGCCTAGATAACTACACACACTTTCGGTGTGACAGGGAAGGTGGTAAGGGAGGGGGCTGTCTTATGTACTTTCTGAATGCACTTACTGTATCACAGCTAGAAAGTAGTACACTTAACATGCCTGAGACTCTATGGGTTAATGTACACTTAAATAACGTAACGTCAATAATTGGATGCACCTACAGAGCACCTGGCACCTTTAGTAATTACGAGACCCAACTTATTAATACTCTGGAGCAATTATCCGACTTACAATACGACCATAAGATCCTATGTGGGGACTTTAACTTACCTGAAATCAACTGGGATATACCCACAGGCCCAACCAAATTTGATAAGTTCTTAGACACACTGGATATACTTGGCTGGAAACAAACTGTCACTACTCCCACAAGAGGTAATAACGTACTAGACTTAATCTTCTGCCACAATATAAGCCCGCTTTCAACGCTAGTAGGTTCTGAGTTTCCAGGGAGCGACCACAAAACAGTGATGTGTGCACTGCCAATACCGCTGAGTAGCAATGCATCTCATACCTCCACTTCACAACAAGTAATATGTAGGAACTGTAGTAAGGCAAACTGGGACTTAGTTGAATCAATGCTAAGATCTGTAAGAGTTCTACTACGGCTTAGAGTGGACCTATACTCTAAACACCCTTACAAACTTCTTCACCGTTTTGGCGACCTACTAAGCTTAGCAGTACACTACTCGACGCGCAAGTACTGACGAACTGTATCGTTGTAAAAAGACTTGATGTGACAAGAGTACCTGGGAGAATTATATTTTATTCAACGAAATATAAAATTCAATAAATAAAGAAGTCGTACAACTTATCTGCAGACGCTGCTGGAGGTAGGCTCGGAGAGTGTGCAGAAAGAGAGCACAACAAGAGAGCGAACCGATGAACGTAACGAAGACTCACAAGTCAAAAGGTAAAACGTGGATCACCGTGGGTGAGTCAGTTTAAACAAAAGTTCAAAGGTACAATGTGCACTACAGGTTATCCCCCCCTAGAAGGTTGGTGGGAAACCAGCAAGCTTCGATATACAACAGTAGGATGGCTTGGCACAATAGTAATGAGTGAATGAGAAGGTTTGAAAATAGCAATAGTAAAAAAAAGAAATTTTACCGAAAGGAAATAAAGCAAAAGAAAAGAAAAAAAAATTAAGGTAAGTTGGAAGTGGTATGTACATGATTAGTGAAGTAAGACGGAATATGATAAGAAATGACGTTGGTGCCTTGTGTGGTTGTAAGCTTCTGCGGTCTGATGTTGTTTTTTTTTGTCTTTCATATTTTTATTAATCTTTTTTTTTGGTATTTTTTTTATTGTATTGATTCATTCTTTTTTTTTTATTCCGCACTATTACAAGCTTACTTATGTGGAGGTTTGATGGTAAACCTCTGGCGCCGAGGCTGTCGTAGCAAGAAGGTGACTCATTATGTCTAACTTTCATATTAGACCAATGCTCCCTTCCTCCGCTTCAGCAGAGCCTAGCAGTCCTGTTAAAGGCAATCATTATACCAGCGTATGATAAGGAGCAGGGTAAAAAAAAAACAGAAGAAAATGGGAAAGAAAGGTTAAGATTTCAAAATCGGTGCAAAGGTACTACAAAAGCTTGTTCGAAATCAATGCGAGGAAAAGTGGTGCAACTTGGAAGTAGTACGTTAGAATGAGATAAAACAAAGGATGTTTCTACCCTGTGAGAACTTATAAAATTACAAAGAAGTTAGTACATAACCAATAGCTATGAGTAGTTATCATTACCAAAATTACTTTGTTCATATTGCTAAGTGCATAACTAAGATGATGCGTAATGTTTATAAGTACGGTTCACAAAATAAATGAATTGCAGGAGGGCATAAACCCGAAGGAATATAGTACAGGCTGTGAAAATAAATTGAGCGAATTACTATGTACAGCATAGAAGTGAAGCATTTATGCGCAAAAAAAAATATGTATATCTGTACATTTAACTATACAGTGGAAGTGTATGTGTAGTTTTTTTTTTGTTTTTTTTATTAAAAAAAATTTTTTTGTTTATTTATTATTATTTTACATTTTTTTTACTTTTTTTTTAAATATTTTTTTTTATAAATTTTTTTTTATATAATAATTAAATTTTTTTTTGGAAAGGTAATATACTATTCATAATTCCTCTTTTGGTGTGGGTTACAAGATGACATGAGACGCCAACTGATCTAGCGAGTAGATTGAGATGAAAAATTAGGGGTAAAAACAAACTGCTGCTGGTCCTCTGTAACGAGAGATAAAGATTAAAAGGATTAGTGAGGGTTAAAACGACTACTCCCAGAAGCGGGACCAAATAGATTAAATATAGCAGAATTGAATAAGAAATTGTGACAAGGAATAAAAAATCACTAGTAGCCTTACCTATGGATTAGTTCAGTGAAAGAATTCTACGAACCTCTTGGGCCAGTGAACACGTCGACCAGCACGTGTGACAGGGGTCTTACTGGTGACGGTAGGAGAATCATCATTCACCACCGGAGGTGAAGTAGTTGAGTCTGGACAAGGACTAGGTTCAGTGGGGCTATTTGATTGAGCCGATGGGGAGGGTGAAGGTTCTTCAGTGTATGCCGCTTTAAGTCTGTCTATGCTGACAGTGTCTGGGCGGCCGCATCGGTCAATAACGAAAAATTTATCTTTACGACTAAGGACCTTAAAAGGCCCGTCATACGGTGGTTGTAATGGCTTTCGTATGGCGTCGTGACGCACGAAAACGTGTGTACAGTCATCAAGTCGCCGATCAACCTGAACCTTTCGGTTCTGAGTGCGTGTGGAAACTGGTCGGAGTCGCTGCATAAAACTTTTAAGTTGCTGAGCGTAACGGGTGGTATCCGGGAAATTTGGCTCGAAAGTTTCGGGAGCGATTAGCTCGCCTGGTAAACGCATGGTGGTACCGTACACCAATTCAGCTGGCGAGCACTGCAGATCCCCCTTAAGCGTAGCCCGGATGCTAAGCAGGACCAGTGGTAGCGAATCTGTCCACTTACTGTTGTCCACTGCCATCAACGCAGCTTTGAGTTGACGGTGGAAACGTTCTACTAGGCCATTTGCCGCGGGATGATACGCGGTTGTGCGAATGCGTTTGCATCCCAGCATCTCTAACAATTCTTTGAAGCTTGTGGATTCAAATTGTTGTCCGCGGTCGGTAGTGACAGTTGCGGGACATCCAAAATGGGCAACCCAGCCATCCATGAAGGCACGACAGACGGTTTGAGCCGTTACATCAGGTATCGGAATGGCTTCCGGCCAACGTGTGAAACGATCCACACATGTGAGTAAATACGAGCAGCCGTTAGACGGGGGCAGAGGCCCTACTATATCCAGGTGGATATGATGGAACCGAGCGTCTGGGGTCGCAAACGTCCCCAACGGCGTGATGTTATGCTTGGTGACTTTAGCACGTTGGCATTGCACACAAGCACGTGTCCATTGACGCACATCACGGTTCATACCGGGCCACGCAAATCTCGCAGAAATCAACTTGTCCGTTGCTCGTATGCCAGGATGGGAGAGGTTGTGGAGTGACTCAAACACAGTTCGGCGTAAAGACGTGGGAACAATCGGTCGAGGAGTACCAGTTGACATATCGCAAAGTATAGTTGCCTCACTGTTTAGCAAGGGGACGCGTTCTATTTTCAGTGAGGTTTTATTTGACAGGTGTTCTAAGTTCAAATCGTTCAGTTGGAGTTCGGCCATTTTATGAAGATCGATGGTTGGTGGTACGGACGTAGCACATACGCGAGACAAAGCGTCTGCTACCGCGTTATCCGATCCAGAAACGTGCTGGATATCAGAAGTGAACTGGGAAATATAGTCTAAATGGCGTGATTCTCGCGGTGAATACCGGTCTGAAGTAGTGTGGAGGGCGTACGTCAATGGCTTATGGTCGGTAAATACCGTAAATTGCCGGCCTTCCACGAAGTGACGAAAATGCTTGACAGCAGCGTAGACAGCGAGAAGTTCCCTACCGAATGTGCTGTATCGAGATTCGCATGCGGTAAGTTTACGTGAAAAGAAAGCAATCGGTAGCCATACATTAGCCATACGCTGTTGAAGGACGGCTCCGATCGCAGTATTAGAGGCATCTACGGAGATGCTGATTGGAAGTTGAACATCTAGATGGACCAACATTGTGGCGTCAGCAATAGCTTTCTTGATAGCTGCAAAAGCTGTCGAGGCTTCCTTAGTGAACACCAAAGACTTGCATTTCCCTTTAAGCATGTCAGTCAAGGGGGTCACGATATGAGCACACTGTGGGATAAAGCGACGGTAGTAACTAACCATCCCGAGAAAAGTGCGTAGTGCCTTGGGAGAAGTGGGTAGAGGGAAGTTTTGAATAGCTTCTACCCGGTCAGGTAACGGATAAATTCCATCTTTGTCTATCCTATGTCCCAAAAATTTCAGGGAAGTGACTCCAATCTGACACTTCGGCAAGTTGAGTGTGAGGGAGTGTGTCACAAGTCTTTGGAAAACTGTCTGCAAATGAAGTTGATGAGTGGCTTCATCTGGACTAGCTACCAAGATATCGTCCAGATAGGCGAAGGCGAAATCAAGCCCGCGCAAAACGTCATGTATAAAACGCTGGAAGGTTTGTGCAGCGTTCCGTAAGCCAAAAGGCATTCGAAGAAACTCGAACAGGCCAAACGGTGTAATCACAGCAGTCTTAGGTATATCTTCGGGGTCGACGGGAATCTGGTAGTAAGCCCGTGTAAGGTCCAGTTTGCTGAATACTCGAGCTCCCTTGAGTGAGGCGGTTAAATCGTGTATGTGCGGGACAGGGTAGCGATCGGGAACAGTTTGTGCGTTTAGTCTGCGGTAGTCGCCACAAGGACGCCAATCTAAACCGTTATTCTTAGGTACCAGGTGCAACGGTGAGGACCACGGGCTGCTGGATGGCCTAATAATCCCCATTTCCAGCATATGCTCAAACTCCGCTTTGACAACCTTTAGTTTTTCTGGGGATAGTCGCCTCGGCTTTGCGAAAACTGGCGGGCCAGTAGTGACAATATGGTGTTTGACGTTGGAAGTCGCACATGGCAGGCCGCTGCTAGGTTTGAACAAATCTGAAAAAGACTGCAGTATATGCGAATAAGGACCAGTGCTAGTGGGTGTGGCATATACCGGGCTGAGGGCTGGGCCTTGTGTGACGATACCGCTGACGGAGAGGTTTGTGACAGGATCTTTTAACTTATGATTACCTGTATCTACCAGTAATTGGTAGTGCTGCAATAGATCCATGCCAATTATACCTGTGGTAACGTCTGCCACCAGGAAGACCCAACGAAGTGAACGACGCAAACCGATGTTAAGATCTATAAAGCGCCTGCCGAACGTAGCAATTGGCGAACCGTTTGCGGCTCGTAGTTGAAGAGACATTGGCCGCCTGCGCTCCTCTACTGTGGGTGGGATTACACTGACCTCTGCTCCGGTATCAATTAGGAAGCGTATCCCAGTGTTACGGTCGGTAACATAGAAGAGGCGACATGAGAGTGGTTCGCCAGCGACGTTAGTCGCCAGTACGTGCTGGCTTGCTAGTTTCCCGACTGTTGAACATCGAAGGTGCACGGGCGAGTGCACTTTTGGGCTTTTGCTCCGTAACGTCGATGATACCAGCACACTCCAGGCTGGTTACTTCGGGACTGTCGGCGCTTGCTGCTAGCACGTGGCAAGGGTCTGCTACTGCGCGAACTTGAGGGACTGCGTCCACGACTCCTGGAGTTCATCTCCTGTCGGATACTACAGATCTCCTCGTATAGCTTGGCAATATGGGCCACCACGTCAAAGCTTGATGACCCCCCATCAGCCATCTTGCACACAGGACACAGTATTAACAAGGTGATAAAAAAAACAATATAAGTACAAAGAAAACAAATCAAATCTTTATATCCGTGCGTGAAAAAGAAAAAAAATAACAAAATAAACGATACGTAAAGAGAATTGTTAACACGTTAAGCTATGGCGGAAAACGGTGAAAACGGGCTCACCACTTGTAAGAGTTCTACTACGGCTTAGAGTGGACCTATACTCTAAACACCCTTACAAACTTCTTCACCGTTTTGGCGACCTACTAAGCTTAGCAGTACACTACTCGACGCGCAAATACTGACGAACTGTATCGTTGTAAAAAGACTTGATGTGACAAGAGTACCTGGGAGAATTATATTTTATTCAACGAAATATAAAATTCAATAAATAAAGAAGTCGTACAACTTATCTGCAGACGTTGCTGGAGGTAGGCTCGGAGAGTGTGCAGAAAGAGAGCACAACAAGAGAGCGAACCGATGAACGTAACGAAGACTCACAAGTCAAAAGGTAAAACGTGGATCACCGTGGGTGAGTCAGTTTAAACAAAAGTTCAAAGGTACAATGTGCACTACAGATCCTCCAAATGGGATGAATACTTCACTACTGATGACCTATGGAGAGCCCTAACCATCTTCTACCATAACACTAACACATGCTTAGATGCTGTCATTCCACTCCAAACACTAAAGGTTTCCCCACACAGAAAGTCATTCATAAAACCAAAGGATCGTATGAAACTGAAGAGACTCTCAACAAGTTACTTCAAACACCACGACTTTGGCACTCTAGGTCTAATAATTAACACCCTTAGCTCCGTCTCACAAGCTCGAGACTTCCGGATGAGAAAGGAAGAACGCATCGCGGTAGCCACTCCTGCTAGAGTGTATGCACTCACAGAAATTTTAAGGAAGCGAATGAATCGTAAAAATCACAGCATTTCTCTCCTCATAGACAAAGGTAGGCTATGCACTAACTCTACAGACATATGTGAACTATTCAACAAAACGTTTTCAGGTAACTGCATTAAGCCCTCAGTCCAGCTACTCGATATACACCCTACTACTAATATGAAACAAACTCCATCTCCACTCACACCAAACCAAATTAGCACTGTTGAATTCAATTACACTAATATTAACCAAACTATAAGAACCCTCAAAAGTTCAAAAGGTTTCGGTACCAACGGTATATCATCTTACTTCTATAAATATGGTGGCCCTGACATTCCTCTACTGCTGCTTAAAATATTCACAATGTCGTTAGAAACTCAAACTTACCCTGACATATGGAAGACTACATTCATTATGCCTAAACACAAATATGGCTCGAAAACTGAAGTCAGTAACTACCGGCCGATCAATATCACACCTATAGCATCTAGAATTATGGAGAGACTAGTTAAAGATAACCTAATCAAACATATGCTTAGCCGCAATATTATAAGTCCGAACCAACATGGATTCCTGGAATCCAGATCATGCTTAACATGTCACCTAGACTTCTTCAATTTTGTAACCAGCAGTCGTGACAGACGGCAACTAGTACTTGTCATCTACTTTGACATTTCTAAGGCATTTGACCGTGTTGACCATTTACTGCTAACAAATAAGCTAAACTCATTAGGAATACGTGACCCATTATTAGGATGGCTTAAATCATTCCTTAACAATAGGTCCCAAATAGTTAAACTCGGGTCTGCAACCTCTAAACCTAGCCCTATCACTTCTGGCGTAGTACAAGGTAGTGTCATTGGACCCCTACTATTTACACTATACATCAATGACATATGCGCTTGCTTCACGCACGGGAAACCATTCATCATAGTTGCAGATGACCTAAAAGTAGCTTATACATTAGGGTACTTAGGGTACTACGAGAATGCAGTGCAGAAGGAATTAGGTAAAGTGACTGCTTGGTCGTCCTTATGGAAACTCCAATTCAATCTGAACAAATGTGGCTGGATCTGCTTCGGAGCACCCTCAATTGACCTGAAATTAGCCCTTCAATCTGCTAACTTAACCAGACTCCGAAGTGTCGTTGACCTAGGCCTGAGGTACTCTAGTGACTTGACATTCTCAGAGCAAGTAGCATCACAGACTAGAAAATCGAGGATGCTCTTAGGATGCATACTCAGGAACTTTGACGACAATGAAGCCAAGCTAATTCTGTACAAAACATGTGTCAGACCACTACTAGAATACTGTCCATTTATTATAAGCAGCATTCACACACGTGATAAGCTAAGGATGGAAAGTATCCAACGATATTTTACCTCAAAACTACTTGGCTATGATTGTAAGAAAGACTACATCTCACGCTGCATTATCCTAAAACTTGACCCACTTCGGACAAGGCGACTTATTATAAACCTAATATTCTTCTTTAAGGTCCTTCACAAAATATCATTCTCATGTAACAGGGACATACAATTCTCACAGGAAGGTTCTTACGATCTGCGTAACCAAACCTCCACAGTGACAACTCATTCTTTTAAGTCAACACTCCGTGAAAACTTCATCACAGTCGTGTATTCTAAAATATGGAATAGCTTGCCCCTAGATGTCAGAGCTTGCTCTTCCGTTATGAGCTTCAAACGCTCTATGTAGAGACTGTTTCACTCTACTGATTATATTAATAAACTATTTACTGCTAGAACAAATCAATCACTAATCTACTACAGCACCTAAAAGACGCACTTCAACGCCCCTTGCAATCTAAAAAATATAAATAAACTAGCAGCATGGATGCATAAAGACTTAGTACGGAACAAACAGGATTAGTTTACCCTTAGAAATAGGACGTGTCACTCTATTGTAACCTTCAAACACTTGCTATATAAACTGTTTTGTCCCAATGATTATCCCTACCAGAACCCATCACTTATTTCTAAAACGCACCAGACATTAGAACGCTAAAACGCTCAGACTCACTAATACACATTATGACACTAAATAAACTCTAAGACTTCGCATAAATACGTGAAAACACAACTAAAACGTAAATTTTTACTAATGTATAATATACAATTGACATATACAAGTGCATAAAATATTAATCTCCTTTCCATTTTCACATACTTTCTCTTTCTGGTACTCTGCTACTCCTATTCATCTTCTGGTCGAGGTCGAAAAACCCTGCATCTAAACCAAAATTAGGATTAATTCTAAACCATCTGTCTCATAACCACTCAAATTCCATGAACGATCCAATTCTACCATTTAAAGACGCTGGCGAACATGCTGTAAATGAGTATTCATGAGCTGAAATGAAGAAGCAACTGGTTTTCAAACAGTTTTCAACATTTTTCTGAACTTACGAATACAGTTCGCCATGCAGACACAAATGGAGCAAATGGAGAATTCTGGAATCGACCTCGGGACCATTTGATGCAGTAAAACAACTTAATATGACCTCATCTAGTTTCCGCATCCACGATCAAATTTCTTTCCTGTTATAAGACTACGATAAGACTACTGAAAAAATGGAATAAATATATCACTGATCTCAACATAATACATCAATAAACTTTAAGTTAAGGGTGCTGTTCACAACAAAGTTATGAAAGAGAATTGACTTCAAGCTTTTTTCCCAGATATCCGTTGTCAATCACGTCTCATAAAACGTTAATGCCCAGCTCTCGCTACGCTCGGGCCCACGCTGTTCCTTGAAGATTTCAGAAACGCTTAGTTATAACGGACGAAAAAACCAAAACACCGATCTGCCGCTTGATATTACTTTATTGTTACACCAACATATAAAAAGAATAAGTGAACTAAGGTCTGAAAACAAATATTACAATAATAAATCATTGGATTACTTCTGACGATGTTTCACTCTTCTTTCTGAACAGCGACCGATGAGACGATGACTGTCGTATTGATGCCTCCCGCGAAAAATATGGAGGAGTTGGGCTTGAGCAAACAACCATGAATTGATCGTTCAATCTTCAACTCCATTGACATCCGTATTACATTCATCTGATGTCTGGGTTTTTTAATTCGAAGCCAATATTTCTATATTTCTTTATTTGTTGCACAAACAGACTTTATAGCAGACTGTTCCGATGGACACTAATGTCAGAAAGAATAAACACACTCTAAATTCATCACACCAAATTATGTGTAATTTATATGATAACTTATCCATGCCTGTACAATTGGTATGTTCCTGCATAAACAGGAAGAAATATATATTATTATTATTATTATCAAATTGCATGTTGCTGTTCCTGCAGAATGGGGCGATTCACCTTAGTGACCACCACCATATCTACTGATCAGCTAGATTAGGAAAGCCTTACAAACCATAAGGAGGACATACTTCTTACTTGGTTGTCCATTCTATCCTTCTGAATTTCACAGTTATTTACCACGCCTGAGTGACCGTAGCATACCGTATTGTACTAGCTCTACAGTAGAGAGATGTTTGATCACACCACAAAGCACAGCAGTGTCCTTTTCTCTTGGAAATCTAACTGACCTTAAACTGTTCCAGTCGGCACAGATAAAGAGATTGACTGATGAATTTGAAATGACTGAGACTAGGCCGATTTGAGGAATGTTTTTAATCCTCTACAGAACCACTCCGGAAATCCATTTTTGTACTCCGAGCTAACTGATATTTTGCACCACTCTAGGCTATGAAACACTGTTGGACTAACGCGCGAGCCAACTTCTTACTAGCTAATGTACATGATGCAAATGCAGACTTACTGTTCATGTGGGCAGTCATTAGACTCCTCATATATGACGGTGTTCTCCTTCGTCTATCTCTTACTCTACCTTCACTCACCATGCAGATATTGTTCGTACACTAAATACAGATACTGATATGAACGTATCACAAATATCAACATAAACAGAACCAGCTGTTGTTCCAATTCATCTCACGATTTGTACGGAAAGATTAATTAAATACAGATGTAACTTCTTGATAAGTCCTAGTGCTTCTTTCTGCCTTCGTGTCCTTTATCTCCCATTTGTCCTCATTTCGGCGTCACATCTTCCATTTGATTTTCTGGATGACACTAGAAAAAGTAATGCCTGACTGTTTGCAGTCAGAGTCAAATCATACATGAAAATCTCACTAGATCCAGGCCCAGAAATGCTCCACAAAATTCAAATGCTTTCTCCCATGAGTTATTCTAAATGACAACCCGTTATTATCTTCATGCCAGAGGCGAATTCCCATTTCTATCTGTAAGGCTTCAATAAGTCTGTAAAATTTGCGGTATAATCAAAGTATGCGCAACGTTTAATTCCAAACTCCTCTGACTCATACAATGGCGTTTTCTGACCTTCTATGTTCTTCAATTATCGTTTCAAGTGGATTAGTTTGACATTATTGTGGCCCCTTAATGGATACAAACTGAAAGCACCTTGCTGTATTACTGGTGAAGTAGTACTACCTTCCAAAGTGCTTAGCTGCGCTTTGACGGCTACGGTGAGCCGTTTGAAATCAGCCGTGCTAAATATACCATTATCAGCAAACTAACTAAGGTTTCATACAAGTAGTCTTACGACTTCAGAAACGCCATATCAAATCGACTATTTGCAACTTTAATTTTAGATAATGCGCGCCTTTAATTAAATTTCAAATGGTTCAGACCCATACAACTAGATCACGTCCACTGCTAATACCTCCGTGAAGTGAATTTATCTAACCTATTTCACCATCTTTGTGTCATTTTAAAAACTACTAATAATGCACCCACGAGGTATTTTTTTTAAAAATGTATTGATAATATTACTGTTCCCTTGGGTTTCCAGTAGAATAGCTCTTAAACAGCACGTCACTATTTTATCCAAATCCTGCTGGCTCCAATATTCCTCATATTCTCTCGTCTCCTCCTAATGAAACTTCCTCCATGTCAACCTCGGACAACAACCTACTAGCCAGCCAAAACTAAGAATTTGTTAATGTCCAGCTCTTACTACGCTGGACCTCACGCTGTCCCTCGAAGACTTTCGGAAACAATTTTTAATTACCAACGCGGAAAACCAGAACACAGATTGGCGACTCGAGAATCCTTTATTCTTACGCCAATATGTAACCAAAAATGAGGTTATTATACACAAGGTCTAAGAATAAATGTTATAACAATAAATCACGATAATACTTCCGATAGTTTTTTCTCTTCCAACGAACAGCGAACGATGAGACGATGACTGGCGTATTGATGCCTCCCGCGAAAAATATGGAGGAGTTGGGCTTGAGCAAACAACCATGAATTGATCGTTCAATCTTCAACTCCATTGACATCCGTATTACATTCATCTGATGTCTGGGTTTTTTAATTCGAAGCCAATATTTCTATATTTCTTTATTTGTTGCACAAACAGACTTTATAGCAGACTGTTCCGATGGACACTAATGTCAGAAAGAATAAACACACTCTAAATTCATCACACCAAATTATGTGTAATTTATATGATAACTTATCCATGCCTGTACAATTGGTATGTTCCTGCATAAACAGGAAGAAATATATATTATTATTATTATTATCAAATTGCATGTTGCTGTTCCTGCAGAATGGGGCGATTCACCTTAGTGACCACCACCATATCTACTGATCAGCTAGATTAGGAAAGCCTTACAAACCATAAGGAGGACATACTTCTTACTTGGTTGTCCATTCTATCCTTCTGAATTTCACAGTTATTTACCACGCCTGAGTGACCGTAGCATACCGTATTGTACTAGCTCTACAGTAGAGAGATGTTTGATCACACCACAAAGCACAGCAGTGTCCTTTTCTCTTGGAAATCTAACTGACCTTAAACTGTTCCAGTCGGCACAGATAAAGAGATTGACTGATGAATTTGAAATGACTGAGACTAGGCCGATTTGAGGAATGTTTTTAATCCTCTACAGAACCACTCCGGAAATCCATTTTTGTACTCCGAGCTAACTGATATTTTGCACCACTCTAGGCTATGAAACACTGTTGGACTAACGCGCGAGCCAACTTCTTACTAGCTAATGTACATGATGCAAATGCAGACTTACTGTTCATGTGGGCAGTCATTAGACTCCTCATATATGACGGTGTTCTCCTTCGTCTATCTCTTACTCTACCTTCACTCACCATGCAGATATTGTTCGTACACTAAATACAGATACTGATATGAACGTATCACAAATATCAACATAAACAGAACCAGCTGTTGTTCCAATTCATCTCACGATTTGTACGGAAAGATTAATTAAATACAGATGTAACTTCTTGATAAGTCCTAGTGCTTCTTTCTGCCTTCGTGTCCTTTATCTCCCATTTGTCCTCATTTCGGCGTCACATCTTCCATTTGATTTTCTGGATGACACTAGAAAAAGTAATGCCTGACTGTTTGCAGTCAGAGTCAAATCATACATGAAAATCTCACTAGATCCAGGCCCAGAAATGCTCCACAAAATTCAAATGCTTTCTCCCATGAGTTATTCTAAATGACAACCCGTTATTATCTTCATGCCAGAGGCGAATTCCCATTTCTATCTGTAAGGCTTCAATAAGTCTGTAAAATTTGCGGTATAATCAAAGTATGCGCAACGTTTAATTCCAAACTCCTCTGACTCATACAATGGCGTTTTCTGACCTTCTATGTTCTTCAATTATCGTTTCAAGTGGATTAGTTTGACATTATTGTGGCCCCTTAATGGATACAAACTGAAAGCACCTTGCTGTATTATTGGTGAAGTAGTACTACCTTCCAAAGTGCTTAGCTGCGCTTTGACGGCTACGGTGAGCCGTTTGAAATCAGCCGTGCTAACTATACCATTATCAGCAAACTAACTAAGGTTTCATACAAGTAGTCTTACGACTTCAGAAACGCCATATCAAATCGACTATTTGCAACTTTAATTTTAGATAATGCGCGCCTTTAATTAAATTTCAAATGGTTCAGACCCATACAACTAGATCACGTCCACTGCTAATACCTCCGTGAAGTGAATTTATCTAACCTATTTCACCATCTTTGTGTCATTTTAAAAACTACTAATAATGCACCCACGAGGTATTTTTTTTAAAAATGTATTGATAATATTACTGTTCCCTTGGGTTTCCAGTAGAATAGCTCTTAAACAGCACGTCACTATTTTATCCAAATCCTGCTGGCTCCAATATTCCTCATATTCTCTCGTCTCCTCCTAATGAAACTTCCTCCATGTCAACCTCGGACAACAACCTACTAGCCAGCCAAAACTAAGAATTTGTTAATGTCCAGCTCTTACTACGCTGGACCTCACGCTGTCCCTCGAAGACTTTCGGAAACAATTTTTAATTACCAACGCGGAAAACCAGAACACAGATTGGCGACTCGAGAATCCTTTATTCTTACGCCAATATGTAACCAAAAATGAGGTTATTATACACAAGGTCTAAGAATAAATGTTATAACAATAAATCACGATAATACTTCCGATAGTTTTTTCTCTTCCAACGAACAGCGAACGATGAGACGATGACTGTCGTATTGATGCCTCCCGCGAAAAATATGGAGGAGTTGGGCTTGAGCAAACAACCATGAATTGATCGTTCAATCTTCAACTCCATTGACATCCGTATTACATTCATCTGATGTCTGGGTTTTTTAATTCGAAGCCAATATTTCTATATTTCTTTATTTGTTGCACAAACAGACTTTATAGCAGACTGTTCCGATGGACACTAATGTCAGAAAGAATAAACACACTCTAAATTCATCACACCAAATTATGTGTAATTTATATGATAACTTATCCATGCCTGTACAATTGGTATGTTCCTGCATAAACAGGAAGAAATATATATTATTATTATTATTATCAAATTGCATGTTGCTGTTCCTGCAGAATGGGGCGATTCACCTTAGTGACCACCACCATATCTACTGATCAGCTAGATTAGGAAAGCCTTACAAACCATAAGGAGGATATACTTCTTACTTGGTTGTCCATTCTATCCTTCTGAATTTCACAGTTATTTACCACGCCTGAGTGACCGTAGCATACCGTATTGTACTAGCTCTACAGTAGAGAGATGTTTGATCACACCACAAAGCACAGCAGTGTCCTTTTCTCTTGGAAATCTAACTGACCTTAAACTGTTCCAGTCGGCACAGATAAAGAGATTGACTGATGAATTTGAAATGACTGAGACTAGGCCGATTTGAGGAATGTTTTTAATCCTCTACAGAACCACTCCGGAAATCCATTTTTGTACTCCGAGCTAACTGATATTTTGCACCACTCTAGGCTATGAAACACTGTTGGACTAACGCGCAAGCCAACTTCTTACTAGCTAATGTACATGATGCAAATGCAGACTTACTGTTCATGTGGGCAGTCATTAGACTCCTCATATATGACGGTGTTCTCCTTCGTCTATCTCTTACTCTACCTTCACTCACCATGCAGATATTGTTCGTACACTAAATACAGATACTGATATGAACGTATCACAAATATCAACATAAACAGAACCAGCTGTTGTTCCAATTCATCTCACGATTTGTACGGAAAGATTAATTAAATACAGATGTAACTTCTTGATAAGTCCTAGTGCTTCTTTCTGCCTTCGTGTCCTTTATCTCCCATTTGTCCTCATTTCGGCGTCACATCTTCCATTTGATTTTCTGGATGACACTAGAAAAAGTAATGCCTGACTGTTTGCAGTCAGAGTCAAATCATACATGAAAATCTCACTAGATCCAGGCCCAGAAATGCTCCACAAAATTCAAATGCTTTCTCCCATGAGTTATTCTAAATGACAACCCGTTATTATCTTCATGCCAGAGGCGAATTCCCATTTCTATCTGTAAGGCTTCAATAAGTCTGTAAAATTTGCGGTATAATCAAAGTATGCGCAACGTTTAATTCCAAACTCCTCTGACTCATACAATGGCGTTTTCTGACCTTCTATGTTCTTCAATTATCGTTTCAAGTGGATTAGTTTGACATTATTGTGGCCCCTTAATGGATACAAACTGAAAGCACCTTGCTGTATTATTGGTGAAGTAGTACTACCTTCCAAAGTGCTTAGCTGCGCTTTGACGGCTACGGTGAGCCGTTTGAAATCAGCCGTGCTAAATATACCATTATCAGCAAACTAACTAAGGTTTCATACAAGTAGTCTTACGACTTCAGAAACGCCATATCAAATCGACTATTTGCAACTTTAATTTTAGATAATGCGCGCCTTTAATTAAATTTCAAATGGTTCAGACCCATACAACTAGATCACGTCCACTGCTAATACCTCCGTGAAGTGAATTTATCTAACCTATTTCACCATCTTTGTGTCATTTTAAAAACTACTAATAATGCACCCACGAGGTATTTTTTTTAAAAATGTATTGATAATATTACTGTTCCCTTGGGTTTCCAGTAGAATAGCTCTTAAACAGCACGTCACTATTTTATCCAAATCCTGCTGGCTCCAATATTCCTCATATTCTCTCGTCTCCTCCTAATGAAACTTCCTCCATGTCAACCTCGGACAACAACCTACTAGCCAGCCAAAACTAAGAATTTGTTAATGTCCAGCTCTTACTACGCTGGACCTCACGCTGTCCCTCGAAGACTTTCGGAAACAATTTTTAATTACCAACGCGGAAAACCAGAACACAGATTGGCGACTCGAGAATCCTTTATTCTTACGCCAATATGTAACCAAAAATGAGGTTATTATACACAAGGTCTAAGAATAAATGTTATAACAATAAATCACGATAATACTTCCGATAGTTTTTTCTCTTCCAACGAACAGCGAACGATGAGACGATGACTGGCGTATTGATGCCTCCCGCGAAAAATATGGAGGAGTTGGGCTTGAGCAAACAACCATGAATTGATCGTTCAATCTTCAACTCCATTGACATCCGTATTATATTCATTTGATGTCTGGGTTTTTTAATTCGAAGCCAATATTTCTATATTTCTTTATTTGTTGCACAAACAGACTTTATAGCAGACTGTTCCGATGGACACTAATGTCAGAAAGAATAAACACACTCTAAATTCATCACACCAAATTATGTGTAATTTATATGATAACTTATCCATGCCTGTACAATTGGTATGTTCCTGCATAAACAGGAAGAAATATATATTATTATTATTATTATCAAATTGCATGTTGCTGTTCCTGCAGAATGGGGCGATTCACCTTAGTGACCACCACCATATCTACTGATCAGCTAGATTAGGAAAGCCTTACAAACCATAAGGAGGACATACTTCTTACTTGGTTGTCCATTCTATCCTTCTGAATTTCACAGTTATTTACCACGCCTGAGTGACCGTAGCATACCGTATTGTACTAGCTCTACAGTAGAGAGATGTTTGATCACACCACAAAGCACAGCAGTGTCCTTTTCTCTTGGAAATCTAACTGACCTTAAACTGTTCCAGTCGGCACAGATAAAGAGATTGACTGATGAATTTGAAATGACTGAGACTAGGCCGATTTGAGGAATGTTTTTAATCCTCTACAGAACCACTCCGGAAATCCATTTTTGTACTCCGAGCTAACTGATATTTTGCACCACTCTAGGCTATGAAACACTGTTGGACTAACGCGCGAGCCAACTTCTTACTAGCTAATGTACATGATGCAAATGCAGACTTACTGTTCATGTGGGCAGTCATTAGACTCCTCATATATGACGGTGTTCTCCTTCGTCTATCTCTTACTCTACCTTCACTCACCATGCAGATATTGTTCGTACACTAAATACAGATACTGATATGAACGTATCACAAATATCAACATAAACAGAACCAGCTGTTGTTCCAATTCATCTCACGATTTGTACGGAAAGATTAATTAAATACAGATGTAACTTCTTGATAAGTCCTAGTGCTTCTTTCTGCCTTCGTGTCCTTTATCTCCCATTTGTCCTCATTTCGGCGTCACATCTTCCATTTGATTTTCTGGATGACACTAGAAAAAGTAATGCCTGACTGTTTGCAGTCAGAGTCAAATCATACATGAAAATCTCACTAGATCCAGGCCCAGAAATGCTCCACAAAATTCAAATGCTTTCTCCCATGAGTTATTCTAAATGACAACCCGTTATTATCTTCATGCCAGAGGCGAATTCCCATTTCTATCTGTAAGGCTTCAATAAGTCTGTAAAATTTGCGGTATAATCAAAGTATGCGCAACGTTTAATTCCAAACTCCTCTGACTCATACAATGGCGTTTTCTGACCTTCTATGTTCTTCAATTATCGTTTCAAGTGGATTAGTTTGACATTATTGTGGCCCCTTAATGGATACAAACTGAAAGCACCTTGCTGTATTATTGGTGAAGTAGTACTACCTTCCAAAGTGCTTAGCTGCGCTTTGACGGCTACGGTGAGCCGTTTGAAATCAGCCGTGCTAAATATACCATTATCAGCAAACTAACTAAGGTTTCATACAAGTAGTCTTACGACTTCAGAAACGCCATATCAAATCGACTATTTGCAACTTTAATTTTAGATAATGCGCGCCTTTAATTAAATTTCAAATGGTTCAGACCCATACAACTAGATCACGTCCACTGCTAATACCTCCGTGAAGTGAATTTATCTAACCTATTTCACCATCTTTGTGTCATTTTAAAAACTACTAATAATGCACCCACGAGGTATTTTTTTTAAAAATGTATTGATAATATTACTGTTCCCTTGGGTTTCCAGTAGAATAGCTCTTAAACAGCACGTCACTATTTTATCCAAATCCTGCTGGCTCCAATATTCCTCATATTCTCTCGTCTCCTCCTAATGAAACTTCCTCCATGTCAACCTCGGACAACAACCTACTAGCCAGCCAAAACTAAGAATTTGTTAATGTCCAGCTCTTACTACGCTGGACCTCACGCTGTCCCTCGAAGACTTTCGGAAACAATTTTTAATTACCAACGCGGAAAACCAGAACACAGATTGGCGACTCGAGAATCCTTTATTCTTACGCCAATATGTAACCAAAAATGAGGTTATTATACACAAGGTCTAAGAATAAATGTTATAACAATAAATCACGATAATACTTCCGATAGTTTTTTCTCTTCCAACGAACAGCGAACGATGAGACGATGACTGTCGTATTGATGCCTCCCGCGAAAAATATGGAGGAGTTGGGCTTGAGCAAACAACCATGAATTGATCGTTCAATCTTCAACTCCATTGACATCCGTATTACATTCATCTGATGTCTGGGTTTTTTTAATTCGAAGCCAATATTTCTATATTTCTTTATTTGTTGCACAAACAGACTTTATAGCAGACTGTTCCGATGGACACTAATGTCAGAAAGAATAAACACACTCTAAATTCATCACACCAAATTATGTGTAATTTATATGATAACTTATCCATGCCTGTACAATTGGTATGTTCCTGCATAAACAGGAAGAAATATATATTATTATTATTATTATCAAATTGCATGTTGCTGTTCCTGCAGAATGGGGCGATTCACCTTAGTGACCACCACCATATCTACTGATCAGCTAGATTAGGAAAGCCTTACAAACCATAAGGAGGACATACTTCTTACTTGGTTGTCCATTCTATCCTTCTGAATTTCACAGTTATTTACCACGCCTGAGTGACCGTAGCATACCGTATTGTACTAGCTCTACAGTAGAGAGATGTTTGATCACACCACAAAGCACAGCAGTGTCCTTTTCTCTTGGAAATCTAACTGACCTTAAACTGTTCCAGTCGGCACAGATAAAGAGATTGACTGATGAATTTGAAATGACTGAGACTAGGCCGATTTGAGGAATGTTTTTAATCCTCTACAGAACCACTCCGGAAATCCATTTTTGTACTCCGAGCTAACTGATATTTTGCACCACTCTAGGCTATGAAACACTGTTGGACTAACGCGCGAGCCAACTTCTTACTAGCTAATGTACATGATGCAAATGCAGACTTACTGTTCATGTGGGCAGTCATTAGACTCCTCATATATGACGGTGTTCTCCTTCGTCTATCTCTTACTCTACCTTCACTCACCATGCAGATATTGTTCGTACACTAAATACAGATACTGATATGAACGTATCACAAATATCAACATAAACAGAACCAGCTGTTGTTCCAATTCATCTCACGATTTGTACGGAAAGATTAATTAAATACAGATGTAACTTCTTGATAAGTCCTAGTGCTTCTTTCTGCCTTCGTGTCCTTTATCTCCCATTTGTCCTCATTTCGGCGTCACATCTTCCATTTGATTTTCTGGATGACACTAGAAAAAGTAATGCCTGACTGTTTGCAGTCAGAGTCAAATCATACATGAAAATCTCACTAGATCCAGGCCCAGAAATGCTCCACAAAATTCAAATGCTTTCTCCCATGAGTTATTCTAAATGACAACCCGTTATTATCTTCATGCCAGAGGCGAATTCCCATTTCTATCTGTAAGGCTTCAATAAGTCTGTAAAATTTGCGGTATAATCAAAGTATGCGCAACGTTTAATTCCAAACTCCTCTGACTCATACAATGGCGTTTTCTGACCTTCTATGTTCTTCAATTATCGTTTCAAGTGGATTAGTTTGACATTATTGTGGCCCCTTAATGGATACAAACTGAAAGCACCTTGCTGTATTATTGGTGAAGTAGTACTACCTTCCAAAGTGCTTAGCTGCGCTTTGACGGCTACGGTGAGCCGTTTGAAATCAGCCGTGCTAAATATACCATTATCAGCAAACTAACTAAGGTTTCATACAAGTAGTCTTACGACTTCAGAAACGCCATATCAAATCGACTATTTGCAACTTTAATTTTAGATAATGCGCGCCTTTAATTAAATTTCAAATGGTTCAGACCCATACAACTAGATCACGTCCACTGCTAATACCTCCGTGAAGTGAATTTATCTAACCTATTTCACCATCTTTGTGTCATTTTAAAAACTACTAATAATGCACCCACGAGGTATTTTTTTTAAAAATGTATTGATAATATTACTGTTCCCTTGGGTTTCCAGTAGAATAGCTCTTAAACAGCACGTCACTATTTTATCCAAATCCTGCTGGCTCCAATATTCCTCATATTCTCTCGTCTCCTCCTAATGAAACTTCCTCCATGTCAACCTCGGACAACAACCTACTAGCCAGCCAAAACTAAGAATTTGTTAATGTCCAGCTCTTACTACGCTGGACCTCACGCTGTCCCTCGAAGACTTTCGGAAACAATTTTTAATTACCAACGCGGAAAACCAGAACACAGATTGGCGACTCGAGAATCCTTTATTCTTACGCCAATATGTAACCAAAAATGAGGTTATTATACACAAGGTCTAAGAATAAATGTTATAACAATAAATCACGATAATACTTCCGATAGTTTTTTCTCTTCCAACGAACAGCGAACGATGAGACGATGACTGGCGTATTGATGCCTCCCGCGAAAAATATGGAGGAGTTGGGCTTGAGCAAACAACCATGAATTGATCGTTCAATCTTCAACTCCATTGACATCCGTATTACATTCATCTGATGTCTGGGTTTTTTTAATTCGAAGCCAATATTTCTATATTTCTTTATTTGTTGCACAAACAGACTTTATAGCAGACTGTTCCGATGGACACTAATGTCAGAAAGAATAAACACACTCTAAATTCATCACACCAAATTATGTGTAATTTATATGATAACTTATCCATGCCTGTACAATTGGTATGTTCCTGCATAAACAGGAAGAAATATATATTATTATTATTATTATCAAATTGCATGTTGCTGTTCCTGCAGAATGGGGCGATTCACCTTAGTGACCACCACCATATCTACTGATCAGCTAGATTAGGAAAGCCTTACAAACCATAAGGAGGATATACTTCTTACTTGGTTGTCCATTCTATCCTTCTGAATTTCACAGTTATTTACCACGCCTGAGTGACCGTAGCATACCGTATTGTACTAGCTCTACAGTAGAGAGATGTTTGATCACACCACAAAGCACAGCAGTGTCCTTTTCTCTTGGAAATCTAACTGACCTTAAACTGTTCCAGTCGGCACAGATAAAGAGATTGACTGATGAATTTGAAATGACTGAGACTAGGCCGATTTGAGGAATGTTTTTAATCCTCTACAGAACCACTCCGGAAATCCATTTTTGTACTCCGAGCTAACTGATATTTTGCACCACTCTAGGCTATGAAACACTGTTGGACTAACGCGCGAGCCAACTTCTTACTAGCTAATGTACATGATGCAAATGCAGACTTACTGTTCATGTGGGCAGTCATTAGACTCCTCATATATGACGGTGTTCTCCTTCGTCTATCTCTTACTCTACCTTCACTCACCATGCAGATATTGTTCGTACACTAAATACAGATACTGATATGAACGTATCACAAATATCAACATAAACAGAACCAGCTGTTGTTCCAATTCATCTCACGATTTGTACGGAAAGATTAATTAAATACAGATGTAACTTCTTGATAAGTCCTAGTGCTTCTTTCTGCCTTCGTGTCCTTTATCTCCCATTTGTCCTCATTTCGGCGTCACATCTTCCATTTGATTTTCTGGATGACACTAGAAAAAGTAATGCCTGACTGTTTGCAGTCAGAGTCAAATCATACATGAAAATCTCACTAGATCCAGGCCCAGAAATGCTCCACAAAATTCAAATGCTTTCTCCCATGAGTTATTCTAAATGACAACCCGTTATTATCTTCATGCCAGAGGCGAATTCCCATTTCTATCTGTAAGGCTTCAATAAGTCTGTAAAATTTGCGGTATAATCAAAGTATGCGCAACGTTTAATTCCAAACTCCTCTGACTCATACAATGGCGTTTTCTGACCTTCTATGTTCTTCAATTATCGTTTCAAGTGGATTAGTTTGACATTATTGTGGCCCCTTAATGGATACAAACTGAAAGCACCTTGCTGTATTATTGGTGAAGTAGTACTACCTTCCAAAGTGCTTAGCTGCGCTTTGACGGCTACGGTGAGCCGTTTGAAATCAGCCGTGCTAAATATACCATTATCAGCAAACTAACTAAGGTTTCATACAAGTAGTCTTACGACTTCAGAAACGCCATATCAAATCGACTATTTGCAACTTTAATTTTAGATAATGCGCGCCTTTAATTAAATTTCAAATGGTTCAGACCCATACAACTAGATCACGTCCACTGCTAATACCTCCGTGAAGTGAATTTATCTAACCTATTTCACCATCTTTGTGTCATTTTAAAAACTACTAATAATGCACCCACGAGGTATTTTTTTTAAAAATGTATTGATAATATTACTGTTCCCTTGGGTTTCCAGTAGAATAGCTCTTAAACAGCACGTCACTATTTTATCCAAATCCTGCTGGCTCCAATATTCCTCATATTCTCTCGTCTCCTCCTAATGAAACTTCCTCCATGTCAACCTCGGACAACAACCTACTAGCCAGCCAAAACTAAGAATTTGTTAATGTCCAGCTCTTACTACGCTGGACCTCACGCTGTCCCTCGAAGACTTTCGGAAACAATTTTTAATTACCAACGCGGAAAACCAGAACACAGATTGGCGACTCGAGAATCCTTTATTCTTACGCCAATATGTAACCAAAAATGAGGTTATTATACACAAGGTCTAAGAATAAATGTTATAACAATAAATCACGATAATACTTCCGATAGTTTTTTCTCTTCCAACGAACAGCGAACGATGAGACGATGACTGGCGTATTGATGACTCCCGCGAAAAATATGGAGGAGTTGGGCTTGAGCAAACAACCATGAATTGATCGTTCAATCTTCAACTCCATTGACATCCGTATTACATTCATCTGATGTCTGGGTTTTTTTAATTCGAAGCCAATATTTCTATATTTCTTTATTTGTTGCACAAACAGACTTTATAGCAGACTGTTCCGATGGACACTAATGTCAGAAAGAATAAACACACTCTAAATTCATCACACCAAATTATGTGTAATTTATATGATAACTTATCCATGCCTGTACAATTGGTATGTTCCTGCATAAACAGGAAGAAATATATATTATTATTATTATTATCAAATTGCATGTTGCTGTTCCTGCAGAATGGGGCGATTCACCTTAGTGACCACCACCATATCTACTGATCAGCTAGATTAGGAAAGCCTTACAAACCATAAGGAGGATATACTTCTTACTTGGTTGTCCATTCTATCCTTCTGAATTTCACAGTTATTTACCACGCCTGAGTGACCGTAGCATACCGTATTGTACTAGCTCTACAGTAGAGAGATGTTTGATCACACCACAAAGCACAGCAGTGTCCTTTTCTCTTGGAAATCTAACTGACCTTAAACTGTTCCAGTCGGCACAGATAAAGAGATTGACTGATGAATTTGAAATGACTGAGACTAGGCCGATTTGAGGAATGTTTTTAATCCTCTACAGAACCACTCCGGAAATCCATTTTTGTACTCCGAGCTAACTGATATTTTGCACCACTCTAGGCTATGAAACACTGTTGGACTAACGCGCGAGCCAACTTCTTACTAGCTAATGTACATGATGCAAATGCAGACTTACTGTTCATGTGGGCAGTCATTAGACTCCTCATATATGACGGTGTTCTCCTTCGTCTATCTCTTACTCTACCTTCACTCACCATGCAGATATTGTTCGTACACTAAATACAGATACTGATATGAACGTATCACAAATATCAACATAAACAGAACCAGCTGTTGTTCCAATTCATCTCACGATTTGTACGGAAAGATTAATTAAATACAGATGTAACTTCTTGATAAGTCCTAGTGCTTCTTTCTGCCTTCGTGTCCTTTATCTCCCATTTGTCCTCATTTCGGCGTCACATCTTCCATTTGATTTTCTGGATGACACTAGAAAAAGTAATGCCTGACTGTTTGCAGTCAGAGTCAAATCATACATGAAAATCTCACTAGATCCAGGCCCAGAAATGCTCCACAAAATTCAAATGCTTTCTCCCATGAGTTATTCTAAATGACAACCCGTTATTATCTTCATGCCAGAGGCGAATTCCCATTTCTATCTGTAAGGCTTCAATAAGTCTGTAAAATTTGCGGTATAATCAAAGTATGCGCAACGTTTAATTCCAAACTCCTCTGACTCATACAATGGCGTTTTCTGACCTTCTATGTTCTTCAATTATCGTTTCAAGTGGATTAGTTTGACATTATTGTGGCCCCTTAATGGATACAAACTGAAAGCACCTTGCTGTATTATTGGTGAAGTAGTACTACCTTCCAAAGTGCTTAGCTGCGCTTTGACGGCTACGGTGAGCCGTTTGAAATCAGCCGTGCTAAATATACCATTATCAGCAAACTAACTAAGGTTTCATACAAGTAGTCTTACGACTTCAGAAACGCCATATCAAATCGACTATTTGCAACTTTAATTTTAGATAATGCGCGCCTTTAATTAAATTTCAAATGGTTCAGACCCATACAACTAGATCACGTCCACTGCTAATACCTCCGTGAAGTGAATTTATCTAACCTATTTCACCATCTTTGTGTCATTTTAAAAACTACTAATAATGCACCCACGAGGTATTTTTTTTAAAAATGTATTGATAATATTACTGTTCCCTTGGGTTTCCAGTAGAATAGCTCTTAAACAGCACGTCACTATTTTATCCAAATCCTGCTGGCTCCAATATTCCTCATATTCTCTCGTCTCCTCCTAATGAAACTTCCTCCATGTCAACCTCGGACAACAACCTACTAGCCAGCCAAAACTAAGAATTTGTTAATGTCCAGCTCTTACTACGCTGGACCTCACGCTGTCCCTCGAAGACTTTCGGAAACAATTTTTAATTACCAACGCGGAAAACCAGAACACAGATTGGCGACTCGAGAATCCTTTATTCTTACGCCAATATGTAACCAAAAATGAGGTTATTATACACAAGGTCTAAGAATAAATGTTATAACAATAAATCACGATAATACTTCCGATAGTTTTTTCTCTTCCAACGAACAGCGAACGATGAGACGATGACTGGCGTATTGATGACTCCCGCGAAAAATATGGAGGAGTTGGGCTTGAGCAAACAACCATGAATTTATCGTTTAATCTTCAACTACATTGACAGTATTTCTCTATGCCATACATATATACACACAGTGTTCATCACCTCGCAGATGATGTCTTGAGGCAATTCATTTGAAGAATCGCAGGACCTACACCAGTACGCCTGCAACCCTTCTCAGTTTGACGATTGTAGGCCTAAGAATGTCTGGACACAAACAAGATTAACCAACAATTTTATCAATTGGAACCCACTCAATTTATTAAGACAAACATATGTACAAAGAATACATCAAATGTTGTGGATTCTGGCATGACGAACTACTCTCGAAGAACTGCAGGATTTACAGCAGTACGCCTACATGCCTACTACTACGCGGTACGTTCGAATCTGGTGAAACTTTTGCACGTGTTTTCGGAAAGAGGCTACAGTCAGTTTCAAGGTCATGATGAGTTCCTGCGTCGGCTGTTTATATGTTTTCGTGAATTCGATTTCCATTGAATTTTAAAGGTTTTCTGCATGTTTTCTCCATTTTGCAGTGTGTAGATTAGTTTATGACACTGGATACTACTATTAAGGTGATTTTTAGCCTAAAGTTCCCAGTTTTATGTTGGTAGTCAAGGGTTATGGTGAACCTGCAATGATTCAGGCAAATAAGGTATACTTTTCCAATATATTAACCTTATTTAATAAGTAAACTGCCTAAACGTTCTGATATTGTTTGAGGTTAAAACTAAGAGCTGGTTTCTTATCATGATTGAAAGTAAATGGAACCGACAGGGTTTGCTTATCCGCTATGTTCCATCCCTCACAGGACAAATTAGGCTCGGACTAGCGTTATTTCAGACATAAAAGACTCAATTCAGCACCTAGGTATCATTGTAAGCATGACCAGCGTTATTTGAGAAAATTGTGGGTAAATAAGAGCTTCAGTTACCACAAAAAGGCTGTAAATCACGTCTCATAAACCGTTAATGCCCAGCTCTCGCTACGCTCGGGCCCACGCTGTTCTTCGAAGATTTCTCAGAAACGCTTAGTTATAACGGACGCAAAAACCAAAACACTGATCTGCCGCTTGAGATTTGTTTATTCTTACACCAACATATAAAAGGAATAAGCGAACTAAGGTCTGAAAACAAATATTACAATAATAAATCGTCGTATTACTTCTGACGATGTTTCACTCTTCTTTCTGAACAGCGACCGATGAGACGATGACTGTCGTATTGATGCCTCCGCGAAAATCGGGGAAGTTGATTTTGAGCAAACAACCATGAATTGATCGTTCAATCTTCAACTCCATTGACACTCCCCACCAAAACTGGGATCCAACCCGTTTTTCCTTCACGACCAATACACGTTGACTTGGATGCCATTGCGAGAACCTGGGTCACACGGACAGAGCTGAAATGGAAAACAAACAGAAAAGCCAACACACCACAAGCATACCCACAGCACAATCTCACACATCAATGACGACCTGCGCCTTCAGACAGAGACCTCATCTTGACATCTTGCAACACAATCGCCATTTGCTAGAATGACTCTTGCAGAATGCAAAGTGACCATGGCAGCACCTCACGATACCCCACGCTCATCCTCTTATCTACTCACTACCAATTACCACTACAATCGCTTGTCACTCATTCTGCCTCAGTTCTAGTAGCGGTGACGCATGCGAGCCTCAGTCGTTTACACTCTTTCTCCCCGGCGTGTGGGACCGCACCTAACAATTATCTCCGTGTGCATTTCACTCTCAGCAATAGCCTAGCCTCCCCGGCGTATACGCTCCATCTGCTGTCCTTTACATCAATCAATTCATTCATGGATGTAGCAGACAAGAAACAACTGCAGAAGTAATCACGACGAAAATTTTAACAAAATTATGTAATAACAAAAGGTACGAAAACAACGAGTAAACACAATGAATCCAAAAAACACCAATTGGTATGACACACCACACATATATACAAACAGAACACACAAACTCGCAGATCGTGTCTCGATGGAATTCCTTTGAAGGATCACAGGATTTACACCAGTACGCCTACAACCCTTCTCAGGTTGACGCTCTAGGTTGGAAAATCGTCGCAGAGTTCATTTGCTAACTTCCTTCTATCAGCTATATCCTCATATCTGAACGGCAACACGCCCATGTCATTGTATCGTAGAATATAGATGACCAACAAACACACGACATATCTCATCAACCAAGTATAGAAACAGAGTAATTTACACCAAAGATAATAACATTCAAATAGTAACTTGAAACTAGAAATGCCTTTATTCGTGCAAGTCAATTTAACAATTACTCTCTCGTTTACACTTGGCTTATCCTCACTAAACTGACCAATATCTTTCGTCTTTTCAAACGCACCAATACTATCATAGTCATTGCAAAAGATACTTGAGTTGATGGGTGTCTGTTTCATTGTGGATGACAGCACCAACGATGACTGATTGACACAAGGTGATGAAGTTAGCGGTGGATCAGAAGCTGTTCTTTTTCGGCTTTCAGATAGTTGTCCAACTGCAAGATTACCACCACTGCTGTCCTTCACTACTAGTTCGGGTTTAGCACTATCATCTGATGATAGGTGGGCTACACGCTGATCAATTACACTGACTGTCTCACAAGTATGCACATCTTCTGGAACTGCATCTGCGTTCAATTCTACTTCACGTTGTAGTTGTACAGAACCTTTATTTAACTTAGCAGTAGTAGGCATATCCCGCATCTCATAATGATCAGCCAAAGACAACTGTGAAGTATCATGATCATTACCACAAATATTCAATTTACCGTCAAGTTCATCATTTTCAAACTCTTTAATAACAGAAGTAGACAATTTTGGTTCCTCCTCGCAAATCATAAACGGTTTTATATCCTCACTCTGACTAGTTATACCTTGTAAACTTTTCGAGTCAGAACTGCACCCTGAAGCAGTAACTCTATTCTGTGACACTCTATTCAGCAACGGCTTACCAGTTGCAACTACAGACTTCTTCACAACAACGTTATCGTCACACAATTCGGAGTCAGACCTGGAGTTTACATTTAGCTTATCCCTGAACTTGCTCACTGGTTCACAGTTCACTTCTGTATGCACCTCTTGCACACGTGTCAAGCACAACCGTGTTTGTCTTGCATCTTGTAACTTATCTGTTGAGGATGTACTACGAAACCTGTTACACTCACTAGGTCTATATGCATTACTAGACATCATGGAGTCTTCTCGATATCCACCTCTCTGAGGCTTATTCGTCATCAATGAGTGCGTTTTACCCTCAGACTGCTCTATTCTAGGGGTGAGATCTAACAGACTGGAAAACTTGCTCATAGATTGATTGACACTAGTATTTACCAGTTTCAGGATATCATCAAACTTTGGCTCGATACCCTCATCCTCCATACGGGAGCTCATCTTCACCCACTTCCTTTGCAGTCGAGTAGGTAGACGTCTTGCTATTACTTCTAGTATAAAACTCGAGTTGAGGTCACTCATTCGATTCATCGAAATCATTCCATTCTTGTAAATTAGCAAATTATCCAAAAACTCAGTGAGTGCCTGGGAGTCATCCTGTAATTGACCACCATTACCCTTAACAGCCTCGAATAATTTCCCTGCAATCATCGAAGGTCTTCCAAACCTTTGACGTAATATGCTCATAGCCTCGTAGTAGCCCTCTTTTGGCTTCATAAACTTACAGCACTGTATAGCTCTTGAAGCATCTCCAGTGCAATATCTCATCAAATACATTAACTTCAATTCATCATTTAATAAAATACCACTCAACATGATCTCAAACTCCTTTACAAATTGTAAATAATCAGCCGGGTTTCCATCAAAACATCGTGGTTCAAATTTAGGGAGTTTGATGTTCCTATTATCCCTGGACGGCGAAACAGTAAGATCAACCATGTCATGCTAAACATCAGACACATCGTTACATGCAACAGACAAGTCACCATGACTTACTTTCCTGTTTGCGTCCAAGACACTCTGTCCCTTCTTTGACCCAGGCATTGTTGAACTTGACCCAATTCCAAAAAGTTCCAGATATTGCTTGTTCAAAGAGGACTTGACCGGCACCAGGAAAAATGAACGGCGACTATCCAAACTTTCACCAACTGTTTGAATCCGCCAGATCTGTTTCTGTCGTCAGAAACTGTCAATCACGTCTCATAAACCGTTAATGCCCAGCTCTCGCTACGCTCGGGCCCACGCTGTTCTTCGAAGATTTCTCAGAAACGCTTAGTTATAACGGACGCAAAAACCAAAACACTGATCTGCCGCTTGAGATTTGTTTATTCTTACACCAACATATAAAAGGAATAAGCGAACTAAGGTCTGAAAACAAATATTACAATAATAAATCGTCGTATTACTTCTGACGATGTTTCACTCTTCTTTCTGAACAGCGACCGATGAGACGATGACTGTCGTATTGATGCCTCCGCGAAAATCGGGGAAGTTGATTTTGAGCAAACAACCAAGAATTGATCGTTCAATCTTCAACTCCATTGACAAAGGCCTTATCGATTAATAGGTTAGAATAAGTTTATGAATATAGTAGGCTTTGTGGTGTTGCGGTCTAATTGATAAATCGTATTGATCACCGTTTTTCAGGATATGCTTTGAACCGCAAATGCTCGGCTGAAAAACGTAGTAAATACGGCGCAGATCGTTTTAATTTCTAAGTGACTTTCAAAGCGCTCTCTTAACGAAACAATCAACCAAAGTATTCTTTAAACTGTTGGTCTTAGCCTTTTGAAAGGAAAGGAAGTGTAACTGCAGTTTATACATACATGTTTATATTCTGAATACAAATGGAAATAAAAATGTAATACAAATATTTTCACAAAAATAATCGATTAACAGGGGCACGTCGTAATCTTAAAGTTGTTTGCGGTTCATTTGCTAGCAAACTGTCCAACCTTCTGGTAAACTCCGCTATTTCCCGCAGTGCAGCATCCAGATTTCTTCAGTTCAGACTGTTGAGACGATATCTTAAACGTTCATAAGCATTTCGAAACGCGTTGTTTGGTTCCGGCATTAACCGGATGGCCCTCGGAATGTTGTCCGTTGTGTTATATACACGTTTCCACCTCTCACTATTCCTCAGAATATCTAAGAGTAACATTTAAAGAAATGGAACATACCACAGTTTAGATATGAGTTCAAGAACGCCTCGACGACATGTGCACAAGGCAAATTGTATGAGCAGTATGTCCAACATGTGCATTTCGCCTCGTTCCTGTTCACGAAGAATATGTGACCACCTTCTGCGTAAACAACTGAGGTAGAAGATATTGAATGGAAGAATAAGGAACGCCTTTGTAAATCTAACACAACGTTCTGGGCAGCAAAAGGTGTGAGACTCCGTAAATGAGACTTCAGGGAATTAGGTACCTAGGATAAATCGTAAATTATCTTCGAACTTACATCGTAATTGTAGTATTTAGCAAGCATCCACTGGCCCTGACGTATTTTACGCATGGTTTTGTGGTCGATCCACCTCCATATTTCCCATAGCGTCAGTTCCATAGGATCACCTTTACGTAGATATCTTTTCAACTGCCTATGAGCATTCTCAACTCTGTTGTTAGTATTGTTCCCCATGCTGATGGTGAACCTGTTGCACGATGCAGCCCAATATTTGCGTGTTCTTAGCCAGTACCTTCTAATGTAAGCACCAGCCTCAGCGTCTACAATACTTATGAGGTTTAGGTAACGCCAAAACCTTTGGCAATATACTCTGATTTGCTAACCTACCTGTCATAACTGCGCGTGTGCGCCTTTCGATACAACCACTTTTTCACAAGCTGGTTTGGGAACTGTTTTCCCTATGTCAGTTAATGGGAATGTAACTTACCTTCCTTCTGAATGCCTGGCATACATGGAAAAGACACAAAACAATATTACAACTAGGAAATTCCTCCTTAAGGGCTTTCATCTGTGCAGTTGCACAGTCGACAGTAAATGTTAATGTTTTCGATGTATCCACCATAAATCTCTTAAACGTTTGCAATATCTCCTTGATATCCCATAATCACTCAAATTCCAGGAACGATCCAATTCTACCATTTAAAGAAGTTGGCGGACACGATGTAAATGAGTATTCATGATCTGAAATAAAGAAGCAACTGGTTTTCAACATTTTACTCAACTTACGAGTACAGTCCGCCATGCAGACACAAATGGCGCAAATGGGGAGTTCTGGAATCGACCTCGGGACCATTTGATGCAGTAAAACAACCCGACATGACCTTATCTAATTTTCGCCTCCACGATCAAATTTCTTTCCTGTTATGAAACTACGATAAGACTGCTGAAAAATGGAATAAATATATCACTGATCTCAACATAATAAATCAATAATCTTTAAGCCAAGGGTGCTGTTCACAACAAAGTTATATAGGAGAATTGACTTCAAGCTTTATTTTTCCCATATATCTGTATTACATTCATGTGATGTCTGGGTTTTTTATTAATGCGAAGACAATATTTCTATATCTCTTTATGTGCTACACAAACAGACTTTATAGCAGACTGTTCCGACTGACTTTGACGTCAGAAAGAACAACCAAACTGTAAGTCCATTATACATCAAATTATGTGTAATTTATATAATAACTTGCCCATGCCTGTACAATTGGTATGTTCCTGCATAAAGAGGAAGGAATATATAATTATTATTAAAACAATATTTATGCATGCCTATACAATTGGTGTACCCTACATAGCCAGGGAAAAAATGTACTTTATTATATTATCTTTACTAAATATGCTTATTAATATTATGTGTAAATTATCGAATTGATGATGCCTGTAAACTGGCGTCCCTCATGTAAAAAATGAGAATATATATTATTATTATTATCTGCAAACGTTTCTCTCCTAGTAAGAGCAAACAAAACAGTCCTTCCTCTTCCGAATCCATCAGTCACAACAAACTGATATAAAGGCCATCTGTAACAAATTTGGAAAAGGAATTATACCTTGTTGTACTGAAACTTACCCCATCTTATTCGTTTTGTAAGTACAATCGATTCCAACTACTTCTGGAAACTTATGATACACGTCTATCATATCATTACGAGCAAAAATGATCTTAGATACAAAGCCTGCGTTGTCCTGCAAAACTTTAACTGGACCTGTCTGCCTCAGTCGATGAAGCAGCTCTTCCAAACAACCAATTTCTATTCTACTGCACCATTTATTTTGATAGGACTTACGTTTATTTATCTTAGCCCGCATGTTTTTAATATCGTTATACAGGAGCGCTTTTCCGAACTTCTCATGTGCTAGATCCATGATTTCATGGACATCAGTATTCCTTTCAATGAACGGTTGGATAATTGCCATTTCTTTTGATGATAACCGACGTCTAGATACATCGGTGGACATAAAACTTGGTGTGCAGGGATGGTTATGCACAGTTTTGTACTTGGTTATCATGTATACGTTGGGTTTCCGCTGGACTAGAATTATTGACTGACATGATGTACTTTTGAACCTTAAAATTTTTAAAATTTGCACACGCAGCCAACTTACCCTCTGTTCCTAAAGCCAGCACCTCGGGGAGAACGATGACTTCCAAAAGTGCATTTAAACTTAACAAACTTGTAGTCATCAGCACCGGGTCGATCTTTTTTACTTGAATCAACACGATAGGATGTATTGGATTCCTTTCAAAGAAATAAAGAACAACTTAGTTAGTACCTTCATAAATGTGTCTAAAGCTTCCCTAAATTGTGTCCATGTATAAAATATACAACACAACATTATCCTTTGGAATATAGCTGTTACATCACACAATAAAGATGATATATTTCTTGAAGTAGACGCAGTAGGAGTACTTTGCAACATCATTTAATCGTCCTAACAATTCCTAACGTGCACAACACTATGACTTCAAGTAAATAAACACTAGTATATATTTCAGTGCTTATATACCACTGGCCATGACCTTGTCAATTTACTTCATTTATGCTGACGTAGTACGCACAATTCCCACAAATCATTGAAGTGACAACTTCAAAAAGTAGATTAGTTACTACATACATATTTCTACATGTAATAATTCAGGACACATTAAATTTATAGAAATGGTAGTTGAATCATATTCGCCTAGGAACCAAAATGGCATACATTCTATTTTGGACTTAAAATAAATGCATCAAAATTATTGTTGATTTATATTCACTTTCTGGACATTCTCATACATCTCAATATACTTTAAACATCAACAATGCATCCAAATAGCGTGTGACTGTCACACTACACTCACACCAAAAAAATTAACACGCCATTATATTATGGTAAGGTAAGCCCGAAATTTTACTGACTGTAAATTTCCGTGTAAAAATAAAGAGACTGGCTCTTTAATTTATATTTTAGACCAATAAAAAGCCAGCTAGCCAACAGCCAATAAAAAACTGCCTATATCTATTTTCGTGTTTTCGCTGATATTCATTTTTCTGTTCTGCTATATTATCACCAATAATAATGGGCAAAAGCAATAAAAAACGTGTTCTTAGGAACACTAGTAACTTAGAAAATAGCTTAAGCTTATCGAGTAACGCATTAACACCCCTTAAATCAGCTGCAGTTAGTAGTTCACCCAATATAAACGGTTCCAACATAATGCTAACCCCTGTAATTCAGGTGGAAGATATCCTGTCACAAAAGGGAGAGATTACTAACTTAGCCTGCATCATAAATGACATGCAGCTACAAATAAATGAACTCAGGACGAAACTAAATCAACTTGACCTGGTACCAGAAACAATCCTCCATCTTAAAAGGGAACTGGGGGATCTCACTTTCCTAAAACTCTTTAAGCTCAGGACTAAACCAACCGATGCTGAATTGGAACATGCTAAGGAGCTAGAAAACGTTATGGACTATTTGTCGAGCGAAGTTGTTAAGAGACTTGCTTCTAAACAGAACGCCATAGTGTACAACATACCTGACAAAGAGCCCATAAAATCGGTTCAGCACTCCTTGTTAAGAGCTGCCAACCTTCTAAGTACACCCTGTCAGTGTATTAGACTAAATAAAAAAGAGACAAACCGCACATGTCCCATACTTTTCAGGTTTGACAGCTGTATTATAGCCGAACAATTCAGGAAATCTGAGGATATTTTGGCTTCCACTACAAAATTCAAAAATCTTAAAATAGTCCCGGACAAAACCCCCAACCAACGACAAGTAGCTAAGAACACCATAGATACAAACACGATTATACCACAAATCGTGAATAGCGTCAGCATCGAAGTGTCAAAGAACACTGTAGCACAAAGTGACACTTGCACTGTAGTAGGTGAACAAACGACACGAGAAGGCGAAGGGAAACCCAAAAAGAGCAGTAACACTGTAATTGGTCTCGAAGTTCGTGAGAACACTCCTAGTAAATCTACTGACCACACCCATGAAGTAGATGTAGATGCTCCTACTACCGATAACCTGCAAATATCGGCAGATCACACTGCACCCAGGGCCAAACAAGATAATCCCACTGTAAAAGCCGTAAAGAAGTCCCCTAAAACCAAGGTTTCTCCTCATGCATCCATATACCTCCCTTGTGACAAGCCCAACAAGCAGCATATAAGCCTAAAAAATAACTATGCACGCATTGCGGCAGGTCCCATAAAGGAGACGGAAGACGTGAATGGAAGAGCTCCTCGTCGAACTAAGAGTAGTAGACGAATTGAGGACGACAGACTGCACAAGGTGAGAACTAACGGCAAAAATAGCTCTACCCACACAAAATCACACACCAGCAGATATGCAAGGGGCACCGAGCTGATCAAACAGCAGAGTGATACCCACGATTTCCGCAATAGCCGAGGTTGTAATATGCCTGTAGGCACATATAACCTGAGGACGGGACCCATAATCAATAATGAAAACACATGGGCTACTAGACGGGACACCACTAGGTACCATATCAACGGAAATGTATACTCGAACCCTCGGCATAACGGGTATAGATTGGCCCCTGGTCCTTCTAGGTACACTCACGAGATGAGTCAGCAAATGTACAACTACGTAAGACCTAGCACGCACTATCCTCAAAACAACCTAAAAACAGGGTACTATGGCCCTGTAAATTACAATGTGAACAGTGAAACAGACTATTTTATGCAGAGAAATGATCCTAGATACCCACGTAATGAGGCCAGAAACGATTATATGCAACAGGATTATTTTCGGTTGCAGCAAACAATAGCCCCCCTCGCAGCACAATTTGTCCAGGGAATAGTAAACACGCTGACAATGTCTCATATGAGGATCCCTCCGAACATAACATAGGCAACCAGGAGTTAGGGATAGTAACAAGAAAACCTACTAACTATCCCAACAACCCTGGTTTTCTGAAAATTATGCTTTTAAATGCTCGATCTCTCCTTAACAAAATAACTTCCCTTCGCAGCTTGGTATACATGGAGCGGCCAACACTGATTCTGGTAACTGAAACTTGGCTTACTACTGATATACCTGACACAAAGCTGATAATTGATAACTATAACATCCACAGGAATGACAGAGTAGACAAGAGAGGAGGCGGCTGTCTAATATATGCCTCTAAATCCACTAACTCCAATACCTTTACAAACCTAACTATCGACAAACTCCCAGAATCCAAGTGGATAAGCATCCACACGAATGAAAATAACATTCTTGTGGGATGTATATACAGAGCCCCTAACAGCCCTATAACGACTGATACGGTTATCGGAGAAATACTAGAGGTTGTACCTAAGCTGGAATTCGACTACAAACTAGTTTGTGGCGATTTCAACCTCCCTGGAGTGAACTGGGATACCTGCACTGGACCGAGAACCTACGAGGTGATCCTAGAAGCCATAGATGTAGGAGGATGGAAGCAGTGCGTACGCCTCCCAACACGACACAACAATATTCTCGACTTAATCCTCTGCCACAAAATAGAGCCGATCTCGATAGAGGTGAGGGATAAACTCGACAACAGTGACCACAACATACTGTACTGCACCCTACCCTTACAACTAACAACTAAACACACACCTAAGAGTTCCCCGGTTTACTATCAATATAGGGACTATCGAAATGCCGACTGGGAATTCCTACCAACGCTCTTGAGAAGCTCAGACTGGGGTGAATACTTCACCAATAATAACTTAGAAGTAATACTAAATACCTTCTACAAGACAATCAGTTCGGTAAGAGACACAATCGCACCCCTGAAATCTGCCCTAAAGACACCAACTCTGTTCATAGATCGCAAAACGCGAATAAAACTAAGGAAACTAAAAAGGAAATTTTATTTATACAAAGAATTTAATGCATTACACCTGATACACGAAATATTTAAAAATTTAGATGAGAGACATAAAATGAAAGCACAAGTCGAGGAAAATAAAGCCCTAGAGGGCACCTCTAAAACCCAGGAACTCTGCAAAATCTTGCAAAAACGGCTGAAGAAGGGTGAAGAAAACAATATCAGTCATTTAGAACACGAAGGTATAATTTATGATGATCCCCAGATCATTAGTGAACTCCTGAGTGAGTGGTTCTCCAATAACACCAAAGCACATCCGTCCCCAATTCTCGACATAACCTGCAAAAATAACTACAAGTTAGGTGAAATAAACTTTAATATACAAAATATAGCATCGGCGGTAAGGACATTAAAAGCTAACAGTAGTTGTGGGATAGACGATATACCATCCGTCATATACAAAAACGGTGGTACGGATATGATTGTATTATTACTTAGAATATTTAATATCTCACTAGTGACTGAAACCTACCCTGAAACTTGGAAAAACACATATATATTACCTAAGCATAAAGGAGGGGCCAAAACTAGTGCATGTAATTATAGGCCTATCAATATAACACCAGTCATATCAAGGATCATGGAGAAAGTAATCAAAGACCAAATGTCAGACTACTTTCTAAAACATAAACTCATCAACCTGTCACAACACGGATTCCTCAAGAAAAGATCTTGCGTCACTTGCCATATAGACTTTTTCAACGAAGTCACCTATAGAAGAGATAGGAGAGAGCTAGTAATAATCCTCTATTTCGATATAAGGAAAGCCTTCGACAGAGTCCCACATAGTCTGTTAGTCGGTAGGCTATGCTCACTAGGGATATGCAACTCCCTCCAAAACTGGATAAAATCATTTCTCTGTGACAGAAACCAGACAACAAAAATTGGCTCGATGACCTCCAGACCTAGACCAATCAGCAGTGGTGTCATCCAGGGGAGTGTATTGGGACCCCTTCTTTTCATTATATACATAAACAGTATATGTGAATGTTTTAGTATAGGCAAGCCAATACTGTATGCAGATGACTTGAAGGTGACATATACCTGCACAAATACAGATATCGGCCCAACTATGAACTCCATATATGAAGAATTAATGAAAATGGATAGATGGTGTGACACGTGGAGACTTGAGTTTAATGTTGAAAAGTGTGGATGGCTCTGTCTGTCTGTCTGTTTTCGACATAGAACTTTGCACAAATGTGCGGAAGTTAAAGTCGCCACATTCCGTGTAGCACGCGAAGCAAGAGAAGAAAGTACAAGAAAAGCATAATAGAAACAGTGAGCAGAGGTGTGAGACAAAGGAGTAATAAAGAAATACAAAACAGTTTCATTGAAGATCATAAGTCACAAGGAGTGGATGCATCTCCGTTACTGAGAACGGTTTTGAGCCATGTCACCAATTGTTTCCAACCATTGATTTTTACCGTCCCGAGGACCCCAGCCTGGAAGTCTACACCTTCCTACGTGGCTTATACCAACTGTTGTGGATTTCATTGACTGATGCCAAGTTTTTGTTTGACCGCCGCTAGCTTTTTTCCAGCCTGACCCTATATCCGCTAACATAGCTCGTCGATGGAGGCGATGACTTGGCATACGTACCACATGTCCTAACCATCTCAGTCTTTGTAGCTTCACGACTTCGTCGATTGATTTCCCCTGTTTACCTAGCACTCGGCGCCTAACCTCAATGTTGCTCACCTTATTATGCCACTTTACACGGGAAATAGAGCGCAGGCACCTATGATCAAAGACAGCTAGTCAGGCTTTTCATGTCTTCCACTCTCAGTGGCCAGGTCTCACTCACAGCCATGAATGAGGACGGAGCGGACTGATGAGCAGTACACCCGCCCTTTGGTCGATAGTCGAACATCTCGTCTACGCCAGAGTCGGTGTAAACTGGAAAATGCGAAACGAGCCCCTTGTATTCGTGCTGAGATTTCGTCAGAGATCAACCCGTTGGCACCGGCTGATGGTACTTCCCAAATAAGTGAAGCGGTCAACGTGCTCTACCACTTCACTTCCTATTTCTAATCTAGGAGTCAGTGTAGTCCAGTCCTGTAACATCATCTTGCATTTCACGGCGGGAGCGAATCGCATGCCAAACATTCGTAGACTGAGGCTCAAGGTGTTTAGAAGGACCTGCATTTCATCAGCGTCTTCGCCTAGAAGGACTATATCGTCCGCATATTCCAAGTCAACGAGATTATTCCCCGGTAGCAAGTCACAGGAAGACTTGTCTCCCTTCTTGTATATGGGGATAATCAGTGACTTACACCAACCCGATGGGACTTCTTCTGATTCCCAGACGCTGCCTAGTACCTCAGTTAATCCGGACAGTAAGCTGTCTCCACCGTACTTAAATACCTCTGGAGTCATTCCATCAGGTCCCGCTGCTTTGCCTAGTTTCAGATTGGTGACAGCCATAGTAACCTCAGTTAGGGATGGAGGACCTGTGTCTATATCCCATTCAGGGAGGTGTTGGATGCTCGGAAGGTTGAGCGTGGCTGTGGGCCAATTAAACTGCTCCTCATAATGCTCTTTCCAACAATCCAGTCGTCTACCCTGGGAGCTAATTATAGTGCCATTTTTTTCCGAGATTGTCTCACTGATGATTTGTCTTCTCCCACCCGTTTCCCTGATGAGTCTAAAGAGTTGCCTGGTGTTGCCTATCCTCGAAGCTTTCTCCATCTCTTTGGCTTTTGTCACCCACCACTGTTCACGGTCCTTGCGGAGACTTTTCGTAACTTTCCTTTTGTGCAGCTTTCGCTCCTCATTGAACTCGGAGCTCGCCGGAATAAGTCTTCTAGCATCTATCAGTTCGGATGAGGCAGTCGATATCCAATGGTTTTTACTCACCTTTGGATTTACCTTATTCACAGCTTTTACAGCTGTATCTATGGCTGACTGAATATTCTTCCAGGCTTCTTCAGGGTGAGCACAGCTGTCGAACACAGATATGTGTTTAGCTAGTTCTTCCTCAAATACGGATTTAGTTTCCTGATCGAGCTGGGGACGTGATGGTTTTACTGCCAGCTGTTTCCTACGTCCGTTCAGTCGCAAGCACACCCGAGCGCGGACCAGTGCATGGTCAGTATCTACGCACGTGTTCCAGAAGGAGCGACAATCTCCTACCGACCCACGCCAACGAGAGCTTACTGCTATGTGGTCTATTTGTGTCCAGCGTTGGTTTGATGAAGGGGGTCTCCAAGTCAAACAGTGTCTCTCCTTGTGTTTGAAGTTAGTGCTTACAAGAAACAAATGATTATCAGAGCAGAACTGTAAAGGAGACGGTCACCGTTGTCGGTTCGCTGGCACGGAGCTCCATAGGTGCCACCGACATCCTTCTCAGATTGACGCAATTTCCCTACTTCAGCATTAAAGTCACCAGCTAGAACGACTATATCTGAGCGTTTAGCCTTTCTCACCAAACTAGACAGCTTTTGGTAGAACTCATCCTTCGTTTCATCTGAACTGCAGTCAGTGGGGGCGTAGGCGGAGATTACGAAAAGGCATCGGCGAGTAGTGCAGTCCTTCCACCTTCTTACTGATCCGTTCAGGCGGACAGCACACATCCGGCTATCTAGCGGGATCCAGTCAAGCAGTGTCTTTTCTGCCCTAGTACTCAAAGCTACCCCTACACCAGCTAATCCTCGTGAACTGGCTGTGGCATCTCCTGACACCCTCAAGGTGAATTTTGCAGATTCAACCTGTTGGCCAGGTGGGGTTAGGTGAATAACCACACTTGGGTCTTGTATGCGTGTTTCTGAAACACAGCATACATCAATGGCTCGTGATGCCAGGGTCTTGGCTAGTGATGCTTGTTGTCCTATTTGGCAAAGTGTCCTAACATTAAGAGCTCCTATATGAAATTGGTGGCGCGGCTTTAAGAGGCTGTCGGTGGTGGTTTATTGGCTTCCATCGTTTTTAGTGGACGCAGAGTGGGGAGGAAGTGGAGAGCTATCAAGTCGAGGAGTTGCATCAGTGGAAGGAGGGCAAGATGATAGAGATGAAGATGAAGACAAAGATGAGTGCGTCGGTGGCACAGTGGTTAGGACTCTCACCGACCATGCACATGGTCCGGGGTTCGAGCCCGCACCGACGCACATATGATATCTATGGTCGGCCTGCAAAATTTGGGCTACCGATATCCATGCTGAGAATTCCATACTTGTACCGAAAATACAGTGTGGAATCAAGCTATAAATCAAAAATAAAAAAAATAAAAAAAAATAGAGAGGTTTCGTGTGCATTTCGGATTGTGAGGGCGATTGTTACTTCCCGGCTGCCCACACCGTGGAAGTTAGTTGCGTGACCGCAGAGCCCAGGGGACAACTTCTTGGGGCCGGTCACACGCGGCCTGTTTTTGTTCGCTCTGCATAGGCTGTTCCAACCTTGACCTCAACCTAGCAATTCAGGGCCACAAAATCCCCAGACTCAAATCTGTACTAGACCTAGGACTGAAATATTCACACAATCTATCATTTTCAGAGCATATCTCGAATCAAGTGTCGAAATCACGAAGGCGTATTGGTTTCCTACTCAGGAACTTCTACAGAAACGAATCCAGAATACTACTGTACAAGGTATGTGTGCGCCCACTCCTAGATTACTGCTCATTCATATTCAGCAGTACACGCATAGAAGACAAACTGAAAGTAGAAGGAGTACAGAGGTACTTCACGCGAAAAGTACTCGGAACCAATAACGGCACAAACTACTCTACCAGATGTGAAATCCTGGGACTAGAAACATTATGGTTCGGGCGAATGCGACTAAATCTGTTACTCTTCTATAGGCTTCTTAACCAAATAGTGTATAACCCTTGTCAATCACGTCTCATAAACCGTTAATGCCCAGCTCTCGCTACGCTCGGGCCCACGCTGTTCTTCGAAGATTTCTCAGAAACGCTTAGTTATAACGGACGCAAAAACCAAAACACTGATCTGCCGCTTGAGATTTGTTTATTCTTACACCAACATATAAAAGGAATAAGCGAACTAAGGTCTGAAAACAAATATTACAATAATAAATCTCTGTATTACTTCTGACGATGTTTCACTCTTCTTTCTGAACAGCGACCGATGAGACGATGACTGTCGTATTGACGCCTCCGCGAAAATTGGGGAAGTTGATTTTGAGCAAACAATCAAGAATTGATCGTTCAATCTTCAACTCCATTGACACTCCCCACCAAAACTGGGATCCAACCCGTTTTTCCTTCACGACCAATACACGTTGACTTGGATGCCATTGCGAGAACCTGGGTCACACGGACAGAGCTGAAATGGAAAGCAAACAGAAAAGCCAACACACCACAAGCATACCCACAGCACAATCTCACACATCAATGACGACCTGCGCCTCCAGACAGAGACCTCCTCTTGACATCTTGCGACACAATCGCCACTTACTAGAATGACTCTCGCAGAATGCAACGTGACCATAGCACCATTTCTACGCACATCCTCTTATCTACTCATTACCAATTACCACTGAAATCGCTTGTCACTCATTCTGCCTCAGTTCTAGTAGCGGTGACGCATGCGAGCCTCAGTCGTTTACACTCTTTCTCCCCGGCGTGTGGGACCGCAGCTAACAATTATCTCCGTGTGCATTTCATTCTCAGCAATAGCCTAGCCTCCCCGGCGTATACGACCCATCTGCTGTCTCTAACATCAATCAATTCATTCATGGACGTAGAAGACTAGAAACAACTTCAGAAGTAATCACGACGAAAATTTTAACAAAATTACGCAATAACAACAAGATACGAAAACAACAAGTAAACACAATGAATCCAAAATACACCAATTGATAGAACACCACACATATATACAAACAGTACAAACAACCTCGCCGATCATGTGTTGAATGAATTCCTTTGAAGAATTGCAGGACTTACACCAGTACGCCTGCAACCCTTCTCAGGTTGACGATTGTAATTTGTGGAATGTCCGGACACAAACAAGATTAACCAACAATTACAATAATTGGATCTCACACAATTATTTAACACAAACATATGTACAATCAACACATAAAATGTTGTGCATTCTGGCACGGAAAACTACCCTTGAAGAACTGTAGGACTTACAGCAGTACGCCTACATTCCTTCTCAGGTTGATGATCCAAGTGGAAGTCGTCCGGACACAAACAGAATTACCAACAGATAGATGAAACATAGTACCAATTCAGTATATACAACATGAACATATGTACAAGATTATACACCAAGCACATTGGAATGCTCATTGATGCGCTACCCTTTGAAGAACTGTAGGACTTACACCAGTACGCCTACAACCCTTCTCAGGTTGACGCCCTAGGTTGGAAAATCGTCGCAGAGTTCATTTGCTAACTTCCTTCTATCAGCTATATCCTCAAATCTGAACGGTAACCCGCTCATGTCATTATATCGTAGAATATAGATGACCAACATACACACGTCATATCTCATCAACCAAGTATAGAAACAGAGTAATTTACACCAAAGATAATAGCATTCAAATAGTGACTTGAAACTAGAAATGCCTTTATTCGTGCAAGTCAATTTAACAATAACTCTCTCCTTTACACTTGGCTTATCCACACTAAACTGACCATTGATATACGTCGTTTCAAACGAACTGATACTACCATAGTCATTGCACAAGATACTTGAGTTGATGGGCAGCTGTTTCATTGTGGATGAAAACACCAACGATGACTGAGTGACACAAGGTGATGAAGTTAGTGGTGGATCAGAAGCTGTTCTTGTTCGGCTCTCAGATAGTTGTCCAACTGCAAGATTACCACCACTGCTGTCTTTCACTACTAGTTCGGGTTTAGCACTATCATCTGATGATAGGTGGGCTACACGCTGATCAATTACACTGACTGTCTCACAAGTATGCACACCTTCTGGAACTGCATCTGCGTTCAATTCTACTTCACGTTGTAGTTGTACAGAACCTTTATTTAACTTAGCAGTAGTAGGCATATCCCGCATCTCATAATGATCAGCCAAAGACAACTGTGAAGTATCATGATCATTATCACAAATATTCAATTTACCGTCAAGTTCATCATTTTCAAACTCTTTAATAACAGAAGTAGACAATTTTGGTTCCTCCTCAAAAATCATTAAAGGTTTTATAACTTCACTCTGACTAGATATACTTTGTAAACCTTTGGAGTCAGAACTCCACTCTGAAGCAGTAACTCTATTCTGTGACACTCTATTCAGCAACGGCATACCAGTTGCAACTACAGACTTCTTCACAACAACGTTATCGTCACACAATTCGGAGTCAGACCTGGAGTTTACATTTAGCTTATCACTGAACTTGCTCACTGGTTCACAGTTCACTTGCTCATAGATTGATTGACACTAGTATTTACCAGTTTCAGGATATCATCAAACTTTGGCTCGATACCCTCATCCTCCATACGGGAGCTCATCTTCACCCACTTCCTTTGCAGTCGAGTAGGTAGACGTCTTGCTATTACTTCTAGTATAAAACTCGAGTTGAGGTCACTCATTCGATTCATCGAAATCATTCCATTCTTGTAAATTAGCAAATTATCCAAAAACTCAGTGAGTGCCTGGGAGTCATCCTGTAATTGACCACCATTACCCTTAACAGCCTCGAATAATTTCCCTGCAATCATCGAAGGTCTTCCAAACCTTTGACGTAATATGCTCATAGCCTCGTAGTAGCCCTCTTTTGGCTTCATAAACTTACAGCACTGTATAGCTCTTGAAGCATCTCCAGTGCAATATCTCATCAAATACATTAACTTCAATTCATCATTTAATAAAATACCACTCAACATGATCTCAAACTCCTTTACAAATTGTAAATAATCAGCCGGGTTTCCATCAAAACATCGTGGTTCAAATTTAGGGAGTTTGATGTTCCTATTATCCCTGGACGGCGAAACAGTAAGATCAACCATGTCATGCTAAACATCAGACACATCGTTACATGCAACAGACAAGTCACCATGACTTACTTTCCTGTTTGCGTCCAAGACACTCTGTCCCTTCTTTGACCCAGGCATTGTTGAACTTGACCCAATTCCAAAAAGTTCCAGATATTGCTGGTTCAAACAGGACTTGACCGGCACCAGGAAAGATGAACGGCGACTATCCAAACTTTCACCAACTGTTTGAATCCGCCAGATCTGTTTCTGTCGTCAGAAACTGTCAATCACGTCTCATAAACCGTTAATGCCCAGCTCTCGCTACGCTCGGGCCCACGCTGTTCTTCGAAGATTTCTCAGAAACGCTTAGTTATAACGGACGCAAAAACCAAAACACTGATCTGCCGCTTGAGATTTGTTTATTCTTACACCAACATATAAAAGGAATAAGCGAACTAAGGTCTGAAAACAAATATTACAATAATAAATCTCTGTATTACTTCTGACGATGTTTCACTCTTCTTTCTGAACAGCGACCGATGAGACGATGACTGTCGTATTGACGCCTCCGCGAAAATTGGGGAAGTTGATTTTGAGCAAACAATCAAGAATTGATCGTTCAATCTTCAACTCCATTGACACCCCTGCTAACTATACTCGGTCCTCAGGTAACATAGGATACAACCTCAGGCACACTAAAGGTACAGTGGCTATAGAACCATGTAAAACAGCCACCAGGCAATACTTTTTCTTTATTAGGTATGCCCAAATACGGAACAAACTACCTGAGAAAATACGACTAGCAAGCACATTGGCCTCTTTTGAAAAGGCACTTAATGACACACTAAGTGAGTTTGTAATTGATACCAATGGTAATTCCCATGTAAGAGTTTCAGAAATCATAGGCCCATTTAATGTATGAACTCAGAGACTACACCTGTTGTTTGTTTTGCCTCTATTTATAATTCCAGACAAAAAAGGAGCAGTCATGACAATAACACCCATTCAACCAAGAGTCGATCAAACTATGTCTACCTGATACAAAGGGCGAACCATAACCAACATACGAATGAAATATGAGAAAACAAGGTAGAAACTTACCGCAACACCACGTGAAAAGATAAAAGTTACTTAGACATCATTTATAATCCACCAACTGGTCTCCTACCCAAAAAGAATGCGGCGATGTTTTATCCAAAAAGGCGAGGAAATACATAAACCCACAGCAGCTGTTGTTAACACTCAGTGGGGGTAGGAGCCAACAAAGTAATCCTTTCAAAGCATATGTATACTTCAAATGGGCACGGAGACTTTGTAGAATAAGTTATAATCCAAATCACTGCCTATACAGCGCCAATAAACCTGGATATCTATGATATAACGAAAACATGCTGAAAGCTGCATCTCAGAACAAGTTGACTCATTCCACGGTAATGATCTCCTCCTGCGTGCCTTATTCGACATATTGAATGGATTGTTTCGCAGTTATTCTGGTACTAGATCGAAAAGAATAAAAAATTCACCGGTTGCTGAATCAAAAGTACTTCTCTGCATGTTTAACTGTGTTCTAACTGCTATGATTAATTCCAAACCATTTATCCCATAATCACTCAAATTCCAGGAACGATCCAATTCTACCATTTAAAGAAGCTGGCGAACACGATGTAAATGAGTATTCATGATCTGAAATAAAGAAGCAACTGGCTTTCAAACAGTTTTCAACATTTTACTCAACTTACGAGTACAGTCCACCATGCAGACACAAATGGCGCGGGTGAGGATGTACGTGGTGTCAGCAAAGTCTCATAAACCGTTAATGCCCAGCTCTCGCTACGCTCGGGCCCACGCTGTTCTTAGAAGATTTCTCAGAAACGCTTAGTAACAACGGACGAAAAAACCAAAACACCAATTGTTGACTTGAGTATTATGTATTGTTACACCAGCATATAAATCAAGTATCACTAAGCAAACTAAGGTCTGTAAACGAATATTACAATAATAAATCGTTATGTTACTTCTGACGATGTTTCTTTCTTCTTTCTGAACAGCGACCGATGAGACGATGACTGTCGTATTGATGCCTCCGCGAAAATCGAGGAAGTTGATTTTGAGCAAACAACCAAGAATTGATCATTCAATCTTCAACTCCATTGACACTCCCCACCAAAACTGGGATCCAACCCGTTTTTCCTTCACGACCAATGCACGTTGACTTGGATGCCATTGCGAGAACCTGGGTCACGCGGACAGAGCTGAAATGGAAAGCAAACAGAAAAGCCAACACACCACAAGCATACCCACAGCACAATCTCACACATCAATGACGACCTGCGCCTCCAGACAGAGACCTCCTCTTGACATCTTGCGACACAATCGCCACTTACTAGAATGACTCTCGCAGAATGCAACGTGACCATAGCACCACATGATACTCTACGCACATCCTCTTATCTACTCATTACCAATTACCACTGAAATCGCTTGTCACTCATTCTGCCTCAGTTCTAGTAGCGGTGACGCATGCGAGCCTCAGTCGTTTACACTCTTTCTCCCCGGCGTGTGGGATCGCAGCTAACAATTATCTCCGTGTGCATTTCATTCTCAGCAATAGCCTAGCCTCCCCGGCGTATACGACCCATCTGCTGTCTCTAACATCAATCAATTCATTCATGGACGTAGAAGACTAGAAACAACTTCAGAAGTAATCACGACGAAAATTTTAACAAAATTACGCAATAACAACAAGATACGAAAACAACAAGTAAACACAATGAATCCAAAATACACCAATTGATATGACACACCACACATATATACAAACAGTACAAACAACCTCGCCGATCATGTGTTGAATGAATTCCTTTGAAGAATTGCAGGACTTACACCAGTACGCCTGCAAACCTTCTCAGGTTGACGATTGTAATTTGTGGAATGTCCGGACACAAACAAGATTAACCAACAATTACAATAATTGGAACTCACACAACTATTTAACACAAACATATGTACAATGACTACATCAAATGTTGTGGATTCTGACACGACAAAAAAAAAAAAAAAAAAAAAAAAAAAAAAAAAAAAAAAAAAAAAAAAAAAAAAAAAAAAAAAAAAAAAAAAAAAAAAAAAAAAAAAAAAAAAAAAAAAAAAAAAAAAAAAAAAAAAAAAAAAAAAAAAAAAAAAAAAAAAAAAAAAAAAAAAAAAAAAAAAAAAAAAAAAAAAAAAAAAAAAAAAAAAAAAAGCTACCCTTTGAAGAACTGTAGGACTTACACCAGTACGCCTACAACCCTTCTCAGGTTGACGCCCTAGGTTGGAAAATCGTCGCAGAGTTCATTTGCTAACTTCCTTCTATCAGCTATATCCTCAAATCTGAACGGTAACCCGCTCATGTCATTGTATCGTAGAATATAGATGACCAACATACACACGTCATATCTCATCAACCAAGTATAGAAACAGAGTAATTTACACCAAAGATAATAACATTCAAATAGTGACTTGAAACTAGAAATGCCTTTATTCGTGCAAGTCAATTTAACAATAACTCTCTCCTTTACACTTGGCTTATCCACACTAAACTGACCATTGATATACGTCGTTTCAAACGAACTGATACTACCATAGTCATTGCACAAGATACTTGAGTTGATGGGCAGCTGTTTCATTGTGGATGAAAACACCAACGATGACTGAGTGACACAAGGTGATGAAGTTAGTGGTGGATCAGAAGCTGTTCTTGTTCGGCTCTCAGATAGTTGTCCAACTGCAAGATTACCACCACTGCTGTCTTTCACTACTAGTTCGGGTTTAGCACTATCATCTGATGATAGGTGGGCTACACGCTGATCAATTACACTGACTGTCTCACAAGTATGCACACCTTCTGGAACTGCATCTGCGTTCAATTCTACTTCACGTTGTAGTTGTACAGAACCTTTATTTAACTTAGCAGTAGTAGGCATATCCCGCATCTCATAATGATCAACCAAAGACAACTGTGAAGTATCATGATCATTATCACAAATATTCAATTTACCGTCAAGTTCATCATTTTCAAACTCTTTAATAACAGAAGTAGACAATTTTGGTTCCTCCTCAAAAATCATTAAAGGTTTTATAACTTCACTCTGACTAGATATACTTTGTAAACCTTTGGAGTCAGAACTCCACTCTGAAGCAGTAACTCTATTCTGTGACACTCTATTCAACAACGGCTTACCAGTTGCAACTACAGACTTTTTCACAACACCGTTATCGTCACACAATTCGGAGTCAGACCTGGAGTTTACATTTAGCTTATCACTGAACTTGCTCACTGGTTCACAGTTCACTTCTGTATGCACCTCTTGCACACGTGTCAAGCACAACCGTGTTTGTCTTGTATCTTGTAACTTATCTGTTGAGGATGTACTACGAAACCTGTTACACTCACTAGGTCTATATGCATTACTAGACATCATGGAGCTTTCTCGATATCCACCTCTCTGAGGCCTACTCGTCATCAATGATTGCATTTTGATCTCAGACTGCTCTATTCTAGGGGTGAGATCTAATAGACTGGCGAACTTGCTCATAGATTGATTGACACTAGTATTTACCAGTTTCAGGATATCATCAAACTTTGGCTCGATACCCTCATCCTCCATACGGGAGCTTATCTTCACCCACTTCCTTTGCAGTCGAGTAGGTAGACGTCTTGCTATTACTTCTAGTATAAAACTCGAGTTGAGGTCACTCATTCGATTCATCGAAATCATTCCATTCTTGTAAATTAGCAAATTATCCAAAAACTCAGTGAGTGCCTGGGAGTCATCCTGTAATTGACCACCATTACCCTTAACAGCCTCGAATAATTTCCCTGCAATCATCGAAGGTCTTCCAAACCTTTGACGTAATATGCTCATAGCCTCGTAGTAGCCCTCTTTTGGCTTCATAAACTTACAGCACTGTATAGCTCTTGAAGCATCTCCAGTGCAATATCTCATCAAATACATTAACTTCAATTCATCATTTAATAAAATACCACTCAACATGATCTCAAACTCCTTTACAAATTGTAAATAATCAGCCGGGTTTCCATCAAAACATCGTGGTTCAAATTTAGGGAGTTTGATGTTCCTATTATCCCTGAACGGCGAAACAGTAACATCAACCATGTCATACTTAACATCAGACACATCGTTACAATTAACAGACAAGTCACCATGACTTACTTTCCTGTTTGCATCCAAGACACTCTGTCCCTTCTTTGACCCAGGCATTGTTGAACTTGACCCAATTCCAAAAAGTTCCAGATATTGCTTGTTCAAAGAGGACTTGACCGGCACCAGGAAAGATGAACGGTGACTATCCAAACTTTCACCAACTGTTTGAATCCGCCAGATCTGTTTCTATCGTCAGAAACTGTCAATCACGTCTCATAAACCGTTAATGCCCAGCTCTCGCTACGCTCGGGCCCACGCTGTTCTTAGAAGATTTCTCAGAAACGCTTAGTAACAACGGACGAAAAAACCAAAACACCAATCTGTTGCTTGAGTATTATGTATTGTTACACCAGCATATAAATCAAGTATCACTAAGCAAACTAAGGTCTGTAAACGAATATTACAATAATAAATCGTTATGTTACTTCTGACGATGTTTCTTTCTTCTTTCTGAACAGCGACCGATGAGACGATGACTGTCGTATTGATGCCTCCGCGAAAATCGAGGAAGTTGATTTTGAGCAAACAACCAAGAATTGATCATTCAATCTTCAACTCCGTTGACACCTGGGTTCGTGTTATATTTTCCGCGGCTCAGTTTTTCGTCTTTCATTGGCTAGAATGGTGGCGGTCAATTGCAGTTTGCATTGTCCTTGGGTGCGTGCTGTCGGGTTCTGTCTTTGCGTGGTTGTGTTTGCGTCGTTTGCCAGCATATGTGATTGCTATATACGTGAATTAGACTATTGTAACGCTTAGTTTTTCTTTATTTGTGCATGTACTAGGCTTTACTTGTCGTACAATTCGTTGTTTGGTCTGTCGGTTGCTTGCGATGTCAACGAACCGGTGGGTTCTTGTGATTTTCTGTAATTTAGGTTATACGTGCGGTATTTTCTTGATGGTTATCGATCATCCCTGTATTTCAATGTTGTTTTTTTACGATTTATCTTGGAATAGTTGTGACATAGATGGATCCTAATTGATAATTTTATTTTTGTCCGTTGCAGTTAGTCAATTCGAGTGACAGAAGCACAGATTTAAGTGGAATTTTTGCTGAATACATACTTGGAAGGCGTTTCTTCAGCTGGGATGAATTTGAGAAGTCATTAGCAGAATTTCAAAAAGTGAGGAAGTCATTTAATGCTAACAATGTAGTTATCCTGCACTCACTATGTTCATAATTGCAGCAAAACGATACCGGATGACAGGTTTAAGTACGCTTATGTTGGTTTTAAATGCACTTTTGGAGTAAATCGTACAAGACCTGGATTGAAATTGAAAAACAAGTCGTAAGAAGAAGTGTAATATGATTTCATGAATACTTCAGGTCTAAATGTTGCAATTGCTCGTCTTCATTTCGCGTGGTTTTGCATTATAGTGAATACATAATTGCTTCCCACAATATGGTGCATAATGGAAGACACCTCCAAAACAGAATCCTTCATTATGGATTGTGCGCAAGCTGAAATAGCAGCCGTCAAGTTAACGCACAGACAAGCGCACATTGTTTTGTGTTCTTTCCATGTTTGCCGAGCTTTCATTCGTAAAGTAAGTTTTTCGAAGCATACTTTACATTTTATTCGTAGACAAGAAATCCCATTGTGAAGAATTATTTATGCCGTCTAGTGCAGTGTAAAAGGAGATCAGAGTAATGCCTCTATTGTTCTCATTTTGCAGATTTAATTTCTACTTCAGAGTTATTAGCAGATTGGATGCTAATGTCAGTCAATATCTACAACGTCGTTGGATGCATCGACGAGAATTGTGGGCAGCATGTTTCAGAGACAACGTGCTGACTTTTGGGAATGATACAAATAATCGCGTCGAGAGTTCCCACAAGCAAATGAAACGGTACTTGCAAAGATCTGATAGTCTGCATAAAAGCATGCTAAAGGTGTATAAATGGTATAAACGAAGTTTTTCAAGAATACAGCAGGAGGCGAATATTGCTCAGTCACGATGCCTCACGTATCCTTGTTCACAACGTCTAATCCCAATTATACGATTGCTGACGCCATACGCCGCGAGGAAGGTAATACGTGAATACCAATGGCGACGATGGGCTATTGTTGAGTTTGAATCCTTTGATTATGTATTCTTCAAAGAAAATGGGAATACAGTGGAGGTTGATCTGAGTGCTTGCACCTGCACGTGCTTTACATTTCAGACCTGTCGGTACCCCTGCCGACACTTGCTTTTGGTCCATTTCAGAAAGCCGTATTTCACAGGTATATTTGCGTTTTTATGACTCCGTTTTTAATTTATGTCGACCGAAATTTAATTAATTAATGTTCTTGTATACGGAAAGTTGTACTTTTTATTAACCTATTCGTGTGTACATTGCCTTAATTGGAAACAAGACACAAGCACTACCATCATTGCACGTGTAATATTCAGTTCATAGTTATCTTTACGTTTTTTGTTTCACCTTTTGTAGTCAACCATGTGATGCAGAATTGCAAACAATGGGCATGGTCACGCAACTTGTTCGCATCTCAATGCACGTCAGCTGTTGTCCCTCGAAATCGAAGTGGCCCATTCGAAAGCTATATAAGTATTGTGACTAAGGGCTTGAGGAAAATTAATGACAAATTTGGAGATGTGTTTGCCAGGAATTATGCTGTAGAAGTAATCGCAGGAATCAATCGTACTCTGAATATGTGAATAAACTGAATTTGCATCATAATTAAAATACAATTTTCATGTCAATCTTGTTGTCTTTCGATTCATGTGTTCCCTTATTGAGCACGGCATCCTAGACCGGTGCTCTCTAGGACTTTAACTATACGTAAGTGTAATTGCGTAGGAACGATGGCGGTCGTCATGCGTCATAGTCATATAGAAGTCTTTAGGGCCAAATGACAATAGTAGGCATAACTTAGGCACTGCATTCGAGTTCCAACTCTTATACGGTTACGTGTATTCTAAAGTATTGCATTACTAATGTTTTACTTAAAGCGTGATGTCATTCCATATGACTAAGGCTGTTAACATGTAGCGTAAATTAAAGTCTGCAACAGACAAATTATTGAATTCGCTTAGCTTTAGCAATCGTATTTAGATTTAGCTTACACTAAAATATGCAACCAATTACTTCGTCAGTTCTTATTATTAAGTCATGTCTGTATCTAGTCAGCATGACAAATATATCTACACTCAGATACAATAAAAACGGTCTGGTAAGCAAGATATTAAATGTATTTAATGAAAAATAATAACAAGCAAATGTCTTTACGCAGTCGTTGGTCGTAATAATTTGTGTAATGTCGAATCTCTGTGACTGGGATGACTGACGTTACCGGATATCTACAAATAAGTAAACAAGGTGTTTTTTAAATAGCTGAAGTAAGGAAGAAGTAATATTAAAGGTAAACGCTTTATATCTGCCTACCTTTGCTGAAAATGGTTCATTCTCCTTTCTCATTCTTTGGTAATGACATCATTCTTCTGGGGTTTTCACTGCCACACACATTATTCCTCTTCTAAAGGATAGCAGCAAGCATATAGTAATAATTTCATATTCCGTACAAACCAATGTTTACAAAGAATGCATGTCATTTCTACAGGCGCAATAAGTTATGTTACAAACTGCGATCGTGAAGTAAAGTAAATCATAAGAGTTAGGTTGTAAACCCTTAACAATGAACACCGTACATTTGGTTAAGTGCTATGTCCTTGGAATGTGAGTATACATTTGCAATGTTTAATGCCAACCATTTTGGTGTAAACATAGAAAATATGACGTTTTCCATGAAAATACAGCTTTGTTCAAACACTGGTGTTGTTGTGTTTCTAATAAAAGCAAATAGACTGTAAGCAAGCAACTAATAGGCACAAAGAGTAAGTCTCAGCTTTAATAAAGGCATATCCAGTTAACATAAAATGAAGTGTAATAGTGCACAAATGAAAAGACCATAGTGAAGTAGATAAGTGATATTTTAGTGAGAGGTAAATTGAAAGATCTGCAACCTTACAATTTGGAAGACAACCTGACATGTAGGATCTCTCACAAATTTCTATAGGGCCTGTGGGGTACCATGGATGGTTCGGCGTCAATCGCAGCTTTGAAAGGATGACTTACAAATGCAAAAGGTAACAACCAACGAAACTGCAGTAGTATTTTCTAGCTGTTCAGCATTTTTTCCTTTGATGCAGTTTCTTATCAACAGTTTGCAGTATTCAGAACATCACAAGTTGCTTACAGATAACTTGTTTAATAATAACTGCTTTAAATATATCAGCCATAAGTGCATCTTCTACATCTTTCATAGCCACAATTAAGTCATTAAGGATCTCAGATTATCTTAGTGATGTGAAGCAAAATAATTTTTAAGATTGATATAACCTATGTAACAGGTGTAGTAGTTGTATGACACAGCCGCTAGCTACTAATCGACAGAAATCTGGTACTAATTTTAAGTACTCTGATATTTGAGAAGGACTATTTATACTATTCTTTCAGACACGATGAACAATGATGTCAATATACTCTGATGCCATTTCATGCACTGAGCAATTAAGGCCTTGTGAAATTCCATGTGCAAATGTCAATTACACTATTTTTACATCTTCGCCCAAGCACTTTTAACTAGGAACTTCATCAAAATAGATATAATCACCAGGAAATTCAGCAGCCTATCTCATTCATCGCATAATGTCGTCGATGTTTTATGAGTTATCCATTGTCATCCCGGATGATAACAGAAAAGTTTAACATGTTCAAAGCACACATCTAACCTATGTCTGCATGCTATTTCTCTTTCATAGGCCAGATTCTCATAGATTCACTGGAATGACAACAGTCATTGCCTGCAGTATATTTACAACCTTAACTCTGAAACAGCTCGCAAAAATCCCTCAACGCACTATAATGCAAATAATAGTCTTTCTATGCGAACTCTCTTAAAAAGGATTACTTCTTCATTGATAATTCGTCCGAGCTATAATATACAATTTTACGCTCTACTAAGAACAAAATACAGCAAAATACTGCCATCCGGCTACAGAAGTCTAAAACTAGTCAAATATAATCTATTTCCAAAAAAATAGGTGATTATAACGTCTGTTGACGTGAGCGCGGTAACCGATGCCATTGCGCGATAACACCTGGTGTCGGCCTATATCCTCACACAATGGCGCAAATGGGGAATTCTGGAATCGACCTCGGCACCATTTGATGCAGTAAAACAACCCGACATGACCTTATCTAATTTTCGCCTCCACGATCAAATTTCTTTCCTGTTATGAAACTACGATAAGACTGCTGAAAAATGGAATAAATATATCACTGATCTCAACATAATAAATCAATAATCTTTAAGCCAAGAGTGCTGTTCACAACAAAGTTATATAGGAGAATTGACTTCAAGCTTTATTTTTCCCATATATCTGTATTACATTCATGTGATGTCTGGGTTTTTTATTAATGCGAAGACAATATTTCTATATCTCTTTATGTGCTACACAAACAGACTTTATAGCAGACTGTTCCGACTGACCCTAATGTCAGAAAGAACAACCAAACTGTAAGTCCATTATACATCAAATTATGTGTAATTTATATAATAACTTATCCATGCCTGTACAATTGGTATGTTCCTGCATAAAGAGGAAGGAATATATAATTATTATTAAAACAATATTTATGCATGCCTATACAATTGGTGTACCCTACATAGCCAGGGAAAAAATGTACTTTATTATATTATCTTTACTAAATATGCTTATTAATATTATGTGTAAATTATCGAATTGATGATGCCTGTAAACTGGCGTCCCTCATGTAAAAAATGAGAATATGCATTATTATTATTATTATTATTACATTCCTTCTCAGGTTGATGATCCAAGTGGAAGACCTCCAGACACAAACAAAATTAACCAACAGGTAGCTGAGAGATGATACCAATTCAGTATATACAACATGAACATATGTACAAAATAACACACCAAGTACGATGGACTGAGCTTCGACGCACTACCCTTGAAGAATTGTAGGACTTGCAACAGTACGCCTACAACCCTGGCAAATTCGAATTGTTGCGCTACAGGCGTTCAGTTTCTGCGTGAATCATTTTTGCTTAATATTTTTGGAAATTAGCCGCTTTCCTCATATTATCCAGTTATCCATAGTCAACAAGGATTGTATTGTATCAACTGAAACAACATATAGCATTCACTCGTGAAATCTGCATCAAGAATCTTCGGATACCCTATATAACCACGTGGAACTCAGGACTTTATCCACAGCAAACTCTGTAAAGTAAAGTCTGACTTTTTATTTTTGCAATATACATCTGTTTATCGTTGTTGTTTTGATACTTCGATAACACAGCCATCTTATTTTTATATCCCCAAGACTTTTTATTCCGGAAATTGTGAAGTTTCTTATTTCTGTAATGGTTAAGTCTATCAAATGTGTAAGTACCGTTAAGAGACTGAGATCTAATACTAGTCAGCCATCTAAAGGCCTCAGCTCCCTTGAAGATTCTACACCTTTTACACCAGCCACACCCAGAGTTATGGTATCTGATATCATGGAGGAATTGACAGAGAATGCAACTTGTAGTAAAAATGATTTACTGACACTTCAGAAGTCAATGGAAGAACTACAGAGCAAGTTTGACAGCATTATGCCTCTCACGCAACTATGTGACCCATAACAAAACATCTTTCTTGAAAAACTAACTAGCTGATCAGTAGATATGGTGGGGGTCACTAAGGTGAATCACCCCATTCTGCAGGAACAGCAATACGCAATTTGAAGGCTCGAGATATTTCTGATTTTTATGAGGGCTTAGATCTTTATCTTGAAAAAGATAATAATGAACGCCTTGACAGATCACGCTTCTGCCTTTAAATATATACTATTCGCTCAGCCTATTGTTGAGATGCGACCATGTGGGATGTGCACAGATTTATGGGGCATCTTATAAATTAACTTGCTATCCATTCTCAGATCTTTAAATACCACTTCACAATATCTTGTCTCACTTATTTTCTAATAACGTCTTTACTTGATCCTCATTATATTCCATTAAACCTAACATTTTACAGCTCTTTATGAATTTGATTCGACTTATTCTATTCCTATTCTCTGGAGGGTACGGTTGTGCACCAAATAGAAAAAAAAGACATGAAATAAAAACAACTGGCTTGAAAATAATTGTATTAAAGCCAAAAGTGGACATCATGATAGTATAAAATATTTTGGATTTATTATACATTGGAAATGAACGTTGTCGGCCTAAGGATTAATTACTTCCCCATTCTGTTTTCTATATAAATGTATTCATTAATGATACATTGCACTTGCTTATTTTATTAAACTTTAATGTTTTACCTTAGCACTTTAACTTTTCTAAAACAGCTTCCAATCCCTTGTAAACGTTATACTTACCTCAATATTGGTTGGTTATCGTATGCCTACAACCACGGGATGAAAGCGAAACGAAGTCGATTTTCCCGCCCAACCTGGAGGACAACTGTACAATTCAATAACTATACGGCCTGGTTCAGACAATGGGTGTAATTGTATATATATATATCCAATATTTAACTGTTGAAACATTATTAACTTGTAGACAATTTAAGATTTGACATTATAACATCCTTGATCGTGCCTGTAAAAATGGCATGCATTTTCATGTAAATTTATGTTTATATGAAAATAAAATTATTATTATTAATCTAAATCCGAGCGCAAAATTGGCTATTTGGCTGAAGAAGCTGTTAAGAGGATTATGTCTTCACATAACGTAATGGCCTATAACATTCCAGACAGAGAGCCGATTGCCAAACTTGAGAATTCGTGTCCAAAGGCTTGTAATATGTCGTTGACAGAATGTCAGGTTTTGCGTCTTCGTAAGAAATCTGCAAACCACCCGTGTCCTGTGCTTTTCAAGTTTAGGTCTACTTAAGAAGCCAGGAATTTTCTGAAATCTGGTAAGACAACAGGCTCTTCAACACCATACACTAACATTAGGGTTGCACCTGATTTAACACCATGCCAAAGACGATGCCGCTCAGGAACAGTGAACCCTGATAACTCTAATAGGATAACTGTAGATGATGTTCCGTGCGTTATTCCGTCTGGTGAAATACCTGATCACGGCATGCAACAGACATCTCCGCAGGCACTGGCTAATGTTAGCCAAGCATTATATAACGATATTGATGCTGACACTGAAATGGTGGACATAGATGAGTCAACGGGAACTAATGTTGAAATACATCGTTTTCACACTGACGCAAAAGTCAAGACACCGAAACCATCAAAACCCATCCCACTCGTGTTCCAACCATCGCCTTATAAGTCAGTTACTCCTCAGTCTGACAATCCACACTCTGTGAAGCACCAGTCGAATGCAGCTACCCATGTTGGCAAGTTTTCTAGGCGTTATGACAAACGTCCCATTTCCATTAGGAAAACTAAAGCTCATGAGATATCCAAGCCACAGAAACCCTACATAGCATATGCTGGCTGCCCTGTTAGCCATCATCAGCCAGTTGATCATAAGATTAGGGAAAAAGAAGTAAATGAATTAAACACTAGACCCGGAGCAATAAAGCCCTTTGATATGAAAAAGACGAAAGCACCTCTAGGCCTTCTTTGTAAGAGAAAGTCAAATATGGTAGACGAAGCTCCTAGGGTTAGGCCTAATTGGTGTCAAGTGGAAAGCCAATTTTATCGAATCCCTAATTCTAGGCAAACAGCACAGCAAGGTAGTAGGTATTGTTCTGCACATCCACTACGTAAACCCCTTGTCAACCGGCCTACTTCTGATATTCTGTCGACTGAAAGTTATAGAAAATACCCCAAACATCGGCCACAGACCACATTTAGCAAGCCATCAGAACCCGTTCATATGTCTTATGTGTCTAGTGGGGATCATGTGCCGATTCCTGCACAAAACTTGCCATGGTCTGATGAATACCAGAAACAGATACCAACAATTCATTCTTATACTGGCAACAAATTACCGAATACACATATCGGTTATACCTTAGGGCAGGATTTTCACCAGCGCCAGTTGACAGAAACACCTGGGATCATGCAAATGACACGCATGATATCGGATCAATTCCTTGCTGGCATAGCGAACAGTCTACAGCTAGGGCAAGGCATATTTCCCGGGAGATAGCTGACACAGTGCCGACACCAAACGCGGATACTAATATCTCTAAAATATCAATATCTGATTATCACACAGGTGTCTCTCACTGCATACCATATCCAAACGTAAGCCCATCCCTGACTACCACCTCAAAAATCTACCTGAAGTCTTCCTACGATCCAAAGATATTGGTAAATGAGTCTGAAAACATGTATATAGAAGATACTCACGGATTATTTTACCAAGATGTTGTCCGCTCAATGTAACCACATAGCCAGTGTTTATCTGTTATCCCAGTAACTACGAGATCAGTTTTAAGCAAACACTTAGCACTAAGTACATTAGATTCTATAAGCAGACCGTCATTGATTATGATCACCGAAGCCTGGTGCACAAGTGAAATCTCCAATGACAGCCTAAGGATTGATAAATACAGCCTTTTTCGAGGGGACAGACGGACAGGTCGTGGGGGTGGAACACTAATTTACTGTGAACAATCCATGTGTGCAACCCAGTGTAACAACAGAAGACAAGGGCCAGGCAACAGATCGTTTTATTATGAAAATCAACACGTATTTATACATATTATAGCTTATGCAAGTAGACAAGCGCAGTCATCTGATTGGTTGTTTATCAGAAGTTAGGCAGACAAACGCAGGCTTCTGATTGGTTGTTTCGGGATTCCTCGACAAATAGAGTTCTCTATCTGCGAATCATATTTTGCCACGTTAACTTTGCTGTGATTGGTTGTCGAATCAGCCTTGCTCATATTTTCTCACGGCCCGCTCTCACCACACCAGTTTAGTAGCCCAATTCTGTCACAACTCAATGACTCGATCTGGGTCAAAATAAAAGTTGTCAGAAGTAAACCTATACTTGTGGGTTGTGTGAACCGGCCCCCTTCATCCAGCAGGGAATATGATAATATGCTCAGCAATATCTTTAATGTTACATCCAATCTTCCTTTCAGTTATAAAATTATCGGAGGCGATTTCAACTTGCCAGAAGTATCATGGTCTTCACTCCGAGGACCCCAAAGGTATGATAATCTCATAAATTCCATCGTCACAGGAGGGTGGACACAACACATAAATTCACCCACTAGATCCGCAAATATCCTAGACCTTATTTTCACGAACAACATAACGCCATCTACAGTACATGTTGGACATGAATTTCCAGGTAGTGACCATAGAATAGTAGTTTGTTCTTTTGACATCTTTCCTGAAACAAAACGCAGAGATGAAGCTGGCCAGATACCTATGAGATTGTACACACATGCTGACTGGGACTTGTATCAGCACCTAATTAGATGTTCTAATTGGGACTCGTACTTTTCGAACCAGTCCTTAGATGCAATTCTTAACAACTTCTATCAGAATATTAACTCAATTCACGACGTCATTGCACCCGAGAAGATTCTTAACTTCAGATTCCCCCAAAGTGATTATATTCCGACATCGTTTAGAAGAAGTCTACGTAAGCACTCAATAAAATACTACAGATATCATGACTTATCGTCATTAATTGCCATAACGTCCCTTCTCAGTAGAATTGAAGAGTTGAGAAATATAGGCCTCAGAAACAAAGAAATGCAGGCCATTCATGCACCGCATAACTCAGGAGAAATAGCCAAACTTTTTAAAAGTAGGTTGACGAACTCCAAAACACCCTATCCGAGAATAATATACTTAGACGGCATTGCTTACGAAAATAATGAGGCGATATGTGAACTGTTTAGCAAGCACTTCGCCAGATTATACACCTTAGAGAACGATGAGGTCGTGGATTTCCCACGTAAAACAGACGAATGTTTAAGTGACATAATATTTTCACCACACATGAGATCGATAAAGCTGTCGCAAATCTTAAGCTTAGTAACACTACTGGCCCAGACGGTATATCTTCCGTTCTGCTGAAAAAAGGTGGTAATGACATGAGTTTACTCTTACTCAAGTTATACTCAATTTCATTAAGCGATGGGACATACCCTAACTGCTGGAAGAAGTCTTATATTGTACCTATCCATAAATACGGGCCTATAGCTGATATCAACAACTACCGCCCCATCAACATCACGTCTGTAGTTTCACGTGTAATGGAAAAGATAGTTAAGACTCAAATCATTCAGTACTTGCTGTCAAATGACCTACTATCCCCATCCCAATACGGTTTCTTAAGTAGAAGGTCGTGCATAACTTGCCACTTAGATTATTTTGACTACATTACACAAAGCATTGATAATGGGCGTTCGGTAAAAACATTGTTTCTCGACGTTAGCAAGGCCTTCGATAAAGTCCCACATATCAGACTCCTAACAAAACTCCAATCCTACGGAATAACCGGAAAGCTTCTCAAATGGATAAGTTCTTTTCTCACAGAAAGACAGCAATTAGTCAAAATCAACCACCAGTTGTCTTCCTCAAAGCCGATAACCAGTGGTGTAATACAAGGTAGTGTTCTTGGCCCTATTCTGTTCCTCTTATTTATAAATGACATAGTCTCTGTAATCAAGTATGGCAAGCCATACCTTTTTGCAGATGATCTCAAGATAGTATATGATTATGGGTACGGTGATATGAGCGTCGAAAGCAAGATCCAACAAGACTTAAACGATCTAGGCGATTGGAGCGAAAAGTGGCAACTGACTTTCAACCCAGACAAGTGCGGTATAACCCACCTTGGACGCTGGAAACCGATAATGTGCCTATATATGTACGGTAAGCTCCTCTCAAAACTGAACACAGTCACAGATCTCGGGATAACATACTCAGATTTATCCTTTTCCGATCATGCAAATAAGGTTGTATCTGACTGTAAACGACTTACTGGCTTTGTACTGCGTAACTTCTACACCCAAGAAGCAAGATTAGCTATATATAGGACATGTATCCGTCCCAAACTTGAATATTGTGCTCTCCTATTTAGTAACCTCAGGTCTGTAGACAGAAAAAAAATCGAAAGTGTCCAGAGATTCCTCACGAAACGCATAATAGGGTTCGACCAACAAGTGGAATATGTTGACAGGTGTGTACGTCTGAAATTAGAGCCTCTGTGGTTAAGGAGAGTGAAGTGCAACCTATTTCTACTCTTCAAAGTCATTAGGAAACATTGCTACAGTAACTCATCCATAACGTGGGAAAATATTAAATCATATCAGCTGCGAAACCACGACTACCTTGTCAAGGTGGCTACCCACAGAAAATCCATTAGGGCAAACTTTTTCACCATAAAATATTGCACTCTTTGGAACCAACTACCACCTGAAATAAGATGTTGTGAAAACCCTGATGGGTTCAAACGGAGCCTAGAAAGACACTTTAACATGTCCACCCTAGCTCGTCTAAAAGACCACAACTGTTGGTAGAACGGAAATTGAAGGCCAGTCCAGTCTTCAGTATAGTCACATACGTATATCTCGACTCTAATACTCACGCAGCGAACGTTAACTAATTTACTGATTTCTATTCTCTATAATTTTCACTAAGTTGTGTTGGTAAAAGTAACACTGGAAATAATTATAATAGCACCCACACCTTTTAACATTTTACATATGTATATAGTAATTTAATAATACTTATTAATCATGCATGTTCAATTCTTAAAACTAGATTGTTAATAAAATACTTGAAATGATTAAAATATTTATGCAGCAAATGTTCTCTTGCTTTACCACGCTTGTTTCCCCTACAACACTCAATTATTGAGCATAATGTATTCTTTGATAATACGAAATATAATATTGATTATACTCTTATCATATATGGTTTGATTTACTCTACGGCTCCCTGTAGACTAACTACCATTCTTCAGTATACACACACTGCAGTATTGTTAACCAAATGCCAAAATTTTGTTGGTTCCGTGTTAATATCTTTTTATAATATGTCTAAACACGTTACTTTGCAATGTCAGATGTTTACTATATATAAGTACACTAAGTCCTGCCAACCGACCTCACCCTCAGTTCATACTACCAATATTGAACCCTAAATATAGTGTTCTGCTGAATCTTGCTCTTAATAATAATATAATAATAATAATGTATATTCTCATATAAACATATAAATTTACATGAAAATGCATGCCATTTTTACAGGCACGATCAAGTATGATATAATATCAAATCGTAGATTGTCTACAAGTTAATAATGTTTCAACAGTTAAATATTTGATATATATATAAATACACATTGTCTGAACTAGGCTGTGTAGTTATTGAATTGTACAATTGTCCTCCAGGTTGAGCGGGAAAATCGACTTCGTTTCGTTTTCATCCCGTGGTTGTCGGCATACGATAACCAACCAATATTGAGGTAAGTACAACGTTTACAAGGGATTGAAAGCTGTTTTAGAAAAGTAAAAGTGCTGAGGTGAATCATTAAATTGTAATGAAATAGGTAAGTGCAAGTATCATTAATAAATGCATTAATAATGAAAACTCCCTAGGCTGACAACGTTCATTTGCAATGTATAATGCTACGCGTATATCTGGTAGTATCATGATGTCCACTTTTGGTTTTAATACATTTATCCTCAGTTGTGCCAGTTGTTTTTGTTTTATACCTTTTTGTGCATTTAATGTACAACCGTACCCTTCAGAAAGTAGGAATATAATAAGTCATAAAGAGCTGTAAAATGTTAGGTTTAATGGAATATAATGAGGATCAAGTAAAGACGTTATCGGAAAATGAATGAGATAAGACATTGTGAAGTGGTATTTAAAAATCAGTCAATGGACAGCAAGTTAGTTTATAAGATGCCCCATAAATCTGTGCACATCCCACATGGTCGCATCTCAACAATAGGCTGAGCGAATAGTATATATTTAGAGGTAGAAGCATGATCTGTCAAGGCGTTCATTATTATCTTTTTCAAGATAAAGATCTAAGCCCTCATAAAAATCAGAAATATCTCGAGCCTTTAATTTGTATATTGCTGTTCCTGCAGAATGGGGTGATTCACCTTAGTGACCCCCACCATATCTACTGATCAGCTAACGCCACCCTCCCTCCTTTTTTGATGTTAAGCTCTGAGATTATGATTATTATGGCTACCGCAAATATATTGCTTGGTACCAGACATGTTCGTACCTCATATTCCATCTCCCTAGCTTTCTTAATGAGTGCTTCCAATAGGTCTCCGCGTACATCTTTATGAACATTATATATGTATGCATGCGTCCTAATGAACGGATTACTTTACAAGAAGTTAGAACCTTAAAGAATAAAAAGAATAGGTTTTGTGAATAGTGAAGCAAGATTCAGCAGAACAATATAGTTAGGGATCAATGTAGGTAGTATGAACTGAAGGTAAGGTCGGTTGGCAGGACTTAGTGTACTAAATTATCATGACAGTCTTGTATATAGTAGACATCTGACATTGCAAAGTAACGTGTCTAAACATAGGAAACTCATTTGCCCCGGCAACCGTACCTCATCTATAACGTGATAAATCCAACCTAATCTCTCCCACATGGCTTTACCTAAGGTCCGGTTATTCAGCTTACTAGAGATCCTATCGATATTTCTTCAATCGGGTTTATAAACTCATTAGACTCTCCTGGATGTATAATCCCAAATTAGTTGTGATAGTTCTCCCATAATATAAGCAAACTGGTACTTTGTAATGTCTAAAGCATGCCATATGAAAAGTGGCCAGGAATACCTAGCAATAACAAACTCAACCAACCAACCATTTTCCCCAAGTTCATTCAACCTACCCTTATCCCTAATCGTACCACTACTCAATACACTCTACTCAGTAGAATATGACTTAATTTGCTCCGGTGCTCAAAACTCTTCTACCCTTTACTTTTTAAAAAAGACGTTTTAACTACTAACTGCACGGTAGCCATTTAACTAACTCACTGGTTTCCTCTTCACTGTAATCTTCAATAAGTTCGTCAGTATAATTATTTCCGAAAACCATTACATTAGCAACCATATCTTTTAATATGTTACGAATATACTTATATTATTAGCATAATACACTGCACTATTTTTGAGTTGAATTGATTATCTTCAGTCAACAGTTACCCATTCTCATATAATTTTCTAAAATTCATAATGTTAAAGCTATGTAGTATTTCTGTTAATATCTTTTTATAATATGTTTAGACACGTTACTTTGCAATGTCAGATGTCTACTATATACAAGACTGTCATGATAATTTAGTACACTAAGTCCTGCCAACCGACCTTACCTTCAGTTCATACTACCTACATTGATCCCTAACTATATTGTTCTGCTGAATCTTGCTTCACTATTCACAAAACCTATTCCCTTTATTCTTTAAGGTTCTAACTTCTTGTAAAGTAATCCGTTCATTAGGACGCATGCATACATATATAATGTTCATAAAGATGTACGCGGAGACCTATTGGAAGCACTCATAAGGAAAGCTAGGGAGATGGAATATGGGGAACGAACATGTCTGGTACCAAGCAATATATTTGCGGTAGCCATAATAATCATAATCTCAGAGCTTAACATCAAAAAAGGAGGGAGGGTGGCGTTAGCTGATCAGTAGATATGGTGGGGGTCACTAAGGTGAATCACCCCATTCTGCAGGAACAGCAATATACAAATTAAAGGCTCGAGATATTTCTGATTTTTATGAGGGCTTAGATCTTTATCTTGAAAAAGATAATAATGAACGCCTTGACAGATCATGCTTCTACCTCTAAATATATACTATTCGCTCAGCCTATTGTTGAGATGCGACCATGTGGGATGTGCACAGATTTATGGGGCATCTTATAAACTAACTTGCTGTCCATTGACTGATTTTTAAATACCACTTCACAATGTCTTATCTCATTCATTTTCCGATAACGTCTTTACTTGATCCTCATTATATTCCATTAAACCTAACATTTTATAGCTCTTTATGAATTTGATTCGACTTATTCCATTCCTATTCTCTGAGGTACGGTTGTGCACCAAATGCACAATATAGCATAAAATAAAAAAAAACAGACATAAGGAAAAATGTATTAAAACCAAAAGTGGACATCATGATACTACCAGATATACGCGTAGCATTATACATTGCAAATGAACGTTGTCAGCCTAGGGAGTTTTCTATATTAATGCATTTATTAGTGATACTTGCACTTACCCATTTCATTACACTTTATTGATTCACCTTAGCACTTTTGCTTTTCTAAAAACAGCTTTCAATCCCTTGTAAACGTTGTACATACCTCAATATTGGTTGGTTATCGTATGCCGGCAACCACGGGATGAAAACGAAACGAAGTCGATTTTCCCGCTCAACCTGGAGGACAATTGTACAATTCAATAACTACACAGCCTAGTTCAGACAATGTGTATTTATATATATATCAAATATTTAACTGTTGAAACATTATTAACTTGTAGACAATCTACGATTTGATATTATATCATACTTGATCGTGCCTGTAAAAATGGCATGCATTTTCATGTAAATTTATATGTTTATATGAGAATATATATATTATATTATATATTGAGCATAATGTATTCTTTGATAATACGAAATATAATATTGATTATACTCTTATCATATATGGTTTGATTTACTCTACGGCTCCCTGTAGACTAACTACCATTCTTCAGTATACACACACTGCAGTATTGTTAACCAAATGCCAAAATTTTGTTGGTTCCGTGTTAATATCTTTTTATAATATGTCTAAACACGTTACTTTGCAATGTCAGATGTTTACTATATATAAGTACACTAAGTCCTGCCAACCGACCTCACCCTCAGTTCATACTACCAATATTGAACCCTAAATATAGTGTTCTGCTGAATCTTGCTCTTAATAATAATATAATAATAATAATATATTTCTTCCTGTTTATGCAGGAACATACCAATTGTACAGGCATGGATAAGTTATTATATAAATTCCACATAATTTGATGTATGATGAATTTACAGTTTGGTTGTTCTCTCTGACATGAGAGTCAGTCGGAACAGTCTGCTATAAAGTCTGTTTGTGTAGCACATAAAGAGATATAGAAATATTGTCTTCGCATTAACAAAAAACCAGACATCAGATGAATGTAATGCGGATATCTGGGAAAAAAAGCTTGAAGTCAATCCTCTTACATAACTTTGTTGTGAACAGCACCCTTGGCTCAAAGTTTATTGATGTATTATGTTGAGATCAGTGATATATTTATTCCATTTTTCAGCAGTCTTATCGTAGTTTTATAACAGGAAAGAAATTTGATCGTGGATGCGAAAACTAGATGAGGTCATGTGAAGTTGTTTTACTGCATCAAATGGTGCTGAGGTCGGTTCCAGAATTCTCCATTTGCTCCATTTGTGTCTGCATGGCGGACTGCATTCGTAAGTTCAGAAAAATGTTGAAAACTGTTTGAAAACCAGTTGCTTCTTCATTTCAGATCATGAATACTCATTTACAGCATGTTCGCCAGCGTCTTCAAATGGTAGAATTGGATCGTTCATGGAATTTGGGTGGTTATGAGGTAGATGGTTTGGAATTAATCCTCATTTCAGTTTAGATGCAGGGTTGTTCGACCTCGACCAGAAGATGAATAGGAGTATCAGAGTACCAAAAAGAGAAAGTATGTGAACATTAAAAGGACATTAATGTATATATATAATTGTTTATGTCAATTGTATAATAAATTATTAAAAATTATTTTTAGTTATAGTTCTTTTACGTATTTATGCGAAGTCTTAGAGTCTATTTAGTGTCATGATGTGTATTAATGAGTCTGAGCGTTTTAGTGTTCTAATGACTGATGCGTTTTAGAAGTAAGTAATGGTTCTGGTAGGGATAGTCATTGGATAAAACAGTTTATATAGCAAGCGTTTGAAGGTTACAATAAAGTGACACGTCCTATTTCTAAGGGTAAACTAATCCTGTATGTTCCGTACTAAGTCTTTATGCATCCATGCTGCTAGTTTATTTATAGTTTTTAGATTGCTAAGGGTGTTGAAGTGCGTTTTTAGGTGCTGTAGTAGATTAGTGATTGATTCGTTCTAGGAGTAAATAGTTTATTAATATAATCAGTAGAGTGAAACAGTCTGTACATAGAGCGTTTGAAGCTTGTAACCGAAGAGCAAGTTCTGACATCTAGGGGCAGGCTATTCCATATTTTAGAATACATGACTGTGAAGAAGTTTTCACGGAGTGTTGACTTAAAAGAATGAGTTGTCACTGTGGAAGTTTGGTTACGCAGATCGTAAGAACCTTCCTGTGCGAATTGTATGTCCCTGTTACCTGAGAATGATATTTTGTGAAGGACCTTAAAGAAGAATATTAGGTTTATAATAAGTCGCCTTGTCCAAAGTGGGTCAAGTTTTAGGATCATGCACCGTGAGATGTAGTCTTTCTTACAATCATAGCCAAGTAGTTTTGAGGTAAAATATCGTTGGATACTTTCCATCCTTAGCTTATCACGTGTGCGAGTGCTGCTTATAATAAATGGACAGTATTCTAGTAGTGGTCTGACACATGTTTTGTACAGAATTAGCTTGGCTTCATTGTCGTGAAAGTTCCTGAGTATGCATCCTAAGAGCATCCTCGATTTTCTAGTCTGTGATGCTACTTGCTCAGAGAATGTCAAGTCACTAGAGTACCTCAGGCCTAGGTCAACGACACTTCGGAGTCTGGTTAGGTTAGCGGATTGAAGCGTTAATTTCAGGTCAATTGAGGGTGCACCGAAGCAGATCCAGCCACATTTGTTCAGATTGAATTGGAGGTTCCATAGGGACGACCAAGCAGTCATTTTATCTAATTCCTTCTGCACTACATTCTCGAAGTTCCCTAAGTCATCACTTTGGAATGTATAAGCTACTTTTAGGTCATCTGCAAAGATGAATGGCTTCCCGTGCGTGAAGCAAGCGCATATGTCATTGATGTATAGTGTAAATAGTAGGGGTCCAATGACACTACCTTGTACTACACCAGAAGTGATAGGGCTAGGTTTGGAGGTTGCAGACCCGAGTTTAACTATTTGGGACCTATTGTTAAGGAATGATTTAAGCCATCCTAATAATGGGTCACGTATTCCTAAGGAGTTCAGCTTATTTGTTAGCAGTAAATGGTCAACACGGTCAAATGCCTTAGAAATGTCAAAGTAGATGACGAGTACTAGTTGCCGTCTGTCACGACTGCTGGTTACAAAATTGAAGAAGTCTAGGTGACATGTTAAACATGATCTGGATTTCAGGAATCCATGTTGGTTCGGACTTATAATATTGCAGCTAAGCATATGTTTGATTAGGTTATCTTTGACCAGTCTCTCCATGATTCTAGATGCTATAGGTGTGATATTGATCGGCCGGTAGTTACTGACTTCAGTTTTCGAGCCAGATTTGTGTTTAGGCATAATGAATGTTGTCTTCCATATGTCAGGGTAAGTTTGAGTTTCTAGGGACATTGTGAATATTTTAAGAAGCAGTAGAGGAATGTCAGGGCCACCATATTTATAGAAGTAAGATGATATACCGTCGGTACCGAAACCTTTTGAACTTTTGAGGGTTCTTATAGTTTGGTTAATATTAGCGTAAGTGAATTGAACAGTGCTAATTTTATTTGGTGTGAGTGGAGATGGAGTTTGTGTCATATTAGTAATAGGGTGTATATCGAGTAGCTGGACTGAGGGCTTAATGTAGTTACCTGCAAACGTTTTGTTGAATAGTTCACATATGTCTGCAGAGTTAGTGCATAGCCTACCTTTGTCTATGAGGAGAGAAATGCTGTGATTTTTGCGATTCATTCGCTTCCTTAAGATTTCTGTGAGTGCATACACTCTAGCAGGACTGGCTACTGCGATGCGTTCTTCCTTTCTCATACGGAAATCTCGAGCTTGTGAGATGGAGCTAAGGGTGTTAAGTATTAGACCTAGAGTGCCAAAGTCGTGGTGTTTGAAGTAACTTGTTGAGAGTCTCTTCAGTTTCGTACGATCCTTTGGTTTTATGAATGACTTTCTGTGTGGGGAAACCTTTAGTGTTTGGAGTGGAATGACAGCATCTAAGCATGTGTTAGTGTTATGGTAGAAGATGGTTAGGGCTCTCGATAGGTCATCAGTAGTGAAGTATTCATCCCATTCGGAGGATCTTAGCATTGATTCTACCAAGGCCCAGTTTGCCTTACTATAGTTCCTATATATTACTTGTTGTGAAGTGGAGGTATGAGATGCATTGCTACTCAGCGGAATTGGCAGTGCACACATCACTGTTTTGTGGTCGCTCCCTGGAAACTCAGAACCTACTAGCGTTGAAAGGGGGCTTATATTGTGGCAGAAGATTAAGTCTAGTACGTTATTACCTCTTGTGGGAGTAGTGACAGTTTGTTTCCAGCCAAGTATATCCAGTGTGCCTAAGAACTTATCAAATTTAGTTGGGCCTGTGGGTATATCCCAGTTGATTTCAGGTAAGTTAAAGTCCCCACATAGGATCTTATGGTCGTATTGTAAGTCGGATAATTGCTCCAGAGTATTAATAAGTTGGGTCTCGTAATTACTAAAGGTGCCAGGTGCTCTGTAGGTGCATCCAATTAATGCTGTTACGTTATTTAAGTGTACATTAACCCATAGAGTCTCAGGCATGTTAAGTGTACTACTTTCTAGCTGTGATACAGTAAGTGCATTCAGAAAGTACATGAGACAACCCCCTCCCTTACCACCTTCCCTGTCACACCGAAAGTGTGTGTAGTTATCTAAGCTTATTTCTTCATCCAAGATGTTCGAATGACACCAAGATTCAGTGATGACAATTACAGGGGGTTTGTATATTACTGTGAGTGCTCTGAGCATCGGCAATTTATTTAGAACAGATCTAGCATTTATGAGGATTAGGTAAAGATGAGAGTTGAAGTAGCATTTGAAGTATTTAAGTTCGTTAGTCAGCCCCGAATATGGTTCAGCACCCAGTAGTTCTGCTTGACATGATGATCCTATGTTAAGAGGAGTTTCAGCATCATGCTCACCTATGTCTATCGAGTTGGTGTGTGCTGTTTTCGGTGAAGAATTAAGATTTGGAGTACTGGATTTGCTATAGACCGAGGAATTTTTATTTTTAGTCAGGTTACAGAAGTGGGTAGGGTTCTTTATTTGACCTATACTTGTGCAGGTGTCAAGTGTGCCTAATGGATACGGGTGCACTAGACCGTTCCTGTTTTCATGCAAGGAGGGAGCCAGCTCTAGTGGTTTAGGAGTGTTAACATCCCTACCAGCTGTTTTTTCAACGCTGACAGGGACGCGGGGGATAAAAAATGATTGGATCCTTGTGATGACCATGGCTTATTATTCCACCTATTGTTTGATGCTAGTTGTGTCCTTGTGTGGGTTTCATGTGTACTGCATTGTGGGTTAGTTCCCAGCAGACTTGTACCATATATCCGGTCAAAATTTGTTTGTGTGCCATACTCTGAAGACCCTGAGTTGTTGGTAGCCGAGTTCTGACTATTACCACTTGTACTATTGAGGGTGACATTGTTGTGACATTGGATATCAGTGTGTGCCATGGTGCGATTTAGCACGTTGTGGGTGCTAGTACTATTGACCGTGGGAAGTGTGGGTTTATTTAAGCTGCCACTGTTTTTGTTAGGGGCATATTTTCCTTACCTTTAGCAATGAAGTTATGGCTAGGAGAAGACAAAGTGGAATTTCGGGGGGTTTTGGCTTTTTTTCTGGGGTTATTTAATGGCATTTTAGATTCTGCGGTGATAGGTGGTATGGTTTTATTATTTATTTGGTTACAGTCTAGTGGCCTTTCGGCTGGTGTTGCACTCTGATGGGATAATTCTGTGTGTTTTGAGAGGGGTGATGCGGTGGGGTCTACTGTATCTTTCACAGGGTTGGGAATAATGGCTGCTTGCAATGTCCTATTACCTATTTCACAATTAGTCTTAGCAAGATAGTTGTATGCGCGCCTTTCTATGACTGTTTTGTCCACCCCGACCTTTATATGTTTGTAGTTTCTGGCTTGCGATAGGGTGTGTTGGGAGTGGATGAATTTTCTGGTCTCTGCCGGTGTTTCGAACTGAAAACGAATAGGACAACACTTCTCATGTTGACTCTTCTTCAGCCTATAGCACTTAGTCTTGGAGTTAGGCATTTTCGCTTCACTAAGTAAGATGCGCTGTACCTTTTTTAGTGCCTCATTGTCCGGAACGTTGTAGACAATAGCACTCAGTTTTGCGTCGAGTCGTTTTGTTACTTCTGTGGTAACAAAATTAATGAGGTTATCTACCTTAGTTACCGATTCTGTGTCAAGCTTGTTAAGGTTTACAGTTTTCATGAGGATAGTTAGAGGTGTCAATTCACAGACCTGCGATCTGATATCGCTGATCTGATCTGATAATTTGGATATCTCGGTATCGGTTTCGATGTTTCCAGCATTTACTGACTTGCTGTTTTTTATTTCCCTTAACTCAGCCTTAAGTTCACCTATAGACAACTTTAGAAGTTCTATTTCTGAAGATAGTACTGAAGAAGAGCTTGATGGCTGGAGTTTTTCGATAAGCACATAAGGTGAAGGGAGGGGTTCTGTATGAGCAGAGGGTACTGAATTTTTAGGAGTAGTGCTAATACTAGCTGTCAGTACAGTTTTATCCTCAGTTCAGCTCGACGCTTACGGCATACAAGTGAGTTATGTGACTCATTATAGCCGTTTGTAGGGGGTGTGTTGCTTGATGTAGCAATCAAGGACGTTAAATTAGACACCAGTTTTACAGGGGATTGGGTTCGTTGCTTTTTACTTTGACTAACCATAACTATTAGAAATGGAAGTTAGTGGTTACAAGTATGGAGGTAGTATAGTACTTGTGCAAGTACTACAACAAGATAAATTTTATGTAACGAATCACGTAAAAATGTAACGCAAACGTTGAACGTACCGCGATACAGGACCCCAAAGGTATGATAATCTCATAAATTCCATCACCACAGGAGGGTGGACACAACACATAAATTCACCCACTAGATCCGCAAATATCCTAGACCTTATTTTCACGAACAACATAACGCCATCTACAGTACATGTGGGACAGGAATTTCCAGGTAGTGACCATAGAATAGTAGTTTGTTCTTTTGACATCTTTCCTGAAAGAAAACGCAGAGATGAAGCTGGCCAGATACCTATGAGATTGTACACACATGCTGACTGAGACTTGTATCAGCACCTAATTAGATGTTCTAATTGGGACTCGTACTTTTCGAACGAGTCCTTAGATGCAATTCTTAACAACTTCTATCAGAATATTAACTCAATTCACGACGTCATTGCACCCGAGAAGATTCTTAGCTTCAGATTCCCCCAAAGTGATTATATTCCGACATCGTTCAGAAGAAGTCTACGAAAGCACTCAATAAAATACTACAGATATCATGACTTATCGTCATTAATTGCCATTACGTCCCTTCTCAATAGAATTGAAGAGTTGAGAAATATAGGCCTCAGAAACAAAGAAATGCAGGCCATTCATGCACCGCATAACTCAGGAGAAATAGCCAAACTTTTTAAAAGTAGGTTGACGAACTCCGAAACACCTTATCCGAGAACAATGTACTTAGACGGCATTGCTTACGAAAATAATGAGGCGATATGTGAACTGTTTAGCAAGCACTTCGCCAGATTAAACACCTTGGAGAACGATGAGGTCGTGGATTTCCCACGTAAAACAGACGAATGTTTAAGCGACACAAGTGATATTTTCACCGCACATGAGATCGATAAAGCTGTCGCAAATCTTAAGCTTAGTAACACCACTGGTCCAGACGGTATATCTTCCGTTCTGCTGAAAAAAGGTGGCTATGACATGAGTTCACTCTTACTCAAGTTATACTCAATTTCATTAAGCGATGGTACATACCCTAACTGCTGGAAGAAGTCTTATATTGTACCTATCCATAAACACGGGCCTATAGCTGATATCAACAACTACCGCCCCGTCAACATCACGTCTATAGTTTCACGTGTGATGGAAAAGATAGTTAAGACTCAAATCATTCAGTACTTGCTGTCAAATGACCTACTATCCCCATCTCAATACGGTTTCTTAAGTAGAAGGTCGTGCATAACTTGCCACTTAGATTATTTTGACTACATTACACAAAGCATTGATAATGGGCGTTCGGAAAACAATTGTTTCTCGACGTTAGCAAGGCCTTCGATAAAGTCCCACATATCAGACTCCTAACAAAACTCCAATCCTACGGAATAACCGGAAAGCTTCTCAAATGGATAAGTTCTTTTCTCACAGAAAGACAGCAATTAGTCAAAATCAACCACCAGCTGTCTTCCTCAAAGCCGATAACCAGTGGTGTAATACAAGGTAGTGTTCTTGGCCCTATTCTGTTCCTCTTATTTATAAATGACATAGTCTCTGTAATCAAGTATGGCAAGCCATACCTTTTTGCAGATGATCTCAAGACAGTATATGATTATGGGTACGGTGATATGAGCGTCGAAAGCAAGATCCAACAAGACTTAAACGATCTAGGCGATTGGAGCGAAAAGTGGCAACTGACTTTCAACCCAGACAAGTGCGGTATAACCCACCTTGGACGCTGGAAACCGATAATATGCCTATATATGTACGGTAAGCTCCTCTCAAAACTGAACACAGTCACAGATCTCGGGATAACATACTCAGATTTATCTTTTTCCGATCATGCAAATAAGGTTGTATCTGACTGTAAACGACTCACTGGCTTTGTACTACGTAACTTCTACACCCAAGAAGCAAGATTAGCTATATATAGGACATGTATCCGTCCCAAACTTGAATATTTTGCTCTCCTATTTAGTAACCTCAGGTCTGTAGACAGAAAAAAATCGAAAGTGTCAAGAGATTCCTCACGAAAAGCATAATAGGGGTTGACCAACAAGTGGAATATGTTGAGAGGTGTGTACGTCTGAAATTAGAGCCTCTGTGGTTAAGGAGAGTGAAGTGCAACCTATTTCTACTCTTCAAAGTCATTAGGAAACATTGCTACAATAACTCATCCATAACGTGGGAAAATATTGAATCATATCAGCTGCGAAACCACGACTACCTCATCAAGGTGGCTACCCACAGAAAATCCATTAGGGAAAACTCTTTCACCATAAAATATTGCACTCTTTGGAACCAACCACCACCTGAAATAAGATGTTGTGAAAACCCTGATGGGTTCAAACGGAGCCTAGAAAGACACTTTAACATGTCCACCCTAGCTCGTCTAAAAGACCACAACTGTTGGTAGAACGGAAATTGAGGGCCAGTCCAGTCTTCAGTATAGTCACATACGTATATCTCGACTCTAGTACTCACGCAGCGAACGTTAACTAATTTACTGATTTCTATTCTCTATAATTTTCACTAAGTTGTGTTGGTAAAAGTAACACTGGAAATAATTATAATAGCACCCACACCTTTTAACATTTTACATATGTATATAGTAATTTAATAATACTTATTAATCATGCATGTTCAATTCTTAAAACTAGATTGTTAATAAAATACTTGAAATGATTAAAATATTTATGCAGCAGATGTTCTCTTGCTTTACCACGCTTGTTTCCCCTACAACACTCAATTATTGAGCATAATGTATTCTTTGATAATACGAAATATAATATTGATTATACTCTTATCATATATGGTTTGATTTACTCTACGGCTCCCTGTAGACTAACTACCATTCTTCAGTATACACACACTGCAGTATTGTTAACCAAATGCCAAAATTTTGTTGGTTCCGTGTTAATATCTTTTTATAATATGTCTAAACAAGTTACTTTGCAATGTCAGATGTTTACTATATATAAGTACACTAAGTCCTGCCAACCGACCTCACCCTCAGTTCATACTACCAATATTGAACCCTAAATATAGTGTTCTGCTGAATCTTGCTCTTAATAATAATATAATAATAATAATGTATATTCTCATATAAACATATAAATTTACATGAAAATGCATGCCATTTTTACAGGCACGATCAAGTATGATATAATATCAAATCGTAGATTGTCTACAAGTTAATAATGTTTCAACAGTTAAATATTTGATATATATATAAATACACATTGTCTGAACTAGGCTGTGTAGTTATTGAATTGTACAATTGTCCTCCAGGTTGAGCGGGAAAATCGACTTCGTTTCGTTTTCATCCCGTGGTTGTCGGCATACGATAACCAACCAATATTGAGGTAAGTACAACGTTTACAAGGGATTGAAAGCTGTTTTAGAAAAGTAAAAGTGCTGAGGTGAATCATTAAATTGTAATGAAATAGGTAAGTGCAAGTATCATTAATAAATGCATTAATAATGAAAACTCCCTAGGCTGACAACGTTCATTTGCAATGTATAATGCTACACGTATACCTCGTACTATCATGATGTCCACTTTTGGTTTTAATACATTTATCCTCAGTTGTGCCAGTTGTTTTTGTTTTATACCTTTTTGTGCATTTAATGTACAACCGTACCCTTCAGAAAGTAGGAATATAATAAGTCATAAAGAGCTGTAAAATGTTAGGTTTAATGGAATATAATGAGGATCAAGTAAAGACGTTATCGGAAAATGAATGAGATAAGACATTGTGAAGTGGTATTTAAAGATCAGTCAACGGACAGCAAGTTAGTTTATAAGATGCCCCATAAATCTGTGCACATCCCACATGGTCGCATCTCAACAATAGGCTGAGCGAATAGTATATATTTAGAGGTAGAAGCATGATCTGTCAAGGCGTTCATTATTATCTTTTTCAAGATAAAGATCTAAGCCCTCATAAAAATCAGAAATATCTCGAGCCTTTAATTTGTATATTGCTGTTCCTGCAGAATGGGGTGATTCACCTTAGTGACCCCCACCATATCTACTGATCAGCTAACGCCACCCTCCCTCCTTTTTTGATGTTAAGCTCTGAGATTATGATTATTATGGCTACCGCAAATATATTGCTTGGTACCAGACATGTTCGTACCTCATATTCCATCTCCCTAGCTTTCTTAATGAGTGCTTCCAATAGGTCTCCGCGTACATCTTTATGAACATTATATATGTATGCATGCGTCCTAATGAACGGATTACTTTACAAGAAGTTAGAACCTTAAAGAATAAAAAGAATAGGTTTTGTGAATAGTGAAGCAAGATTCAGCAGAACAATATAGTTAGGGATCAATGTAGGTAGTATGAACTGAAGGTAAGGTCGGTTGGCAGGACTTAGTGTACTAAATTATCATGACAGTCTTGTATATAGTAGACATCTGACATTGCAAAGTAACGTGTCTAAACATATTATAAAAAGATATTAACAGAACCAACAAAATTTCAGCATTTGTTTAACAATACTACAGAAGGGTAGTTAGTACTACAGGTAGTCGTAAAGTAAATCAATCTATGTATAATAAGAGCATAGTCAGTGTCATAATTCGTATTATCAAAGAATACATTAGGCTCAATAACTGAGTGTTATAAGGGAAACAAGCATGGTAAAGCAAGAGAACACTTGCCGCATAGCTATTTTAATCATTTTAAGTATTTTAATGACAATCTAATTTCAAGTATTGAACCTACATAATTACTAAGTGTTATTATATTGGTATTGGGACTAGTGTACTTTCCGTAGTTAAATATTGAAAAGCCATTGTCTCTCCACTCTACCAGCAGTTGAGATCTTTGAGGCGGGCTAGGGTGGACATGTTTATATGTTTTTCTAGGCTCCTTTTGAAACTGTCAGGCCTTTCACAGGATCTTATCTCAGAGGGTAGTTGGTTCCAAAGTTTGCAATATTTAATGGTGAAGAAGTTAGCTCTAGTGGTGAGTTTATGGGTGTTAACCTTGAGAAGGTAGTTGTGGTTGCGTAGTCCATACGATTTAGGATTAGCCCACTATTCACAATACATATTCGTTTCACTCTTTAAGGTTTTAACTTCTTATAAAGTAATCTGTTCATCAGGATGCATGCACACATATATAATATGTTCGTAAAGATGTACGTGGAGACCTATTGGAAGCACTCATTCAGAAAGCTATTGAGATGGAATATGGGGTACGAACATGTCTGGTACCAAGCAATATATTTGCGGTAGCCATAATAATCATAGTTTCAGGGCCTAACATCAAAAAAGGAGGGAGGGTGGTGCTAGCTGATCAGTAGATATGGTGGGGGTCACTAAGGTGAATCGCCCCATTCTGCAGGAACAGCAATACGCAATTTGAAGGCTCGAGATATTTCTGATTTTTATGAGGGCTTAGATCTTTATCTTGAAAAAGATAATAATGAACGCCTTGACAGATCACGCTTCTGCCTTTAAATATATACTATTCGCTCAGCCTATTGTTGAGATGCGACCATGTGGGATGTGCACAGATTTATGGGGCATCTTATAAATTAACTTGCTATCCATTCTCAGATCTTTAAATACCACTTCACAATATCTTGTCTCACTTATTTTCTAATAACGTCTTTACTTGATCCTCATTATATTCCATTAAACCTAACATTTTATAGCTCTTTATGAATTTGATTCGACTTATTCTATTCCTATTCTCTGGAGGGTACGGTTGTGCACCAAATGCACAAAAAAAGCATAAAATAAAAAAACAGACATAAGGAAAAATGTATTTAAACCAAAATTGGACATCATGATAGTACGAACTACATTGGCAGCATTATACATTGCAAATGAACGTTGTCAGCCTAGGGAGTTTTCTATATTAATGCATTTATTAGTGATACTTGCACTTACCCATTTCATTACACTTTAATGTTTCACCTCAGCACTTTTACTTTTCTAAAAACAGCTTTCAATCCCTTGTAAACGTTGTACTTACCTCAATACTGGTTGGTTATCGTATGCCGACAACCACGGGGTGAAAACGAAACGAAGTCGATTTTCCCGCCCAACCTGGAGGACAATTGTACAATTCAATAACTACACAGCCTAGTTTTGACAATGTGTATTTATATATATATATCAAATATTTAACTGTTGAAACATTATTAACTTGCAGACAATTTAAGATTTGACATTATAACATCCTTGATCGTGCCTGTAAAAATGGCATGCATTTTCATGTAAATTTATGTTTATATGAAAATAAAATTATTATTATAACCCCTCTCAGGTTGACGCTCTAGGTTGGAAAATCGTCGCAGAGTTCATTTGCTTACCTCCTTCCATCATCCATATCCTCTAATTCGAATGGTAACACGCTCATGTCATTGTATCGTAGAATATAGATGACGAACAAACACACGACGTATCTGGTCAACCAAGCGTCGGCACAGAGTAATTTATACCAAAGTTAATAGCATTCAAATAGTAACTTGAAACTAGAAATGCCTTTATTCATGCAAGTCAGTTTAACAATTACCCTCCCGCATACACTTGGCTTATCCTCACCAAACTGACCATCGACATTCGTCCTTTCAAACGGACCGATACTAGCATAGTCACAGCACAAAACACATGAGTTCATGGACGTCCCTTTCGTTGTGGATGACAACACCAACGAAGACCGTCTGATACAAGTTGATGATATTAGCTGTGCGTCAGAAGCTATTGTTGTTCGAGCTTCAGAAACTTGTCCAACCGTAGGATTTCCGCCACTGCTATCAATTATAATTAGCTCCAATTTAGCATTAACATCTGTTGATAGGTGGGCTACACGCTGATCATTTAAATTGACGGCCTCACGAGTTTCCGTACATTCTGAAACCGCATCTGCTTTAATTCTAATTCACGTTCAAGCTGTACAGAACCTTTGTTCAACTCACTAGTAGTAGGCATTCCACTCATCTCTACATGATCAGCCAAAGACAAATGTCCTCTGTCATGACCATCGTCACAAACATCAACTTTATCGCCATTTGTTTGATCGACTTCATCATTTTCAAACTCTTTAATAACAGCAGTAAATGATTTGGGCTCTTTCTCACAAATCCTTACAGGTTTTATACCTTTACCCTGACTAGTAATACCTTGTAAACTTGTGGAGTCAGAAGTGAACTCTGAAACTGTAACTCTCTTCTTCTGCACAAATTGCGGTGTCGTCTGTGACACTCTATTCAACAATGACTTACCAGTTGCAGCTACAGGCTCCTTCACTGTACCATTATCATCACACCATTCGGAGTCAAACCTTGATGACTCTGACTACGCATTCAGCCTACTATTAAACTTGTTCACTGCTTCACAGTTCGCCTTTGTATGCACTTCTCGCAAGCACGTAAAACACAGCCGTGTTTGCCTTGCAACTTGTAACCTGTCTGTTTCGGACGTTCCACGAAAGCTGTCACAATCGATAGGTTTGCATGGATTACTAGACACCATATAGCTTTCCCGATATCCACTTCTTTAGGACCCTTTCGTCATAAATGACTGCGTTCCGCTCTCTGATTTCTCAATTCTGTAGGTGGGATGCAATATACTGGCAAACTTTCTCATAGATTTATTAACGCCATATTTCACCAATTTCGGAATATCGTCAAACTTTGGCTCAATACCTCCATCCTCTATACGAGAGCTTATCTTCACCGACTTCTTTTTGCAGTCGAGTATGTAGGCGTCTCGCTATTACCTGTAGGACGGAACTTGAGTTCAGGTCACTCATGGAATTCATCAAAATCAACGCATTCTTGTAAGTCATCAGATTATCCAAAAACTCAGAGTGTTCTTTGGAGTCATCTTGCAGTTGACTAGCATTACCTTTAAGAGCATCGAATAATTTCCCTACGATCATCGAAGGTCTTCCGAACCTTTAACGCAGTATACTCATAGCCTCAGAGTATCCTTCGTTAGGAGGCATGAACTTACGGCAATGTACAGCTCTTGAAGCAACTCCAGCGCAGCACCTCATCAAATACACCAACTTCATTTCATCATTTAATAAAAAACTACTCAACATGATTTTGAAACTCCTTTAAAAACTGTAGATAGTCGGCTGGGTTTCCATCGAAACATCGAGGCTCATATTTAGGTAGCTTAAAGTTCCTGTTATCCCTAGACGACGAAACATTGACATCAGTCTCATCATGCTTAACATAGCACACATCATTACATGCAACAGACAACTCGACATTACTTACTTTCCTGCTTGCTTCCAAGACGCTTTGTCCCTTCTTTGACCCTGGCGTTATTGAACTTGACCAAAATATCCAGAAAAGTTCCAGATAATACTTGTTCAATGAAGACTTGCAAGCACCAGGAAAGACGAACAGAATCTATGGGAAACTTTCAACCAACTCTCAGAAACTGTCAATGTCCAGCTCTTACTACGCTGGACCTCACACTGTCGCTCGGAATCTTTTTAAACGCTTCCTACCAGCCAACGCAAAAACCAAAACACTGATTGGTGACTTCAGGACTTTTTATTCTTACGTCAACATATAACCAACGGTAATGTTATCACAGGAGAAGGTCTAAGAACAAAACGATCATGACATTACTTCTGATAGTTTTTAATCCTAATTCTGAACAGCGATGAGGCGATGACCGTCGGATTGATGACCCGCGAAAACTATGGGGAAATCGGGTTTGAGCAGACAACCATGAAATGATCGTTTTATCTTCAACTACATTGACAACATACATGCATTTTTCGAGACACCAGAGTCCTGGGTAGTGATGCACTTCTTCAGATTTGGCGGGGTGTTTTCCTGACTCATCCTTTTTTGTGGCCACAGACTGGAATGAAGATGACTGGTTATTATTACCAGTAGGAGGAGAGCACAATAATCAGAGAGTCAGGGATGAAGTGACACAATGATCAGAAGGGCTTAGTGTGTCTTTGGAAGTGTGTGGACAGTTGTTGATTCCCGGCTGCCTACGCCATGGAAATTGGTTTTTCTTGGAGAACCTGAAACAAAAAGAGGACGAGCGTTGCGTGACTTCAGAGCTCGGGGAACAACTCCTCGAAGCCGGTCAGACACAGTCTGTAGGAACAGGTTTCTTGGATTGGTGCCGTGTTAGTAACTTACCGCAGGGTACAGACCACCGTAGGGTAAGTCAGGATGTACAACTTCAGGAGTCGACCCTTTCTAATCCACTCTCAGCAGAGTGGAGAGACAGCACAGCTGCCTCGCTGGTTGTCTGGGTATAACTTCTTACTGCCTATGTATCACTATTCCTCCAGTAGTACGACATTGAACCCAGACTCTCAGTAGTGTAAGAAGAATGCATAAAAACTGTAAAAAACTATGAGATAACATACCTTTCTCTCACATGTGAAAATCGCATCTCCCACTTTAGTAAGGTAGCATGAATTATGAAGCTATACGACATCATATACATGTATTCATCTAAATGACTATAAATGACAGCATCCTTAGGTTTGTAGGGGCTGACGGTATAGACGTTCGCGAATTGTACGGGGTATACTAACGGAAGACCTTATACCAACACCTTCTATAGTATTCGTTTCTCGTGGAAAAAGACAAGGCAAAAGACAATATTTGATCGTCCAAACGGGCGTTGATATGGCAGCCTGTAGACGGACGTAGGTCATTTGATCAGCTGATGGATATTGGCGTTATTTATTAGATAAACGTCAAGGTTAGGTCATTTTTCGTTGTTTTTCACACTTTTTTACCTATATTCCTGCTAAAAGTTGATGAAATGCGGCCTATTTAGCAGAAAGAGCATATGGTGGTGTCCTTATCCGGACGTAGGTCACAGGCAGTTTACAATTTGCTGAAAATACATAATTTTTCGTTCAGAAAATGTCTAATTACTTGAAAACACATGTTATAACGACTTTTTGTGAATTTATTTTGCAGTTTAATGGATTACACATGGACATGATGAGGTGGGATAGCTCGTTCTGGTAATTATTTCACTTACTTTGTTGTGTACTTTGCCTAAATGCTGACAAGGCTCCTCCACATGTATTTCTTTAATAAAAATCTGCAGAAATACTTAAAAATTATATATGCATAGTATTTCCTTATTTGATGGCATAAAGTTGATGTTACCAGGCAGATGGAATATCAACTTTGCATTATTGAAAAACGTTGACTAACATAATTATATACAGTTGAAATCATTATTTTGTCATTTTAAGCATATTTAATGGTTAATTATTGTGTTTACACTGGTAACAATATCTACATCTGTATAATTCTTATCTTCTTTTTCAGATAATATCTACTTTCTGGAATTTCATGGATTTCGGTGATAAAGAAAAAGATGCCTGCACTGTTGTCGATTTTGTATTACATGTTAATTCATTAATAGATGTATTCCTTGTTATTCGTTTGTTTATTCTACTTGATAAGACCGAATATTAGCCCTTGCGTAACCTGTGAGATGTAGAGTATATGAGGCTATCTTTGAAAAAAAAAAAAAAAAAAAAAAAAAAAAAAAAAAAAAAAAAAAAAAAAAAAAAAAAAAAAAAAAAAAAAAAAAAAAAAAAAAAAAAAAAAAAAAAAAAAAAAAAAAAAAAAAAAAAAAAAAAAAAAAAAAAAAAAAAATACATATAATGTTTCGCGATTCATAGTCACAAAGTGAGAGTAAATCTACCTGAGATAGTGTGCTTGTGATTTCTGCATGCCGCAGTATACCATAAGGAGAGACTATACCTATGCTGTTAGATGTATGACTCAGTGCAACTACGGTTATTTTAATAATTAAAGACAGAATGCCTAGGATTTTCAGCCAAAGAACACGATACGTTGCTATCTGCTCATATAATCACGTAAACAAAAGTTTTCCAGACGCCGCATTTACTCCTAACAGTTTACCCTCAACTTCTAACTTAGCACGTGCTACTTATGTTACTGGAACACAATCGCATTACTACAGAAGGAAGACAGATTCATTGAAAAATTGTTCATTAAACAAAAATCAGATTTCAAATGTACAGATAATTCAGATGAGTAGTTCTCTGTTACCGTCAGTAAGTTCCATCTGCGTACACGGTACATATATGTTTTTCCATAAGTCTGAAAAGGTTTAAGAAAAGCATAATTAACTTGGGTATTACATGTATGATCTGAATAAAAAAATTTTCCTGATAAGCATTTACAAGTGATCACTTTACAAACAATATATATATATATATATAAGTAGCCCAATAGCTTTCACTAAACTTAAGGGACTTCGCAACTTATCGTTTGTCGATATCCAGTAGGTCCATCGAAGCATCATGAAATGATAAAATTATTTAACGACAAAATATGCAGTAGTTTCCAAAGCTTGTACAAATATTTTAGCAAAAATGACAACCACTTTATGACAAATAATAGGTCTTGACAGCAATAATAATAACGTTCATGTTCATAGTGACTATAAAAACAATAATAGGTATTATTATCGCAACGAATTCATCATTAACTTAGATAGACAACTACTAATAATACAATCATATCAAATAAATGTATCACTTAACCTTAAGAAGCACGTGTTTACTTACTTTCACTGTATTCTCTCAATACTGATGTGCTCAACCAGCTTATTCCAACTGAATTTAAGATTAATTCTGAAAGTGAGTGGGGATCCAGTTTGTGTCAAATAAAAACATGTAGCTTACATGTATTACACTGCTTACTGAGACATCTGGTACCTGCTTTCCGATCTTCGCGACAAGAACACAGTTTATCTAGGTTTACCTACATATACAAAAGTATACGTATATGCTGCATCAACCATGCCCTTTTTATCATGATTAGCCAGACCACTGTGTATATTATACTTATTTAAGGATCTCTGAAAATAATGGTCAAGCGATAATTGAAGTTGCGTGAAGTTATTACCTCTTCAAGACATTGTTTGCATTCTTGATACTCCTGAGAAGTCCTTAGATCGTAATTTGGCATGAATTCGTTGAATTCAGCAAATAAGTATACTGCTATATCATTTCTTTCCTGAGCTGTAATCATTTGTGCTGTCAGTTATCTCTACAATTTGATAAAACGCTCACGGAAATTCAGGACTTAACCAAGCAGCAAAATGATGTTTGAAATTACCTCAACTCGAATGACAAACTGGCCAATCACAAGCGAGCGAATCGCTTGTTTATCTCATTCGCGGTCACTCAAAATTACGTCCGTCGACAGGCTGCCCGTTTATATTGCATCCCCTATTTGAAGTGGCGCCTCTGGCTTAACCTTGACGGCATTTGCGCGGATTTGTTGATTCGATTAGGAGCTGGTCTTCCATGCAAATGCAGCGGACGCGATCTCGGTGCTTATTTTGCTCTTGTTGGATGAATTTATATGAAAATTGTTGTTCTATATTGTTCTTGAGCATTTACCGATTGCTGAACGTTTAAATACATGGTTCATGCAATGATCATTTGGCATACCGAGTAAGCTTCACGTACATTTTGACGATTGCCATTCAACAAAATTTTTTGCAGCTTGGCGGAAACTTGTACTCGATCGCAAATTTCCATAGGCAGCCTGTAGACGGACGTAGGTCATTTGATCAGCTGATGGATATTGGCGTTATTTATTAGATAAACGTCAAGGTTAGGTCATTTTTCGTTGTTTTTCACACTTTTTACCTATATTCCTGCTAAAAGTTGATGAAATGCGGCCTATTTAGCAGAAAGAGCATATGGTGGTGTCCTTATCCGGACGTAGGTCACAGGCAGTTTACAATTTGCTGAAAATACATAATTTTTCGTTCAGAAAATGTCTAATTACTTGAAAACACATGTTATAACGACTTTTTGTGAATTTATTTTGCAGTTTAATGGATTACACATGGACATGATGAGGTGGGATAGCTCGTTCTGGTAATTATTTCACTTACTTTGTTGTGTACTTTGCCTAAATGCTGACAAGGCTCCTCCACATGTATTTCTTTAATAAAAATCTGCAGAAATACTTAAAAATTATATATGCATAGTATTTCCTTATTTGATGGCATAAAGTTGATGTTACCAGGCAGATGGAATATCAACTTTGCATTATTGAAAAACGTTGACTAACATAATTATATACAGTTGAAATCATTATTTTGTCATTTTAAGCATATTTAATGGTTAATTATTGTGTTTACACTGGTAACAATATCTACATCTGTATAATTCTTATCTTCTTTTTCAGATAATATCTACTTTCGGGAATTTCATGGATTTCAGTGATAAAGAAAAAGATGCCTGCACTGTTGTCGATTTTGTATTACATGTTAATTCATTAATAGATGTATTCCTTGTTATTCGTTTGTTTATTCTACTTGATAAGACCGAATATTAGCCCTTGCGTAACCTGTGAGATGTAGAGTATATGAGGCTATCTTTGAAATACTAAGTAGGAACAGATAGTCGGAGAAGCCTATCGGTTAAAGATTATGTTGTAGTCAAATAAAGTAAATATGTCTGAAGTTTAGAGGATATATTGCGATTATAAAGCGTTACGAGTTATCTATCGTCTTAGCAGAATACATATACTGTTTCGAGATTCATAGTCACAAAGTGAGAGTAAATCTACCTGAGATAGTGTGCTTGTGATTTCTGCATGCCGCAGTATACCATAAGGAGAGACTATACCTATGCTGTTAGATGTATGACTCAGTGCAACTACGGTTATTTTAATAATTAAAGACAGAATGCCTAGGATTTTCAGCCAAAGAACACGATACGTTGCTATCTGCTCATATAATCACGTAAACAAAAGTTTTCCAGACGCCGCATTTACTCCTAACAGTTTACCCTCAACTTCTAACTTAGCACGTGCTACTTATGTTACTGGAACACAATCGCATTACTACAGAAGGAAGACAGATTCATTGAAAAATTGTTCATTAAACAAAAATCAGATTTCAAATGTACAGATAATTCAGATGAGTAGTTCTCTGTTACCGTCAGTAAGTTCCATCTGCGTACACGGTACATATATGTTTTTCCATAAGTCTGAAAAGGTTTAAGAAAAGCATAATTAACTTGGGTATTACATGTATGATCTGAATAAAAAAATTTTCCTGATAAGCATTTACAAGTGATCACTTTACAAACAATATATATATATATATATAAGTAGCCCAATAGCTTTCACTAAACTTAAGGGACTTCGCAACTTATCGTTTGTCGATATCCAGTAGGTCCATCGAAGCATCATGAAATGATAAAATTATTTAACGACAAAATATGCAGTAGTTTCCAAAGCTTGTACAAATATTTTAGCAAAAATGACAACCACTTTATGACAAATAATAGGTCTTGACAGCAATAATAATAACGTTCATGTTCATAGTGACTATAAAAACAATAATAGGTATTATTATCGCAACGAATTCATCATTAACTTAGATAGACAACTACTAATAATACAATCATATCAAATAAATGTATCACTTAACCTTAAGAAGCACGTGTTTACTTACTTTCACTGTATTCTCTCAATACTGATGTGCTCAACCAGCTTATTCCAACTGAATTTAAGATTAATTCTGAAAGTGAGTGGGGATCCAGTTTGTGTCAAATAAAAACATGTAGCTTACATGTATTACACTGCTTACTGAGACATCTGGTACCTGCTTTCCGATCTTCGCGACAAGAACACAGTTTATCTAGGTTTACCTACATATACAAAAGTATACGTATATGCTGCATCAACCATGCCCTTTTTATCATGATTAGCCAGACCACTGTGTATATTATACTTATTTAAGGATCTCTGAAAATAATGGTCAAGCGATAATTGAAGTTGCGTGAAGTTATTACCTCTTCAAGACATTGTTTGCATTCTTGATACTCCTGAGAAGTCCTTAGATCGTAATTTGGCATGAATTCGTTGAATTCAGCAAATAAGTATACTGCTATATCATTTCTTTCCTGAGCTGTAATCATTTGTGCTGTCAGTTATCTCTACAATTTGATAAAACGCTCACGGAAATTCAGGACTTAACCAAGCAGCAAAATGATGTTTGAAATTACCTCAACTCGAATGACAAACTGGCCAATCACAAGCGAGCGAATCGCTTGTTTATCTCATTCGCGGTCACTCAAAATTACGTCCGTCGACAGGCTGCCCGTTTATATTGCATCCCCTATTTGAAGTGGCGCCTCTGGCTTAACCTTGACGGCATTTGCGCGGATTTGTTGATTCGATTAGGAGCTGGTCTTCCATGCAAATGCAGCGGACGCGATCTCGGTGCTTATTTTGCTCTTGTTGGATGAATTTATATGAAAATTGTTGTTCTATATTGTTCTTGAGCATTTACCGATTGCTGAACGTTTAAATACATGGTTCATGCAATGATCATTTGGCATACCGAGTAAGCTTCACGTACATTTTGACGATTGCCATTCAACAAAATTTTTTGCAGCTTGGCGGAAACTTGTACTCGATCGCAAATTTCCATAGGCAGCCTGTAGACGGACGTAGGTCATTTGATCAGCTGATGGATATTGGCGTTATTTATTAGATAAACGTCAAGGTTAGGTCATTTTTCGTTGTTTTTCACACTTTTTTACCTATATTCCTGCTAAAAGTTGATGAAATGCGGCCTATTTAGCAGAAAGAGCATATGGTGGTGTCCTTATCCGGACGTAGGTCACAGGCAGTTTACAATTTGCTGAAAATACATAATTTTTCGTTCAGAAAATGTCTAATTACTTGAAAACACATGTTATAACGACTTTTTGTGAATTTATTTTGCAGTTTAATGGATTACACATGGACATGATGAGGTGGGATAGCTCGTTCTGGTAATTATTTCACTTACTTTGTTGTGTACTTTGCCTAAATGCTGACAAGGCTCCTCCACATGTATTTCTTTAATAAAAATCTGCAGAAATACTTAAAAATTATATATGCATAGTATTTCCTTATTTGATGGCATAAAGTTGATGTTACCAGGCAGATGGAATATCAACTTTGCATTATTGAAAAACGTTGACTAACATAATTATATACAGTTGAAATCATTATTTTGTCATTTTAAGCATATTTAATGGTTAATTATTGTGTTTACACTGGTAACAATATCTACATCTGTATAATTCTTATCTTCTTTTTCAGATAATATCTACTTTCTGGAATTTCATGGATTTCGGTGATAAAGAAAAAGATGCCTGCACTGTTGTCGATTTTGTATTACATGTTAATTCATTAATAGATGTATTCCTTGTTATTCGTTTGTTTATTCTACTTGATAAGACCGAATATTAGCCCTTGCGTAATCTGTGAGATGTAGAGTATATGAGGCTATCTTTGAAATACTAAGTAGGAACAGATAGTCGGAGAAGCCTATCGGTTAAAGATTATGTTGTAGTCGAATAAAGTAAATATGTCTGAAGTTTAGAGGATATATTGCGATTATAAAGCGTTACGAGTTATCTATCGTCTTAGCAGAATACATATACTGTTTCGAGATTCATAGTCACAAAGTGAGAGTAAATCTACCTGAGATAGTGTGCTTGTGATTTCTGCATGCCGCAGTATACCATAAGGAGAGACTATACCTATGCTGTTAGATGTATGACTCAGTGCAACTACGGTTATTTTAATAATTAAAGACAGAATGCCTAGGATTTTCAGCCAAAGAACACGATACGTTGCTATCTGCTCATATAATCACGTAAACAAAAGTTTTCCAGACGCCGCATTTACTCCTAACAGTTTACCCTCAACTTCTAACTTAGCACGTGCTACTTATGTTACTGGAACACAATCGCATTACTACAGAAGGAAGACAGATTCATTGAAAAATTGTTCATTAAACAAAAATCAGATTTCAAATGTACAGATAATTCAGATGAGTAGTTCTCTGTTACCGTCAGTAAGTTCCATCTGCGTACACGGTACATATATGTTTTTCCATAAGTCTGAAAAGGTTTAAGAAAAGCATAATTAACTTGGGTATTACATGTATGATCTGAATAAAAAAATTTTCCTGATAAGCATTTACAAGTGATCACTTTACAAACAATATATATATATATATATAAGTAGCCCAATAGCTTTCACTAAACTTAAGGGACTTCGCAACTTATCGTTTGTCGATATCCAGTAGGTCCATCGAAGCATCATGAAATGATAAAATTATTTAACGACAAAATATGCAGTAGTTTCCAAAGCTTGTACAAATATTTTAGCAAAAATGACAACCACTTTATGACAAATAATAGGTCTTGACAGCAATAATAATAACGTTCATGTTCATAGTGACTATAAAAACAATAATAGGTATTATTATCGCAACGAATTCATCATTAACTTAGATAGACAACTACTAATAATACAATCATATCAAATAAATGTATCACTTAATCTTAAGAAGCACGTGTTTACTTACTTTCACTGTATTCTCTCAATACTGATGTGCTCAACCAGCTTATTCCAACTGAATTTAAGATTAATTCTGAAAGTGAGTGGGGATCCAGTTTGTGTCAAATAAAAACATGTAGCTTACATGTATTACACTGCTTACTGAGACATCTGGTACCTGCTTTCCGATCTTCGCGACAAGAACACAGTTTATCTAGGTTTACCTACATATACAAAAGTATACGTATATGCTGCATCAACCATGCCCTTTTTATCATGATTAGCCAGACCACTGTGTATATTATACTTATTTAAGGATCTCTGAAAATAATGGTCAAGCGATAATTGAAGTTGCGTGAAGTTATTACCTCTTCAAGACATTGTTTGCATTCTTGATACTCCTGAGAAGTCCTTAGATCGTAATTTGGCATGAATTCGTTGAATTCAGCAAATAAGTATACTGCTATATCATTTCTTTCCTGAGCTGTAATCATTTGTGCTGTCAGTTATCTCTACAATTTGATAAAACGCTCACGGAAATTCAGGACTTAACCAAGCAGCAAAATGATGTTTGAAATTACCTCAACTCGAATGACAAACTGGCCAATCACAAGCGAGCGAATCGCTTGTTTATCTCATTCGCGGTCACTCAAAATTACGTCCGTCGACAGGCTGCCCGTTTATATTGCATCCCCTATTTGAAGTGGCGCCTCTGGCTTAACCTTGACGGCATTTGCGCGGATTTGTTGATTCGATTAGGAGCTGGTCTTCCATGCAAATGCAGCGGACGCGATCTCGGTGCTTATTTTGCTCTTGTTGGATGAATTTATATGAAAATTGTTGTTCTATATTGTTCTTGAGCATTTACCGATTGCTGAACGTTTAAATACATGGTTCATGCAATGATCATTTGGCATACCGAGTAAGCTTCACGTACATTTTGACGATTGCCATTCAACAAAATTTTTTGCAGCTTGGCGGAAACTTGTACTCGATCGCAAATTTCCATAGGCAGCCTGTAGACGGACGTAGGTCATTTGATCAGCTGATGGATATTGGCGTTATTTATTAGATAAACGTCAAGGTTAGGTCATTTTTCGTTGTTTTTCACACTTTTTTACCTATATTCCTGCTAAAAGTTGATGAAATGCGGCCTATTTAGCAGAAAGAGCATATGGTGGTGTCCTTATCCGGACGTAGGTCACAGGCAGTTTACAATTTGCTGAAAATACATAATTTTTCGTTCAGAAAATGTCTAATTACTTGAAAACACATGTTATAACGACTTTTTGTGAATTTATTTTGCAGTTTAATGGATTACACATGGACATGATGAGGTGGGATAGCTCGTTCTGGTAATTATTTCACTTACTTTATTGTGTACTTTGCCTAAATGCTGACAAGGCTCCTCCACATGTATTTCTTTAATAAAAATCTGCAGAAATACTTAAAAATTATATATGCATAGTATTTCCTTATTTGATGGCATAAAGTTGATGTTACCAGGCAGATGGAATATCAACTTTGCATTATTGAAAAACGTTGACTAACATAATTATATACAGTTGAAATCATTATTTTGTCATTTTAAGCATATTTAATGGTTAATTATTGTGTTTACACTGGTAACAATATCTACATCTGTATAATTCTTATCTTCTTTTTCAGATAATATCTACTTTCTGGAATTTCATGGATTTCGGTGATAAAGAAAAAGATGCCTGCACTGTTGTCGATTTTGTATTACATGTTAATTCATTAATAGATGTATTCCTTGTTATTCGTTTGTTTATTCTACTTGATAAGACCGAATATTAGCCCTTGCGTAATCTGTGAGATGTAGAGTATATGAGGCTATCTTTGAAATACTAAGTAGGAACAGATAGTCGGAGAAGCCTATCGGTTAAAGATTATGTTGTAGTCGAATAAAGTAAATATGTCTGAAGTTTAGAGGATATATTGCGATTATAAAGCGTTACGAGTTATCTATCGTCTTAGCAGAATACATATACTGTTTCGAGATTCATAGTCACAAAGTGAGAGTAAATCTACCTGAGATAGTGTGCTTGTGATTTCTGCATGCCGCAGTATACCATAAGGAGAGACTATACCTATGCTGTTAGATGTATGACTCAGTGCAACTACGGTTATTTTAATAATTAAAGACAGAATGCCTAGGATTTTCAGCCAAAGAACACGATACGTTGCTATCTGCTCATATAATCACGTAAACAAAAGTTTTCCAGACGCCGCATTTACTCCTAACAGTTTACCCTCAACTTCTAACTTAGCACGTGCTAGTTATGTTACTGGAACACAATCGCATTACTACAGAAGGAAGACAGATTCATTGAAAAATTGTTCATTAAACAAAAATCAGATTTCAAATGTACAGATAATTCAGATGAGTAGTTCTCTGTTACCGTCAGTAAGTTCCATCTGCGTACACGGTACATATATGTTTTTCCATAAGTCTGAAAAGGTTTAAGAAAAGCATAATTAACTTGGGTATTACATGTATGATCTGAATAAAAAAATTTTCCTGATAAGCATTTACAAGTGATCACTTTACAAACAATATATACATATATATATAAGTAGCCCAATAGCTTTCACTAAACTTAAGGGACTTCGCAACTTATCGTTTGTCGATATCCAGTAGGTCCATCGAAGCATCATGAAATGATAAAATTATTTAACGACAAAATATGCAGTAGTTTCCAAAGCTTGTACAAATATTTTAGCAAAAATGACAACCACTTTATGACAAATAATAGGTCTTGACAGCAATAATAATAACGTTCATGTTCATAGTGACTATAAAAACAATAATAGGTATTATTATCGCAACGAATTCATCATTAACTTAGATAGACAACTACTAATAATACAATCATATCAAATAAATGTATCACTTAATCTTAAGAAGCACGTGTTTACTTACTTTCACTGTATTCTCTCAATACTGATGTGCTCAACCAGCTTATTCCAACTGAATTTAAGATTAATTCTGAAAGTGAGTGGGGATCCAGTTTGTGTCAAATAAAAACATGTAGCTTACATGTATTACACTGCTTACTGAGACATCTGGTACCTGCTTTCCGATCTTCGCGACAAGAACACAGTTTATCTAGGTTTACCTACATATACAAAAGTATACGTATATGCTGCATCAACCATGCCCTTTTTATCATGATTAGCCAGACCACTGTGTATATTATACTTATTTAAGGATCTCTGAAAATAATGGTCAAGCGATAATTGAAGTTGCGTGAAGTTATTACCTCTTCAAGACATTGTTTGCATTCTTGATACTCCTGAGAAGTCCTTAGATCGTAATTTGGCATGAATTCGTTGAATTCAGCAAATAAGTATACTGCTATATCATTTCTTTCCTGAGCTGTAATCATTTGTGCTGTCAGTTATCTCTACAATTTGATAAAACGCTCACGGAAATTCAGGACTTAACCAAGCAGCAAAATGATGTTTGAAATTACCTCAACTCGAATGACAAACTGGCCAATCACAAGCGAGCGAATCGCTTGTTTATCTCATTCGCGGTCACTCAAAATTACGTCCGTCGACAGGCTGCCCGTTTATATTGCATCCCCTATTTGAAGTGGCGCCTCTGGCTTAACCTTGACGGCATTTGCGCGGATTTGTTGATTCGATTAGGAGCTGGTCTTCCATGCAAATGCAGCGGACGCGATCTCGGTGCTTATTTTGCTCTTGTTGGATGAATTTATATGAAAATTGTTGTTCTATATTGTTCTTGAGCATTTACCGATTGCTGAACGTTTAAATACATGGTTCATGCAATGATCATTTGGCATACCGAGTAAGCTTCACGTACATTTTGACGATTGCCATTCAACAAAATTTTTTGCAGCTTGGCGGAAACTTGTACTCGATCGCAAATTTCCATAGGCAGCCTGTAGACGGACGTAGGTCATTTGATCAGCTGATGGATATTGGCGTTATTTATTAGATAAACGTCAAGGTTAGGTCATTTTTCGTTGTTTTTCACACTTTTTTACCTATATTCCTGCTAAAAGTTGATGAAATGCGGCCTATTTAGCAGAAAGAGCATATGGTGGTGTCCTTATCCGGACGTAGGTCACAGGCAGTTTACAATTTGCTGAAAATACATAATTTTTCGTTCAGAAAATGTCTAATTACTTGAAAACACATGTTATAACGACTTTTTGTGAATTTATTTTGCAGTTTAATGGATTACACATGGACATGATGAGGTGGGATAGCTCGTTCTGGTAATTATTTCACTTACTTTATTGTGTACTTTGCCTAAATGCTGACAAGGCTCCTCCACATGTATTTCTTTAATAAAAATCTGCAGAAATACTTAAAAATTATATATGCATAGTATTTCCTTATTTGATGGCATAAAGTTGATGTTACCAGGCAGATGGAATATCAACTTTGCATTATTGAAAAACGTTGACTAACATAATTATATACAGTTGAAATCATTATTTTGTCATTTTAAGCATATTTAATGGTTAATTATTGTGTTTACACTGGTAACAATATCTACATCTGTATAATTCTTATCTTCTTTTTCAGATAATATCTACTTTCTGGAATTTCATGGATTTCGGTGATAAAGAAAAAGATGCCTGCACTGTTGTCGATTTTGTATTACATGTTAATTCATTAATAGATGTATTCCTTGTTATTCGTTTGTTTATTCTACTTGATAAGACCGAATATTAGCCCTTGCGTAACCTGTGAGATGTAGAGTATATGAGGCTATCTTTGAAATACTAAGTAGGAACAGATAGTCGGAGAAGCCTATCGGTTAAAGATTATGTTGTAGTCAAATAAAGTAAATATGTCTGAAGTTTAGAGGATATATTGCGATTATAAAGCGTTACGAGTTATCTATCGTCTTAGCAGAATACATATACTGTTTCGAGATTCATAGTCACAAAGTGAGAGTAAATCTACCTGAGATAGTGTGCTTGTGATTTCTGCATGCCGCAGTATACCATAAGGAGAGACTATACCTATGCTGTTAGATGTATGACTCAGTGCAACTACGGTTATTTTAATAATTAAAGACAGAATGCCTAGGATTTTCAGCCAAAGAACACGATACGTTGCTATCTGCTCATATAATCACGTAAACAAAAGTTTTCCAGACGCCGCATTTACTCCTAACAGTTTACCCTCAACTTCTAACTTAGCACGTGCTACTTATGTTACTGGAACACAATCGCATTACTACAGAAGGAAGACAGATTCATTGAAAAATTGTTCATTAAACAAAAATCAGATTTCAAATGTACAGATAATTCAGATGAGTAGTTCTCTGTTACCGTCAGTAAGTTCCATCTGCGTACACGGTACATATATGTTTTTCCATAAGTCTGAAAAGGTTTAAGAAAAGCATAATTAACTTGGGTATTACATGTATGATCTGAATAAAAAAATTTTCCTGATAAGCATTTACAAGTGATCACTTTACAAACAATATATATATATATATATAAGTAGCCCAATAGCTTTCACTAAACTTAAGGGACTTCGCAACTTATCGTTTGTCGATATCCAGTAGGTCCATCGAAGCATCATGAAATGATAAAATTATTTAACGACAAAATATGCAGTAGTTTCCAAAGCTTGTACAAATATTTTAGCAAAAATGACAACCACTTTATGACAAATAATAGGTCTTGACAGCAATAATAATAACGTTCATGTTCATAGTGACTATAAAAACAATAATAGGTATTATTATCGCAACGAATTCATCATTAACTTAGATAGACAACTACTAATAATACAATCATATCAAATAAATGTATCACTTAATCTTAAGAAGCACGTGTTTACTTACTTTCACTGTATTCTCTCAATACTGATGTGCTCAACCAGCTTATTCCAACTGAATTTAAGATTAATTCTGAAAGTGAGTGGGGATCCAGTTTGTGTCAAATAAAAACATGTAGCTTACATGTATTACACTGCTTACTGAGACATCTGGTACCTGCTTTCCGATCTTCGCGACAAGAACACAGTTTATCTAGGTTTACCTACATATACAAAAGTATACGTATATGCTGCATCAACCATGCCCTTTTTATCATGATTAGCCAGACCACTGTGTATATTATACTTATTTAAGGATCTCTGAAAATAATGGTCAAGCGATAATTGAAGTTGCGTGAAGTTATTACCTCTTCAAGACATTGTTTGCATTCTTGATACTCCTGAGAAGTCCTTAGATCGTAATTTGGCATGAATTCGTTGAATTCAGCAAATAAGTATACTGCTATATCATTTCTTTCCTGAGCTGTAATCATTTGTGCTGTCAGTTATCTCTACAATTTGATAAAACGCTCACGGAAATTCAGGACTTAACCAAGCAGCAAAATGATGTTTGAAATTACCTCAACTCGAATGACAAACTGGCCAATCACAAGCGAGCGAATCGCTTGTTTATCTCATTCGCGGTCACTCAAAATTACGTCCGTCGACAGGCTGCCCGTTTATATTGCATCCCCTATTTGAAGTGGCGCCTCTGGCTTAACCTTGACGGCATTTGCGCGGATTTGTTGATTCGATTAGGAGCTGGTCTTCCATGCAAATGCAGCGGACGCGATCTCGGTGCTTATTTTGCTCTTGTTGGATGAATTTATATGAAAATTGTTGTTCTATATTGTTCTTGAGCATTTACCGATTGCTGAACGTTTAAATACATGGTTCATGCAATGATCATTTGGCATACCGAGTAAGCTTCACGTACATTTTGACGATTGCCATTCAACAAAATTTTTTGCAGCTTGGCGGAAACTTGTACTCGATCGCAAATTTCCATAGGCAGCCTGTAGACGGACGTAGGTCATTTGATCAGCTGATGGATATTGGCGTTATTTATTAGATAAACGTCAAGGTTAGGTCATTTTTCGTTGTTTTTCACACTTTTTTACCTATATTCCTGCTAAAAGTTGATGAAATGCGGCCTATTTAGCAGAAAGAGCATATGGTGGTGTCCTTATCCGGACGTAGGTCACAGGCAGTTTACAATTTGCTGAAAATACATAATTTTTCGTTCAGAAAATGTCTAATTACTTGAAAACACATGTTATAACGACTTTTTGTGAATTTATTTTGCAGTTTAATGGATTACACATGGACATGATGAGGTGGGATAGCTCGTTCTGGTAATTATTTCACTTACTTTGTTGTGTACTTTGCCTAAATGCTGACAAGGCTCCTCCACATGTATTTCTTTAATAAAAATCTGCAGAAATACTTAAAAATTATATATGCATAGTATTTCCTTATTTGATGGCATAAAGTTGATGTTACCAGGCAGATGGAATATCAACTTTGCATTATTGAAAAACGTTGACTAACATAATTATATACAGTTGAAATCATTATTTTGTCATTTTAAGCATATTTAATGGTTAATTATTGTGTTTACACTGGTAACAATATCTACATCTGTATAATTCTTATCTTCTTTTTCAGATAATATCTACTTTCGGGAATTTCATGGATTTCGGTGATAAAGAAAAAGATGCCTGCACTGTTGTCGATTTTGTATTACATGTTAATTCATTAATAGATGTATTCCTTGTTATTCGTTTGTTTATTCTACTTGATAAGACCGAATATTAGCCCTTGCGTAATCTGTGAGATGTAGAGTATATGAGGCTATCTTTGAAATACTAAGTAGGAACAGATAGTCGGAGAAGCCTATCGGTTAAAGATTATGTTGTAGTCAAATAAAGTAAATATGTCTGAAGTTTAGAGGATATATTGCGATTATAAAGCGTTACGAGTTATCTATCGTCTTAGCAGAATACATATACTGTTTCGAGATTCATAGTCACAAAGTGAGAGTAAATCTACCTGAGATAGTGTGCTTGTGATTTCTGCATGCCGCAGTATACCATAAGGAGAGACTATACCTATGCTGTTAGATGTATGACTCAGTGCAACTACGGTTATTTTAATAATTAAAGACAGAATGCCTAGGATTTTCAGCCAAAGAACACGATACGTTGCTATCTGCTCATATAATCACGTAAACAAAAGTTTTCCAGACGCCGCATTTACTCCTAACAGTTTACCCTCAACTTCTAACTTAGCACGTGCTACTTATGTTACTGGAACACAATCGCATTACTACAGAAGGAAGACAGATTCATTGAAAAATTGTTCATTAAACAAAAATCAGATTTCAAATGTACAGATAATTCAGATGAGTAGTTCTCTGTTACCGTCAGTAAGTTCCATCTGCGTACACGGTACATATATGTTTTTCCATAAGTCTGAAAAGGTTTAAGAAAAGCATAATTAACTTGGGTATTACATGTATGATCTGAATAAAAAAATTTTCCTGATAAGCATTTACAAGTGATCACTTTACAAACAATATTATATATATATATAAGTAGCCCAATAGCTTTCACTAAACTTAAGGGACTTCGCAACTTATCGTTTGTCGATATCCAGTAGGTCCATCGAAGCATCATGAAATGATAAAATTATTTAACGACAAAATATGCAGTAGTTTTCAAAGCTTGTACAAATATTTTAGCAAAAATGACAACCACTTTATGACAAATAATAGGTCTTGACAGCAATAATAATAACGTTCATGTTCATAGTGACTATAAAAACAATAATAGGTATTATTATCGCAACGAATTCATCATTAACTTAGATAGACAACTACTAATAATACAATCATATCAAATAAATGTATCACTTAATCTTAAGAAGCACGTGTTTACTTACTTTCACTGTATTCTCTCAATACTGATGTGCACAACCAGCTTATTCCAACTGAATTTAAGATTAATTCTGAAAGTGAGTGGGGATCCAGTTTGTGTCAAATAAAAACATGTAGCTTACATGTATTACACTGCTTACTGAGACATCTGGTACCTGCTTTCCGATCTTCGCGACAAGAACACAGTTTATCTAGGTTTACCTACATATACAAAAGTATACGTATATGCTGCATCAACCATGCCCTTTTTATCATGATTAGCCAGACCACTGTGTATATTATACTTATTTAAGGATCTCTGAAAATAATGGTCAAGCGATAATTGAAGTTGCGTGAAGTTATTACCTCTTCAAGACATTGTTTGCATTCTTGATACTCCTGAGAAGTCCTTAGATCGTAATTTGGCATGAATTCGTTGAATTCAGCAAATAAGTATACTGCTATATCATTTCTTTCCTGAGCTGTAATCATTTGTGCTGTCAGTTATCTCTACAATTTGATAAAACGCTCACGGAAATTCAGGACTTAACCAAGCAGCAAAATGATGTTTGAAATTACCTCAACTCGAATGACAAACTGGCCAATCACAAGCGAGCGAATCGCTTGTTTATCTCATTCGCGGTCACTCAAAATTACGTCCGTCGACAGGCTGCCATTTCCATATCGCCTGTTGTGCAGCACCTTTTACTGTTGCAGGAACCGAAGAATACGGTTGATATTGAATTCGATCATCCTTCCGCACATGTGTGGTGTTTGGATAGCTGAAAGTCGGTGACTCTAAAGAATAGCGGCCCAAAGCGAAACGACCCTTCAACGCAAAAATGACCTTGTTAGGGACAACTTCGGCCAATGAGAAGGCTCAAAAAGAAAGGCGCATAATTGTAAAAAACGGTTTATATAAAAGGAATGCAATCATAATAAACAGTTACAAAGAATGGCGTGGCGAAGTTAAACTTTCGACACCACTAACTACCAATCAGCGAATTATCCAATGAGATTCACGAACGATATCGAATTATCCAATGAGGTTCACGAACGCAGTTCAATGTTGTATAGCGCTTGATTCATTTCTAATGCGTGACCTTACAAGGCTGTTGTTGCAATTCGAGGAGGTTAGTGTTTCCCAGTATTTCCTAGATATCAGTTGCTCCGGAAAGAACGAATTTGATTGTGTGGTGGTATCATGACTTTAAAAAGCTAAACCAAATCAACTGATGGGTTTGTTCATCGTTGTGCTATATGTTTGAAGCCTACTAACACTAGAGAGGGTATGCTGATAATTTCATTATTTCGAAGGAACTTTTTTCGCTAGGTCACTTCTCTCCCTAAGGATAGCAGATAGAAAAGCAACTACTCTTATACCTATTATTACCAGAATTGTTAGGCGGGGGTCAATTATACACACGGAAAGGCTACAATTCACTGTCATCTCTGGGATATATTCATCGTAGAGACAACCATTCAAGTGATTTTGTGGATCCCGTTACGAGGACACATACAAATTCTAATGAAGGATTTTGGGGCAGGTTGGAAAATAGGATAAGGGCCAAAAATGTATTTCAAAAGGATCTCATTTATAGTCATTTGGATGAATATATGTACAGGATATGGTGTAACCTCTCCATTGACAGTCCCATGCTAAACTGGGAGATTTTTCTCTCACATTTTCGAGAAAGATATCTTATGTAACCTTTTTTATTATCTATTTTATGCTTTTTTCTATAAATATACATTTCCATTCATCATATACGCCTCTTTAATGTGATTGGTCCGTTCGAGGTCGTTTGCTGATTGGTTGTTAGTGGTGTCGAAAGTTTAACTTTGCCAATGGCGTTCACGTATATGTTGCAAAAAACCTCCCAGTTTCTCATGGGAGTCTTCATAGTCATACGAAGCCAGTTTCGGTACATAAATTCATCCAGGAGACTGTAAACCATATGGATCGAGAAATCCGCTCTTATACGTCTTTTTAGACGACTCCAAAAACTTTCAATGGAACTGGTGTGGGTTCCATCCAAAGGATTCCGGAAACCGTCCGTATGATTCACAACATGATGAATGTACCCATGATTCGATAATTGACGGTATCCGCTCCATTCATCTGTTTGAATAGTCGTCCCCGGCAACACCAAACGCTTATTAATAGGTACTAATACTGCTGCACTGCGATTGGGAATCGCTTCTATATACCCTTTGCTCAGTATCGTGTCGTAGATACCCAGTATCCACTGCTGGTTTGCTTGCAATCTCCCGCGGTTGTATTTCCTTTTTATAAGTAAAGTCTCATCAATATGGACTATGCTGCCGACTCCCCCGAGAACTTGAGTCGGGGTGTTCATTTTCCAGGAGGAAACTTCTCTGCAGTAGTTGTACCATTGCACTGCAGTGCAATGTCAGCATGCTGACACCTCTGAATTTAATGTTTCATAAGCTGTAGCTGTGACTGCTCTTTTCAGGACCCAGAAGTTACAGATCATTAAAATTTTCTTCAAAGGTAGTTTAGACCCTGAGAGAAAAGTTCCTAAGGCATCCGTAAACTAAACAACAACGATAAACCTTCTCGAACCGATTTCCTCCTTCGGCACTCAATACATCTGTATACAAAGCCATCAATGGCCTCTGTGTATTTTTGTATATGCATAACTCCTCCGCATTGGCAAATTTTCGACAAAGCTATCAGTCCGTTATCCAAACAGTAATCGAAGACATCCATGATTGCTTCCGAAAATGATAGTCAGCGGATTCCTTGCTCAAGGACACTTTTTTGTTCGAAGGTCGTTTCGGTTTGGGCCGCTATTCTTTAGAGTCACCCGATCACTTACAACATTCGCTGTTTAGTGCTTAAGTTTTTAAATGAGTTAAATGCACACTGCAACATTTTAGTAATTTGGTGGATTCCGATACCATCCTCGTGATCAGGTACGTAAAGACATCTGAGGTGTACGTCATTTTGTCCCATTATTGAGTTTTGTTTCATAAACTTCGATTTTCGTCATTGTCCTGACGCCATATTATTTGCGTTTGTTTGAGGTTAATTCACAAAATTATTTTGAAACCGCGTATAAGCAGTGTCCAACATCTCCTAAAGCTATGAACGTAAGGTTTAGAAGCGGTTGCTGTATCCATTCAGGGAGGACTCGTCGATTTTTGCAAGTAAGGGCTACGCATCATATTCCTAAATGCCTCCAGAAGCGAACAGAATCTTTAGAAGCTATTAATGGAGCCCCAGCTCCTCTATTGCGAAACATTTATAGAGACAGGACGTAATATTAACGTTTGCACATTTTTAAAACCTATCTGTAAAACGTGTTTGGATTGCATCCTAAAGTTTGTGGAAGCCCAAGTGTGATTAGGAAGTTTAAACCACCTTTGTGAGTTCCTAAACTATTCGTCATTATACGAAACCTTTGTTAAACTTCGTTTCGATACCAAGCAGGGTAGATGTACTAATACCTGTTATTTGGTTTGATGATCATTGTTATTTTGACCTTCAATATGTGATTTTAATTCCACCTGAATTTATTTTCTAACCTCTTAATTGTATTAATTTCATATGTATTCCTATAACAAGTCCATGCGTGACCAGATTGTCTAAAATGTGTTGCACAAATACAACACTACACGACTCAGACAGAATACGTCTTATTATTACTTCGTCTAAATATCCACTTGTGTTAAAAATAGTGATTGATGTAATCGCACAATAATATAAACTTTCATTAATTCTTACTGTGCTCTCTCGTTAATATTATGTTGGTAGTTATATTCATGTATACATCTTGTGCACCCTTGTTTTCTTTTTTAGCTAATCTATAGTCTCAGTGATCTGGTGGGATTCGTTGCTGAAGAAAGTGGTTTCCAGTACCGTTGAGTTTGTATTTTGTGTTGAATCACTAATAAATATATTCTCTATACCTCAAATAGACATTCCACTTGTTAATAGTGACTACTAACTTTATAGAATGTTGTGAGCTACAGAGTTAGGGGGGTTAGGGTCATGTGTTGTACTGAGTAGTGCATTTAGAAGATACGTCCGCCCCTGAAGCATATTGTCGTCAATGTGGAGTACATTCTCGTTCTCATGATAAATCTGTTAGCAGTAATTATTATCAGTACCTATATTTCGTAAGATGGTATATAACGAAACGTACTAATTAAGTAGTCAAAGGTTAGAACTATCCAATAAAATTGAAACATGTGCTCATGTAAGGGAAAACTGATTAATGGCAGGTTGAAACATCACGTACGTGATAAAGTTTAAAGCATCGTTTACATGCGAATAGTTAAGGTTATTTATTTAGAAATGATGGTAACTTGTTGATGGTTTAAGGGATTCAGATTCAGATGATAAGGATAGAAGGCTCTTGTGGCCTGTGTTAATCATTGCAAAGTATATCTCTGCAGAGATCTAACTTCTCTTTGAAAGCGTTCACCGATGGAGCTGATACTACTGAATCTAGTAAGGAGTTCCAATCGTTGATCACTCTGTGAGAGAATCTAAATTCTGCACGTATTTTAATCGTCCTTGGTTTGAGCACCTTTTTGCGGTGACCCCGTCAATGTATCCTAGAAGGGGAGAAAAGTTTAGAAAGGTCAGTTCCTAAATCACCCTAAGTATACGGTATGCTAAAATTAAGTCGCCTCTCTTCCTTCGGTATGATAACGGGAAGAGATTTAAATGCTCCATCCTCTTATCATAAGGAAGGTGTGAGATACCACTAACTAATTTTGTTCCTACTCTCTGTACTCTTTTCAGAATATGTGCCTCTTTTTCAAGCATGGACTCGTCGCTTGTATGCAGTATTCTAGATGAGGCCTGACATATGTTGCGTAGAGTATTTGGAACATGCCCTCGCCTAATCGTTTGAAAGTCCTTCGAATTGCCCATGGCATTCGAAATACTTTAGCTGCGGCTGCACTACAATTTGCAGTTGTCTTCAAACCATTGCTGACAATGATTTCTAGGTCCTTCTCTTCGTTAATATCAGGTAGTTCTGCGTCCCCTAGAGAGAACGACGCATAAGACTTCTGACCTAAGTGCATTACCGCGCTTTTCCTAGCATTCATTTCCAAAGTCCATAGGCTTAACCACTCAGCTAATTTATCTAAATCAGTTTGTAGGGCCGACCTATCCTCGTTATTGTTTACAGTTTTCCATATCTTTATGTCATCGGCAAATAATAATGAAGATGAAGAAAGAATCCCTGGTAATTCGTTAACGTATAATAGGAATAGCAATGGACCTAATACAGTTCCCTGGGGCACTCCACTGGATACTGCTTTCCATCCTGATAGTACACCGTTAACTCTAACCTTCTGCCTTCTATCCATTAAGTAATCTCTAAACCACTCACATAGGCGTTGGTCTAGTCCGAAACCTTTAAGTTTACTAAGGAGACCTAAGTGGGATACTTTGTCGAACGCCTTGCTAAGATCAATAAAAAGCACGTCCAACAGATGGTTCCTATCTCTGGCCTCAACCCAGTCTTCCCAAACCAAAAGTAGGTTTGTCAAGCAGGATCGTCCTGGTCTGAATCCATGCTGTTCCACAGCCAGCAAGCCATGTGTTTCAACATAAGCTAATAGCTGATCCCTTATAAAAGTTTCCAATACCTTTGCAATAATGCATGTCAGATGTTTTGTTTGATAGAAATAGGTGGGACATTGTAACTGAAAAACAGTATAACTGGATAAGCAACATCAACTGGCCAGTATACACACATTTTGAAGTAAAACTCGATCGGGAAAAGTATTTTTTATATGCTTTCAATATATTTCTTCCTGTTTATGCAGGAGCATACCAATTGTACAGGCATGGATAAGTTATTATATAAATTACACAAAATTTGATGTATAATGGATTTACAGTTTGGTTGTTCTTTCTGACGTCAAAGTCAGTCGGAACAGTCTGCTATAAAGTTTGTTTGTGTAGCACATAAAGAGATATAGAAATATTGTCTTCGCATTAACAAAAAACCCAGACATCAGATGAATGTAATACAAATATCTGGGAAAAATAAAGCTTGAAGTCAATCCTCTTACATAACTTTGTTGTGAACAGCTCCCTTGGCTTAAAGTTTATTGATGTATTATGTTGAGATCAGTGATATATTTATTCCATTTTTCAGCAGTCTTATCGTAGTTTTATAACAGGAAAGAAATTTGATCGTGGATGCGAAAACTAGATGAGGTCATATTAAGTTGTTTTACTGCATCAAATGGTGCCGAGGTCGATTCCAGAATTCTCCATTTGCTCCATTTGTGTCTGCATGGCGAACTGTATTCGTAAGTTCAGAAAAATGTTGAAAACTATTTGAAGACCAGTTGCTTCTTCATTTCAGATCATGAATACTCATTGACAGCATGTTCGCCAGCGTCTTTAAACGGTAGAATTGAATCGTTCATGGAATTTGGGTGGTTATGAGATAGACGGTTTGGAATTAATCCTCATTTCAGTTTAGATGCAGGGTTGTTCGACCTCGACCAGAAGATGAATAGGAGCAGCAAAATACGAGAAATTATGTGAACATGAAAAGGACATTAGTATTTTAAGCATGTATAAATGTCGTATATTATACTTAAGTAAACTTTTATCTATATTGTATTTGTTTTCACGTATTTATGCTAAGTCTTAGAGTTTATTTAGTGTCATAATGTGTATTAATAAGTCTGAGCGTTTTAGCGTTCTAATGTCTGGTGCGTTTTAGAAATAAGTGATGGGTTCTTGTAGGGATAATCATTGGGACAAAACAGTATATAGCAAGCGTTTGAAGGTTACAATCAGGGATAGGTCCTGTTTCTAAGGGTAAACTAATCCTGTATGTTCCGTACTATGTCTTTATGCATCCATGCTGCTAGTTTATTTATAGTATTTAGATTGCAAAGGGTGTTGAAGTGCGTCTTTTAGGTGCTGTAGTAGATTAGTGCTTGATTCGTTCTAGGAGTAAATAGTTTATTAATATAATCAGTAGAGTGAAACAGTCTGTACAGAGAGCGTTTGAAGCTTGTAACTGAACAGCAAGTTCTGACATCTAGGGGCAGGCTATTCCATATTTTAGAATACATGACTGTGAAGAAGTTTTCACGGAGTGTTGACTTAAAAGAGTGAGTTGTCACTGTGGAAGTTTGGTTACGCAGATGGTAAGAACCTTCCTGTGCGAATTGTATGTCCCTGTTACCTGAGAAAGATATTTTGTGAAGGACCTTAAAGAAGAATATTAGGTTTATAATTTCGAAGACAGTAGTAGAGAAGTCTTCTGAAACTATTAACTTAGTGAGTAACTAAATTCGTCTTCGAATTAAGACTGAAAGTAAGCGGCATATTGGTAAGCTAAACGATTATCATTATTCGGTTTCGTTAGAATAAGTATCCGAGTACTATTTCACTCATCATTCTATCCTTTGAATAACATAGTAACATGGCGTTTACTTTCGGATCCAAATTGCTAAGTAAAGGTTAATATTCCTAAGATTAAATTGTCGCCAGAGTAAGTAAATATGTTCATATCTAGAATTGACTTCAAGCCTTATTTTTCCCAGATATTTGTATTACATTCATCTGATGTCTGGGTTTTTTGTTAATGCGAAGACAATATTTCTGTATCTCTTTATGTGCTACACAAACAAACTTTATAGCAGACTGTTCCGACTGACTTTGATGTCAGAAAGAACAACCAAACTGTAAATCCATTATACATCAAATTTTGTGTAATTTATATAATAACTTATCCATGCCTGTACAATTGGTATGCTCCTGCATAAACAGGAAGAAATATATATATAAACATACTTAGGTTTGGAGTTGTTTTTTCTACTACCACAACACCAGGTGACTCACCAATTAGTCACAAAGTAAAACTAGATCTGTCAAAGACAGTCTGCTCCTGACTTCTAGGTATCGTGAAGGAAGAGCTATATCCATAGGTTATTAGGATTAGACGCATGATGTCAATTCGAAACTAGGTAACTAAGTTTCGCAGCTACAGAAAACACTACGTTACAGTCTTTTCCTTTAACCGTGTCAGTCAATGTGACATCAGTTAAGACTAGAGAAGGAACACCACTGGTTTTCACAAAATCCATTTGTGTTCCTTAATATAATGTACATTCCATAATTATAGGCGAACTAGGAAACGCACCAAGTCATCACATACATACGAACAATAATTGAGCGTACAAGGTAGCGTAGATTTAAAGGAATACCTATTCGATGTGGCCCAGAGTTCATGTGAAGTGACACAGGCCCACATCTGAAGGTGCGGGTGTAAGTTATCGCATTTCGTCTAAGTGACTCAATGGGTCGCCTCCTTATTTCACAAATGCTCAGTCCATGAATTCTACTTGTACCTGTAAAACACAAATACCCTGCTGAGATATGGTGCTGTGTTACACTAGAGTCCCGCAGTTTACATGTAAATCACACTTAATATCAGTATTGCAGCTTTTAGTTGAAAAAGTCATTCGACTGTGTCACAGATACTTTTGGCTGGATTCCTCCGTACCAAGTATTATTCCCTATGAGAGTGCATTGAAGAAACCCTGCAGGGTGATATTGCAACTTCGCCGAAAATTGAATAGAAGCATTTCACTCATACAAGATGTATACACTAAAGAATACGCTATTAACTCACTGCGCTCAGCCCTACATCACCCTATAAAATTCTCTTTTCCGGAAATGAAACATGTACGTATATATTGTGTCAATAACCTCAGATACACATTAATATCTAAATTTCACACGCTTTCTGTCTAAATACTTCATGTAATAATAGTTTGATAGTTATTTACGAATGCAGTAATAAGTATTTCATGGGCCTCGAGGAGCACTTGGTATTCAGCAGAAGTATGGGCACTTAGTGATTGTAATTTAGAGAACTAATACGACAAGGTTAGCTTTTTTCTAATATATACGCACCTGTCAACGCAATGAAAAGACAATGACGAATTGTTATCACAAGCATTGTATTTACTATGGAAGGAATGTTATTACAGGCAAACTTCACGGTAAAATGTACAAGTCTTCCAGTTTATGCAGGAAAATACCAATTGTACAGGCATGGATAAGTTATTATATAAATTACACAAAATTTGATGTATAATGGATTTACAGTTTGGTTGTTCTTTCTGACGTCAAAGTCAGTCGGAACAGTCTGCTATAAAGTTTGTTTGTGTAGCACATAAAGAGATATAGAAATATTGTCTCGACTAATTAAGAAAGCTAGGGAGATGGAATATGAGGTACGAACATGTCTGGTACCAAGCAATATATTTGCGGTAGCCATAATAATCATAGTCTCAGAGCTAAACATCAAAAAAGGAGGGAGGGTGGTGCTAGCTGATCAGTAGATATGGTGGTTGTCACTAAGGTGAATCGCCCCATTCTGCAGGAACAGCAATACGCAAAATGAAGGCTCGAGATATTTCTGATTTTTATGAGGGCTTAGATCTCTATCTTGAAAAAGATAATAGTGAACGCCTTGACAGATAATGCTTCTACCTTTAAATATATACCATTCGCTCAGCCTATTGTTGAGATGCGACCACGTGGGATCTGCACAGATTTATGGGGCATCTTATAAATTAACTTGCTATCCATTCTCAGATCTTTAAATACCACTTCACAATATCTTGTCTCACTTATTTTCTAATAACGTCTTTACTTGATCCTCATTATATTCCATTAAACCTAACATTTTATAGCTCTTTATGAATTTGATTCGACTTATTCTATTCCTATTCTCTGGAGGGTACGGTTGTGCACCAAATAGAAAAAAAGACATGAAATAAAGACAACTGGCTTGAAAATAATTGTATTAAAGCCAAAAGTGAACGCATGATAGTATAAAATATATTGGTTTCATTATACATTGCAAATGAACGTTGTCGGCCTAAGGATTAATTACTTCCCCATTCTGTTTTCTATATAAATGCGTTTATTAATGATATATTTCACTCACTTAATCTATTACACTTTAATGTTACACCACAGCACTTTAATTTTTCTAAAACAGCTTCCAATCCCTTGTAAACGTTGTACTTACCTCAATATTGGTTGATTATCGTATGCCTACAACCACGGGATGAAAGCGAAACGAAGTCGATTTTCCCGCTCAACCTGGAGGACAATTGTACAATTCAATAACTATACAGCCTAGTTCAGACAATGTGTATTTATATATATATCAAATATTTAACTGTTCAAACATTATTAACTTGTAGACAATTTAAGATTTGACATTATATCATCCTTGATCGTGCCTGTAAAAATGGCATGCATTTTCATGTAAATTTATGTTTATATGAAAATAAATTATTATTATTATTATTATTATTACTCTAATACTCACGCAGCGAACGTTAGCTAATTTACTGATTTCTATTCTCTATAATTTTCACTAAGTTGTGTTGGTAAAAGTAACACTGGAAATAATTGTAATAGCATCCACACCTTTTAACGTTTTACATATGTATATACTAATATAATAATACTTATTAATCATGCGTGTTCAATTCTTAAATTAGATGGTTATTAAAATACTTAAAATATTCATGCATCAAATGTTCTCTTGCTTTACCACGCTTGTTTCCCTTATAACATTCAATTATTGAGCCTAGTGTAATATTTGATATACGAACTATATTATTGATTATACTCTTATCATATATGGTTTGATTTACTCTACGGCTCCCTGTAGACTAACCACCATTCTTCAGTATACACACACTGCAGTATTGTTAAAAAATGCCAAAATTTTGTTGGTTCTGTGTTAATATCTTTTTATAATATGTCCAGACACGTTACTTTGCAATGTCAGATGTTTACTATATATAAATACACTAAGTCCTGCCAACCGACCTTACCTTCAGTCCATACTACCTAAATTGAACCTTAACTGTAGTGTTCTGCTAAATCTTGCTCCACCATTCACAACACCTATTCGTTTCACTCTTTAAGGTTTTAACTTCTTGTAAAGTAATCTGTTCATTAGGATGCATGCACACATATATAATATGTTCGTAAAGATGTACGTGGAGACCTATTGGAAGCACTCATTAAGAAAGCTAGGGAGATGGAATATGGGGTACGAACATGTCTGGTACCAAGCAATATATTTGCGGTAGCCATAATAATCATAGTCTCAGAGCCTAACATCAAAAAAGGAGGGAGGGTGGTGCTAGCTGATCAGTAGATATGGTGGTGGTCACTAAGGTGAATCGCCCCATTCTGCAGGAACAGCAATACGCAAAATGAAGGCTCGAGATATTTCTGATTTTTATGAGGGCTTAGATCTCTATCTTGAAAAAGATAATAGTGAACGCCTTGACAGATAATGCTTCTACCTTTAAATATATACCATTCGCTCAGCCTATTGTTGAGATGCGACCACGTGGGATCTGCACAGATTTATGGGGCATCTTATAAATTAACTTGCTATCCATTCTCAGATCTTTAAATACCACTTCACAATATCTTGTCTCACTTATTTTCTAATAACGTCTTTACTTGATCCTCATTATATTCCATTAAACCTAACATTTTATAGCTCTTTATGAATTTGATTCGACTTATTCTATTCCTATTCTCTGGAGGGTACGGTTGTGCACCAAATAGAAAAAAAGACATGAAATAAAAACAACTGGCTTGAAAATAATTGTATTAAAGCCAAAAGTGGACATCATGATAGTATAAAATATATTCGTTTTATTATACATTGCAAATGAACGTTGTCGGCCTAAGGATTAATTGCTTTCCCATTCTATTTCCTATATAAATGTGTTTATTAATGATATATTTCACCCACTTAATCTATTACACTTTAATGTTTCACCTTAGCACTTTAACTTTTCTAAAACAGCTTCCAATCCCTTGTAAACGTTGTACTTACCTCAATAATGGTTGGTTATCGTATGCCTACAACCACAGGATGAAAACGAAACTAAGTCGATTTTCCCGCTCAACCTGGAGGGCAATTGTACAATTCAGTAAATATACGGCCTGGTTCAGACAATCAGTGTATTTATATATATCAAATATTTAACTGTTCAAACATTATAAACTTGTAGACAATTTAAGATTTGACATTATATCATCCTTGATCGTGCCTGTAAAAATGGTATGCATTTTCATGTAAATTTATGTTTATATGAAAATAAATTATTATTATTATTATTATTATTATTGACAAAAAACCCAGACATCAGATGAATGTAATACAAATATCTGGGAAAAATAAAGCTTGAAGTCAATTCTCCTATATAACTTTGTTGTGAACAGCACCCATTCGGTTACATTTTTGTGGACCTGGGATATGTGGGTAAAACCGTGGGTAGTTTTCCGTTTAAATGTGAGCAAAGTGGGATAAGGTGGGCTGTTTTCGTTTGTGACGTGTGCAAAGTGGGAATAAGTGGGCTGTTTTCTAAAATGACATGGGCAAACGGGGAAAAAGTGGGTATATTTTGAATTCCTGCACATGGGATAAATGGGTAAAAACGTGGGTTACGTGGGGAAACTGGGAAAAGGTGGGACAAACAAATTTTATCTGGACATGGGAAAACGGGGAAAAAGTGGGAAATGTGGCCAAAGTGGGTAAAATCGGTTGCATTTACACCATCTTTTGCCCACGTGTTTGCCGATTAAAATTACACTTTTATCCCACGTTTGCCCATGTGCATTAACCGACTGGGCACCCTTGGCTTAAAGATTATTGATGTATTATGTTGAGATCAGTGATATATTTATTCCATTTTTTCAGTAGTCTTATCGTAGTTTTATAACAGTTTATCCTATTGATATATGTGTGATTGGATTGAACTATTATAAGGAAGACAGATAAAAATTGGGAAATTCTGCAAATTCTGGGGATAAAATGCCTTTACAAAAAGGGGAAAAGGCGACAAAAAAGGGGACAAAGTGGGGTACTAGGGAAAATGGGGAAAATCTTACTATTTCCCTATTTTTCCCCATTTTTACTCAATGGAATGTCCCCATTTTGAACACGATTTTCCCCACTTTTGTCAAACTGGGGTTGCACTAAGAACTCAGTGCAACTCGATAAACAATAGTATATATACAAATAAAGTGAAAAATAATGTCCTCCTTACCTTCTGAACAACTTGTCCTTATTTCAGGATTATAATTTTCTTTCACCTATGAGCCTGAGTTATGTTATGAATATATTATATATATGAATATTACATCAGTTAAATCTTCCCCCGAAACCAAGGCCACTTCAATATCCAATATCCTGATTACGAGCTAGTATAAACCAGTGATTTCTTTGAGCTCGCTTCTTGATTGTGAGGTAGAGGTTCCAGATCTTCGGTGAGCTTCTGCGTAGTAAGTCCCGCCACTCGACTGCTTTAGCTCTGGTAGACTCCAGGAGGAGTGGTGCGGGGATTGGTCGAGATGTGGTTTGTAGTATGCAGTATGTTAGGACTGTATTGCTGCCGTGAATGGAGTTTGACCTAACTCCCGTTGGTCATTCGGTGTAGTCATAAAAGCAGAATAGTAGTAATAATAATAAGAATTAAAATAATGGGTTGTAGTGTAGATAATATAGGTTGAGATAAGTGGAATAATAAAGGTGACCTAAGGAAAAGATAGAGTGAGAGAAGGCAGAATAGGTCGTGGGGATTTAGTTTGTACGCTTATCCATTGACAGTGTGGTTTCAAGTTTTATGAGGATAAGCCATTGAGACACAAACCTTGCATTTCTGCATGATTGTCTAGCTTCCGCTTAAAAATCTCCAGAGATGGCGCTGTAGTCACGGCCGCCGGTAAAGCGTTCCAGAGACGGCAAACACGAAGCGAAAAGAAATGTGATCGCACTCGAGTCTTTGGTCTCTGGTGTGCTATCCTTAGCGGGTTACCTCGTGGAAGCCTATAATCACTTAATGGCAGGATGCTTTTATTTGGGTGGGCCTGGTCATTTAGGATTTTGTAGACGGTGATGAGGTCTCCCCTGTGCCTACGGTAACTAAGTGTGAAAAGACCTAATTTCTTTAGTCTTTCCTCATATGATTTGTTGCGGAGGCCGATCACCCATTTTGTCGCTCGTCTCTGGACACTTTCTAGAATGTTAGCATCCCTTTTGAGTAGCGGAGGTGCAATGATATTATGCACCTCAAGGTGTGGCCTCACATATGCCTTATATAACCTTAAGAACAGTTCGGGAGTGAGAGCTCCCAGCTGCCTATGCATAAAGTGTAAGTTGCGTAGGCTTTGGCGACGTCCCTCGAGTAATTTCCACTGGTGTCTAGCTTTTCTGTTAGAATAAGACCTAGATCTCGCTCTGATGGAACACAACTCAAGTTCTGGCCACCAAGGGTGTAATTTACACTCTGTGACCTGCCCGAATGAAGTTGCACTACTTTGCACTTCTTTAGGTTGAAAGGCATTCCGTTAGCCAGAGCCCAGTTTCCCAGAGTTTGCAGGTCAGCCTGCAATCTATCTGAGTCTTCCGATGAGTTTATTGCTCTCCAAATCTTTACGTCGTCAGCGTAAAGAAGCGCAGAGCAGTTTAGTTGGGAGGGCAGGTCGTTGATAAAAATCAAAAACATCAACGGCCCTAGGATAGAACCCTGAGGAACCCCTGATGCCGAGGTGTGCCAGGATGATCGGATGCGGTTGACTTTGGTGCAGAATTCTCTCTCGCCTAAGTAATCTTTCAGCCATGCGAGAAGTGCTCCAGAAACACCCGCCTTGCTTATTTTGTGAAGGAGCAGACCATGGTGAACTGTGTCGAATGCTTTCGCAAAGTCGAGAAAGATCACGTGGGCTGGTACCTTTTTGTCCCAGGATAGTGTCCAATCGTTCCAAGCTAGTAGAAGATTCGTCACGCAGGATCTTCCCCTCCTGAAACCGTGCTGTGCTTCGTGAAGAAGGTTAGTCCCATCGAAGTATTTTCTCATGTGGTCGTCAATGAGACTTTCCAATATCTTCGATATCACTGGAAGTAGAGCAACTGGTCTGTAACTGGTCGCATTCTGCCGGTCACCACCCTTGAAGATAGGGGATAGGATTGCTCGTTTCCATTCACATGGAAGTTTCCCTACATCAAGGGAGTGTTGGAACAGATCACTTAGGGGTTGGCAGAGACTTTCTGAACACTGCTTCAGGACAGATGGTCTGATGTCATCACAACCTGAAGACTTTCCCGAAGCCAACCTTCCCAATTTTGCAAGTACCATAGCCGGGGTAATTTGAAATGTACCCAGCAGGTTTTCGCGTGTTGGTTTTGCGATGTAATCTGGATGTTCTGTGGGGGTAATATCCTCGTTACTGTTTAGTTGCCTGTGAAAGGCTAGGCTGAATGTCTCTGCCATTTCAAGACTAGTAAGAGATTTCCCATCAGAACCCACTAGATTGCATGCTCCCTGGTTGGTCGGTTTTCTTTCGGACATAAACCTGTATAGGCTTTTGGGGTTCACGAGAAGCTTATTGGCGAGGTCTCCCTGAAATGTCCTTCTATCGCTCCGGACTCGTATGTTACATCGATTCCTGAGTTCAAGGTACACTTCATGTTCGGGTTGACTCTTCGATCGTCGCCACGCAAACCAGGCTTTTCGCTTCGCCTGCAGAAGGCGTTGTGTCCCCCTTTTAGCCATGATCGTTGCTTCCTAGCTTTTGGTGTGACTAAAGGAACAGTGTCTGAGACCGCCTGGTGAATGATCTCCTTTACCACTCTCCAGTGTTCTTCTACTGTTAGCTCTGTCCATTTTTTAGGCCAATTTGCTTCAGACAGAAGTCTTCGCATTTTGGTGTAGTTGGCTTTGTTATAACACAGATAGGGCTGTGTATTGTCCCACTGTAAGCGCTCGCGGAGGACTATGTCGAATACTATGACCGCGTGGTCACTACTACCTATGGGAGTCGTGATCTGAACGTTTTCCACTAGTAGCTGGTCACTAGTGAGCACGTAATCCAGTCTAGAAGACTTCCCATCAGGGCCCCATCTAGTATCCATCTTGACATTTTCAGTGAATCCAGCCTTCCTGATGGTATGCAGCAGATTTCGATCAAATCTATCATGGGCTTTTCCCGACACCAAGTTAAGAGATGGGGCATTGAAGTCACCAGCTATGACAATTTGATCATAACCCATGTCTTGAGTTGCTGAGATTGTATTTAGCAGTACCTGGTTGTGGTCTGCTCCACATGAAGGTGATCGATAAATGCTGCCCACTAGATATTTGCAGTACCCAACGGTGAAGTGGCACCATATGGAGTCAGGGAGCTCTGTGAGGGGAGGGTCCATCGCGTGAACACATCTGAGCTGTTTGTCGACGTATATGGCGACTCCACCTCCTTCTTTCAGGTCCCTATCTCGCCTGACTAGGACCATATCATTTATACTGACTTCGCTGTCTGCCACCGTAGGGGTTAGCCAGGTTTCCGTCAGTATTATGATTTTGGAGTTCAGTTGTGATTGTAGGTGTCTAAGTTCAGCTATTTTGCCTCTTAGCCCTCTCACATTACTGTACAGGCAACTGGTAGTCAGTCTCACCACTTCCCCGTATTGGGGGGTAGTTGACTTGATATTGGCTATCGGTTGAGGAGTTATCCTACGAACTAGTTGGCCGATTCCCCAGGAACCGGCCTGTTGGCGTTTTTTTCTTCTAGTTCAGTCGGAGCACTCGGATGACACTGGCTATCATCGTCCGTGCTGCACCGCTGTAGTGTGACTAGGGGTTGAGGATTTTTTTAACTACGCTTTGTTCTCTCCTTTGAGTGCGAGGCCGGCTCTCGCAGCAGCGAATGTGTTTGCTGACCTTGTCCTTGGTCTCGTACCATCTATGGAGAGCGGTAGTCAACTGGTCTTGGGAGCTGAACTTGACAGCTAACAGACGTGGCGAGTTAATTGACATAAGATGAGTGGGTCGAGGCAGTCTATAAATAGAGACAGCCCCTGAACTCCCAGGGCCATCTGGGATGCCAACCATCTCCATTGTTGTACATCATGACAATGCTTTTCGCAGGCGTTCCCAGTTACCAGTTCGGGAATGCCATGCACAACCATGGAGGCAGAAGGAATGAGCTCTGGCGACTCCCTCGCCATTTGTCTTTCCTTCCACGGCCTGTCTGGCTTAACACGTATGTTACAGGCCCTCCCTATAGAAAGGACTTGAGAAGCCAGTAACACTTTTTCAACATCCTCGGTAGAGCCCAATGTTACCCTCAGTGGGGATGGTTTGCCTTCAGGTGCAGCAGTGCCCCTGTACAATCTGCATAGATTTACTGGTTGGATGTCCAAACCCAGTGTGCTACACAAGATGGACCACTGTTCCTGATCAAATAGGGCCCTATCTTTCAGCAGACTACTGCTACAGTCTGGTACATTAAAGAGGATTACACAATTTGATCTACTAACCGTGGGCTTGGGCTCGGTCCTCGCACATTTGTGATTTCCTTTAAGACCGTTTTGGTTTGTCTGGTGCGACTGGGTATTTTTTGTGTCTCAGTGCTATGGCCAATATTACTGGCAGACGAGAGGGGTCTTTTTCCAACGACGGAAACCCGTGGTTCTCCAGCCTCTGTGTCTGGAGCGGTTATGTCAAGAGTTACAAGTTTAACCGGTGAGGATTTTGGTATCCCCGGTTTACGCGCATTTGTACTAATTTCCGGATTGGTGCGGGTCGAACATTTCATATTTTTCCCCGCTACTTCTGCACCATCTTTAGTTTTCAAAGGACTACGCGAGGCTACATCAGGACGGCAACTCGGGCATATGTACCAGAACCATTGGCATGGGTTTTTACGCATAAAGTCATAATATGCTTTTGGTACCCCATTGTCGCATCTGCAATGCACCCATCTCTTGCAAAAGTTACATTCGAAAGCAGAGTCTGCTTGTTCGACAACAGAAGCGCAGACCTTGCAGTCGTCTGCCTTCTTGGGGAGCGTTCTTGTCGTCTTGCGACGTCGTGAACGTTTCTTTTTGGCCTTCCTATTTGTTTCATGGTCTACCATGGGGATGGGTGTTATGCAGTTCTCACTTAGTGCAATTTTCCCACTCGGATCTGTTAACCTAGTCGTGTTAACAGGGGTGGAGCCACATCCACTTGGCTGACTTTGCACAGCTTCACTGTAGGACTGTGGCGACATAGGTAATTTGTACGAGCTGGGAATATCAGCCCTGGTCTTCAAGACCGGTATGCGTGAGTCCATCAGCTTCACCTGTTTGCCCAGTTTGGCTGAAGCCCTGGTGACTACAGAGTATGATGTCCCATTACTTATTTTAGGGTGAGAATCTATTGTCATTTTACTCCTAAATTAATACTGGTGATTAAATAATAAGAGACTGTTATTTTGTCCAATAGACATTATTCGGTTTCGTTAGAATAAGTATCCGAGTACTTTTTCACTCATCATTCTATCCTTTGAATAACATAGTAACATGGCGTTTACTTTCGGATCCAAATTGCTAAGTAAAGGTTAATATTCCTAAGATTAAATTGTCGCCAGAGTAAGTAAATATGTTCATATCTAGAATTGACTTCAAGCCTTATTTTTCCCAGATATTTGTATTACATTCATCTGATGTCTGGGTTTTTTGTTAATGCGAAGACAATATTTCTGTATCTCTTTATGTGCTACACAAACAAACTTTATAGCAGACTGTTCCGACTGACTTTGATGTCAGAAAGAACAACCAAACTGTAAATCCATTATACATCAAATTTTGTGTAATTTATATAATAACTTATCCATGCCTGTACAATTGGTATGCTCCTGCATAAACAGGAAGAAATATATATATAAACATACTTAGGTTTGGAGTTGTTTTTTCTACTACCACAACACCAGGTGACTCACCAATTAGTCACAAAGTAAAACTAGATCTGTCAAAGACAGTCTGCTCCTGACTTCTAGGTATCGTGAAGGAAGAGCTATATCCATAGGTTATTAGGATTAGACGCATGATGTCAATTCGAAACTAGGTAACTAAGTTTCGCAGCTACAGAAAACACTACGTTACAGTCTTTTCCTTTAACCGTGTCAGTCAATGTGACATCAGTTAAGACTAGAGAAGGAACACCACTGGTTTTCACAAAATCCATTTGTGTTCCTTAATATAATGTACATTCCATAATTATAGGCGAACTAGGAAACGCACCAAGTCATCACATACATACGAACAATAATTGAGCGTACAAGGTAGCGTAGATTTAAAGGAATACCTATTCGATGTGGCCCAGAGTTCATGTGAAGTGACACAGGCCCACATCTGAAGGTGCGGGTGTAAGTTATCGCATTTCGTCTAAGTGACTCAATGGGTCGCCTCCTTATTTCACAAATGCTCAGTCCATGAATTCTACTTGTACCTGTAAAACACAAATACCCTGCTGAGATATGGTGCTGTGTTACACTAGAGTCCCGCAGTTTACATGTAAATCACACTTAATATCAGTATTGCAGCTTTTAGTTGAAAAAGTCATTCGACTGTGTCACAGATACTTTTGGCTGGATTCCTCCGTACCAAGTATTATTCCCTATGAGAGTGCATTGAAGAAACCCTGCAGGGTGATATTGCAACTTCGCCGAAAATTGAATAGAAGCATTTCACTCATACAAGATGTATACACTAAAGAATACGCTATTAACTCACTGCGCTCAGCCCTACATCACCCTATAAAATTCTCTTTTCCGGAAATGAAACATGTACGTATATATTGTGTCAATAACCTCAGATACACATTAATATCTAAATTTCACACGCTTTCTGTCTAAATACTTCATGTAATAATAGTTTGATAGTTATTTACGAATGCAGTAATAAGTATTTCATGGGCCTCGAGGAGCACTTGGTATTCAGCAGAAGTATGGGCACTTAGTGATTGTAATTTAGAGAACTAATACGACAAGGTTAGCTTTTTTCTAATATATACGCACCTGTCAACGCAATGAAAAGACAATGACGAATTGTTATCACAAGCATTGTATTTACTATGGAAGGAATGTTATTACAGGCAAACTTCACGGTAACATGTACAAGTCTTCCAGTTTATGCAGGAAAATACCAATTGTACAGGCATGGATAAGTTATTATATAAATTACACAAAATTTGATGTATAATGGATTTACAGTTTGGTTGTTCTTTCTGACATCAAAGTCAGTCGGAACAGTCTGCTATAAAGTTTGTTTGTGTAGCACATAAAGAGATATAGAAATATTGTCTCGACTCTAATACTCACGCAGCGAACGTTAGCTAATTTACTGATTTCTATTCTCTATAATTTTCACTAAGTTGTGTTGGTAAAAGTAACACTGGAAATAATTGTAATAGCATCCACACCTTTTAACGTTTTACATATGTATATACTAATATAATAATACTTATTAATCATGCGTGTTCAATTCTTAAATTAGATGGTTATTAAAATACTTAAAATATTCATGCATCAAATGTTCTCTTGCTTTACCACGCTTGTTTCCCTTATAACATTCAATTATTGAGCCTAGTGTAATATTTGATATACGAACTATATTATTGATTATACTCTTATCATATATGGTTTGATTTACTCTACGGCTCCCTGTAGACTAACCACCATTCTTCAGTATACACACACTGCAGTATTGTTAAAAAATGCCAAAATTTTGTTGGTTCTGTGTTAATATCTTTTTATAATATGTCCAGACACGTTACTTTGCAATGTCAGATGTTTACTATATATAAATACACTAAGTCCTGCCAACCGACCTTACCTTCAGTCCATACTACCTAAATTGAACCTTAACTGTAGTGTTCTGCTAAATCTTGCTCCACCATTCACAACACCTATTCGTTTCACTCTTTAAGGTTTTAACTTCTTGTAAAGTAATCTGTTCATTAGGATGCATGCACACATATATAATATGTTCGTAAAGATGTACGTGGAGACCTATTGGAAGCACTCATTAAGAAAGCTAGGGAGATGGAATATGGGGTACGAACATGTCTGGTACCAAGCAATATATTTGCGGTAGCCATAATAATCATAGTCTCAGAGCCTAACATCAAAAAAGGAGGGAGGGTGGTGCTAGCTGATCAGTAGATATGGTGGTGGTCACTAAGGTGAATCGCCCCATTCTGCAGGAACAGCAATACGCAAAATGAAGGCTCGAGATATTTCTGATTTTTATGAGGGCTTAGATCTCTATCTTGAAAAAGATAATAGTGAACGCCTTGACAGATAATGCTTCTACCTTTAAATATATACCATTCGCTCAGCCTATTGTTGAGATGCGACCACGTGGGATCTGCACAGATTTATGGGGCATCTTATAAATTAACTTGCTATCCATTCTCAGATCTTTAAATACCACTTCACAATATCTTGTCTCACTTATTTTCTAATAACGTCTTTACTTGATCCTCATTATATTCCATTAAACCTAACATTTTATAGCTCTTTATGAATTTGATTCGACTTATTCTATTCCTATTCTCTGGAGGGTACGGTTGTGCACCAAATAGAAAAAAAAGACATGAAATAAAAACAACTGGCTTGAAAATAATTGTATTAAAGCCAAAAGTGGACATCATGATAGTATAAAATATATTCGTTTTATTATACATTGCAAATGAACGTTGTCGGCCTAAGGATTAATTGCTTTCCCATTCTATTTCCTATATAAATGTGTTTATTAATGATATATTTCACCCACTTAATCTATTACACTTTAATGTTTCACCTTAGCACTTTAACTTTTCTAAAACAGCTTCCAATCCCTTGTAAACGTTGTACTTACCTCAATAATGGTTGGTTATCGTATGCCTACAACCACAGGATGAAAACGAAACTAAGTCGATTTTCCCGCTCAACCTGGAGGGCAATTGTACAATTCAGTAAATATACGGCCTGGTTCAGACAATCAGTGTATTTATATATATCAAATATTTAACTGTTCAAACATTATAAACTTGTAGACAATTTAAGATTTGACATTATATCATCCTTGATCGTGCCTGTAAAAATGGTATGCATTTTCATGTAAATTTATGTTTATATGAAAATAAATTATTATTATTATTATTATTATTATTGACAAAAAACCCAGACATCAGATGAATGTAATACAAATATCTGGGAAAAATAAAGCTTGAAGTCAATTCTCCTATATAACTTTGTTGTGAACAGCACCCATTCGGTTACATTTTTGTGGACCTGGGATATGTGGGTAAAACCGTGGGTAGTTTTCCGTTTAAATGTGAGCAAAGTGGGATAAGGTGGGCTGTTTTCGTTTGTGACGTGTGCAAAGTGGGAATAAGTGGGCTGTTTTCTAAAATGACATGGGCAAACGGGGAAAAAGTGGGTATATTTTGAATTCCTGCACATGGGATAAATGGGTAAAAACGTGGGTTACGTGGGGAAACTGGGAAAAGGTGGGACAAACAAATTTTATCTGGACATGGGAAAACGGGGAAAAAGTGGGAAATGTGGCCAAAGTGGGTAAAATCGGTTGCATTTACACCATCTTTTGCCCACGTGTTTGCCGATTAAAATTACACTTTTATCCCACGTTTGCCCATGTGCATTAACCGACTGGGCACCCTTGGCTTAAAGATTATTGATGTATTATGTTGAGATCAGTGATATATTTATTCCATTTTTTCAGTAGTCTTATCGTAGTTTTATAACAGTTTATCCTATTGATATATGTGTGATTGGATTGAACTATTATAAGGAAGACAGATAAAAATTGGGAAATTCTGCAAATTCTGGGGATAAAATGCCTTTACAAAAAGGGGAAAAGGCGACAAAAAAGGGGACAAAGTGGGGTACTAGGGAAAATGGGGAAAATCTTACTATTTCCCTATTTTTCCCCATTTTTACTCAATGGAATGTCCCCATTTTGAACACGATTTTCCCCACTTTTGTCAAACTGGGGTTGCACTAAGAACTCAGTGCAACTCGATAAACAATAGTATATATACAAATAAAGTGAAAAATAATGTCCTCCTTACCTTCTGAACAACTTGTCCTTATTTCAGGATTATAATTTTCTTTCACCTATGAGCCTGAGTTATGTTATGAATATATTATATATATGAATATTACATCAGTTAAATCTTCCCCCGAAACCAAGGCCACTTCAATATCCAATATCCTGATTACGAGCTAGTATAAAACAGTGATTTCTTTGAGCTCGCTTCTTGATTGTGAGGTAGAGGTTCCAGATCTTCGGTGAGCTTCTGCGTAGTAAGTCCCGCCACTCGACTGCTTTAGCTCTGGTAGACTCCAGGAGGAGTGGTGCGGGGATTGGTCGAGATGTGGTTTGTAGTATGCAGTATGTTAGGACTGTATTGCTGCCGTGAATGGAGTTTGACCTAACTCCCGTTGGTCATTCGGTGTAGTCATAAAAGCAGAGTAGTAGTAATAATAATAAGAATTAAAATAATGGGTTGTAGTGTAGATAATATAGGTTGAGATAAGTGGAATAATAAAGGTGACCTAAGGAAAAGATAGAGTGAGAGAAGGCAGAATAGGTCGTGGGGATTTAGTTTGTACGCTTATCCATTGACAGTGTGGTTTCAAGTTTTATGAGGATAAGCCATTGAGACACAAACCTTGCATTTCTGCATGATTGTCTAGCTTCCGCTTAAAAATCTCCAGAGATGGCGCTGTAGTCACGGCCGCCGGTAAAGCGTTCCAGAGACGGCAAACACGAAGCGAAAAGAAATGTGATCGCACTCGAGTCTTTGGTCTCTGGTGTGCTATCCTTAGCGGGTTACCTCGTGGAAGCCTATAATCACTTAATGGCAGGATGCTTTTATTTGGGTGGGCCTGGTCATTTAGGATTTGGTAGACGGTGATGAGGTCTCCCCTGTGCCTACGGTAACTAAGTGTGAAAAGACCTAATTTCTTTAGTCTTTCCTCATATGATTTGTTGCGGAGGCCGATCACCCATTTTGTCGCTCGTCTCTGGACACTTTCTAGAATGTTAGCATCCCTTTTGAGTAGCGGAGGTGCAATGATATTATGCACCTCAAGGTGTGGCCTCACATATGCCTTATATAACCTTAAGAACAGTTCGGGAGTGAGAGCTCCCAGCTGCCTATGCATAAAGTGTAAAGTTGCGTAGGCTTTGGCGACGTCCCTCGAGTAATTTCCACTGGTGTCTAGCTTTTCTGTTAGAATAAGACCTAGATCTCGCTCTGATGGAACACAACTCAAGTTCTGGCCACCAAGGGTGTAATTTACACTCTGTGACCTGCCCGAATGAAGTTGCACTACTTTGCACTTCTTTAGGTTGAAAGGCATTCCGTTAGCCAGAGCCCAGTTTCCCAGAGTTTGCAGGTCAGCCTGCAATCTATCTGAGTCTTCCGATGAGTTTATTGCTCTCCAAATCTTTACGTCGTCAGCGTAAAGAAGCGCAGAGCAGTTTAGTTGGGAGGGCAGGTCGTTGATAAAAATCAAAAACATCAACGGCCCTAGGATAGAACCCTGAGGAACCCCTGATGCCGAGGTGTGCCAGGATGATCGGATGCGGTTGACTTTGGTGCAGAATTCTCTCTCGCCTAAGTAATCTTTCAGCCATGCGAGAAGTGCTCCAGAAACACCCGCCTTGCTTATTTTGTGAAGGAGCAGACCATGGTGAACTGTGTCGAATGCTTTCGCAAAGTCGAGAAAGATCACGTGGGCTGGTACCTTTTTGTCCCAGGATAGTGTCCAATCGTTCCAAGCTAGTAGAAGATTCGTCACGCAGGATCTTCCCCTCCTGAAACCGTGCTGTGCTTCGTGAAGAAGGTTAGTCCCATCGAAGTATTTTCTCATGTGGTCGTCAATGAGACTTTCCAATATCTTCGATATCACTGGAAGTAGAGCAACTGGTCTGTAACTGGTCGCATTCTGCCGGTCACCACCCTTGAAGATAGGGGATAGGATTGCTCGTTTCCATTCACATGGAAGTTTCCCTACATCAAGGGAGTGTTGGAACAGATCACTTAGGGGTTGGCAGAGACTTTCTGAACACTGCTTCAGGACAGATGGTCTGATGTCATCACAACCTGAAGACTTTCCCGAAGCCAACCTTCCCAATTTTGCAAGTACCATAGCCGGGGTAATTTGAAATGTACCCAGCAGGTTTTCGCGTGTTGGTTTTGCGATGTAATCTGGATGTTCTGTGGGGTAATATCCTCGTTACTGTTTAGTTGCCTGTGAAAGGCTAGGCTGAATGTCTCTGCCATTTCAAGACTAGTAAGAGATTTCCCATCAGAACCCACTAGATTGCATGCTCCCTGGTTGGTCGGTTTTCTTTCGGACATAAACCTGTATAGGCTTTTGGGGTTCACGAGAAGCTTATTGGCGAGGTTTCCCTGAAATGTCCTTCTATCGCTCCGGACTCGTATGTTACATCGATTCCTGAGTTCAAGGTACACTTCATGTTCGGGTTGACTCTTCGATCGTCGCCACGCAAACCAGGCTTTTCGCTTCGCCTGCAGAAGGCGTTGTGTCCCCCTTTTAGCCATGATCGTTGCTTCCTAGCTTTTGGTGTGACTAAAGGAACAGTGTCTGAGACCGCCTGGTGAATGATCTCCTTTACCACTCTCCAGTGTTCTTCTACTGTTAGCTCTGTCCATTTTTTAGGCCAATTTGCTTCAGACAGAAGTCTTCGCATTTTGGTGTAGTTGGCTTTGTTATAACACAGATAGGGCTGTGTATTGTCCCACTGTAAGCGCTCGCGGAGGACTATGTCGAATACTATGACCGCGTGGTCACTACTACCTATGGGAGTCGTGATCTGAACGTTTTCCACTAGTAGCTGGTCACTAGTGAGCACGTAATCCAGTCTAGAAGACTTCCCATCAGGGCCCCATCTAGTATCCATCTTGACATTTTCAGTGAATCCAGCCTTCCTGATGGTATGCAGCAGATTTCGATCAAATCTATCATGGGCTTTTCCCGACACCAAGTTAAGAGATGGGGCATTGAAGTCACCAGCTATGACAATTTGATCATAACCCATGTCTTGAGTTGCTGAGATTGTATTTAGCAGTACCTGGTTGTGGTCTGCTCCACATGAAGGTGATCGATAAATGCTGCCCACTAGATATTTGCAGTACCCAACGGTGAAGTGGCACCATATGGAGTCAGGGAGCTCTGTGAGGGGAGGGTCCATCGCGTGAACACATCTGAGCTGTTTGTCGACGTATATGGCGACTCCACCTCCTTCTTTCAGGTCCCTATCTCGCCTGACTAGGACCATATCATTTATACTGACTTCGCTGTCTGCCACCGTAGGGGTTAGCCAGGTTTCCGTCAGTATTATGATTTTGGAGTTCAGTTGTGATTGTAGGTGTCTAAGTTCAGCTATTTTGCCTCTTAGCCCTCTCACATTACTGTACAGGCAACTGGTAGTCAGTCTCACCACTTCCCCGTATTGGGGGGTAGTTGACTTGATATTGGCTATCGGTTGAGGGGTTATCCTACGAACTAGTTGGCCGATTCCCCAGGAACCGGCCTGTTGGCGTTTTTTTCTTCTAGTTCAGTTGGAGCACTCGGATGACACTGGCTATCATCGTCCGTGCTGCACCGCTGTAGTGTGACTAGGGGTTGAGGATTTTTTTAACTACGCTTTGTTCTCTCCTTTGAGTGCGAGGCCGGCTCTCGCAGCAGCGAATGTGTTTGCTGACCTTGTCCTTGGTCTCGTACCATCTTTGGAGAGCGGTAGTCAACTGGTCTTGGGAGCTGAACTTGACAGCTAACAGACGTGGCGAGTTAATTGACATAAGATGAGTGGGTCGAGGCAGTCTATAAATAGAGACAGCCCCTGAACTTCCCAGGGCCATCTGGGATGCCAACCATCTCCATTGTTGTACATCATGACAATGCTTTTCGCAGGCGTTCCCAGTTACCAGTTCGGGAATGCCATGCACAACCATGGAGGCAGAAGGAATGAGCTCTGGCGACTCCCTCGCCATTTGTCTTTCCTTCCACGGCCTGTCTGGCTTAACACGTATGTTACAGGCCCTCCCTATAGAAAGGACTTGAGAAGCCAGTAACACTTTTTCAACATCCTCGGTAGAGCCCAATGTTACCCTCAGTGGGGATGGTTTGCCTTCAGGTGCAGCAGTGCCCTTATACAATCTGCATAGATTTACTGGTTGGATGTCCAAACCCAGTGTGCTACACAAGATGGACCACTGTTCCTGATCAAATAGGGCCCTATCTTTCAGCAGACTACTGCTACAGTCTGGTACATTAAAGAGGATTACACAATTTGATCTACTAACCGTGGGCTTGGGCTCGGTCCTCGCACATTTGTGATTTCCTTTAAGACCGTTTTGGTTCGTCTGGTGCGACTGGGTATTTTTTGTGTCTCAGTGCTATGGCCAATATTACTGGCAGACGAGAGGGGTCTTTTTCCAACGACGGAAACCCGTGGTTCTCCAGCCTCTGTGTCTGGAGCGGTTATGTCAAGAGTTACAAGTTTAACCGGTGAGGATTTTGGTATCCCCGGTTTACGCGCATTTGTACTAATTTCCGGATTGGTGCTGGTCGAACATTTCATATTTTTCCCCGCTACTTCTGCACCATCTTTAGTTTTCAAAGGACTACGCGAGGCTACATCAGGACGGCAACTCGGGCATATGTACCAGAACCATTGGCATGGGTTTTTACGCATAAAGTCATAATATGCTTTTGGTACCCCATTGTCGCATCTGCAATGCACCCATCTCTTGCAAAAGTTACATTCGAAAGCAGAGTCTGCTTGTTCGACAACAGAAGCGCAGACCTTGCAGTCGTCTGCCTTCTTGGGGAGCGTTCTTGTCGTCTTGCGACGTCGTGAACGTTTCTTTTTGGCCTTCCTATTTGTTTCATGGTCTACCATGGGGATGGGTGTTATGCAGTTCTCACTTAGTGCAATTTTCCCACTCGGATCTGTTAACCTAGTCGTGTTAACAGGGGTGGAGCCACATCCACTTGGCTGACTTTGCACAGCTTCACTGTAGGACTGTGGCGACATAGGTAATTTGTACGAGCTGGGAATATCAGCCCTGGTCTTCAAGACCGGTATGCGTGAGTCCATCAGCTTCACCTGTTTGCCCAGTTTGGCTGAAGCCCTGGTGACTACAGAGTATGATGTCCCATTACTTATTTTAGGGTGAGAATCTATTGTCATTTTACTCCTAAATTAATACTGGTGATTAAATAATAAGAGACTGTTATTTTGTCCAATAGACTTGAAACCAATAGCAAAATAGCAACCAGCGTCATTGAGGGGATATGCAATAAATTCGCTCTGACACGACGGAAAGCAAATGGCGAGGATGTTTTACCGAAAGCCTTCAGCTAAACAAGTCGACTTAAACTCCATGGGTCAGCATCCAATGTTCACTGATGATTCCTATGGTCAATAATTTTGGGGAATTATTTACCGCTACAAGTTACACAATGGCTCTTATCCTGCTTTTAACCTTCTAAAATAGCCCACCATGGAACTAGAGTTGGTTTCGGATTCACAAAATCACTAAAATGGTTGACTTCGTGGTGAATGTATCCGAGGGATGACAAGGAGCTATAAACTTTCCATTCACCCATGTGCGTTACAGATCCTGGTTTCACCAGTTGAGTAATAACAGGTAATAAAGTGCTTGACTTCCGACCTACTATTCTCTCGACGAATCCTTTCATTGGAAAGGTTTCTGTTGTAATTATTTGTAATCGTAGTTTTAGTATTTCGAGATGAACGAATTACAAGAATCCAACCAAAACACAGAGAGGGCGGAATTCAGGAATTTGTATTTAGCGGAATTATAATGTAATTCATGTAAGAAACATATTAACAGTCAACAGTAAGTATTTAAACAATACAGAGATAGAAATTGTTAATCACCACAGTATCATATAAACCAATCACCCAAACATTTTCCTCCCGTTCTCGACCACGTTGCGATTTTTCTTTAATAAGACAGCTTCATCCGCATGTATGACTACATCTCCTCCTTCCAATAACGAAGCAAGTGTCTCCATCTTCCAGGATCCGCTAACACTGTAATGCTGGTCTCCCTGAGCTGTTGATATGATACTATCTTCAGTTTCAACAGCTCCACCTCTCACAGGCTTTTTTAAAACCAAGTAATTAAAAATATACAAAATCAGGGTTAAGGGAAGATGTGGTCTGGCAAAACATCTATTAGAATCATCAGCTTACCTTCCCTAGCTCGAATCTAGAGTAACAGTAGCTTCAGCTCACGTGAACAAAACTCACTAGGCCATTTGAGGTCAATTATGCGGGTGCATTCCACTGGTAGTTAGTGCTGCTCAAAGTTTAACTTGTCTAAGAATGGGTCTGCCTTTCTTGTTCTTTTAGGTGCTAAAATCTTTGAAGTGATTGGGTTGTCAGCACAACGACTAGCCCTCCGTCTTCTCCTGGGTTTACGATCCAGTGAACTACATGAGGTTATTCAGCACATTTGTTCCACCTTATCGCCCTTCAAAAATTCTTCCTATCTAATGACAGGTAGAACTGGTGGAAATAAACAAGTCCATTGAATCGTGGGATTAGATGAAGAAATCTTGTGAGGCCGCTTGTAGAATGAAACAAAGTATAAATGGAAAGACTGAGAACTAGTATTTTCTGGTCATTGACTTGATTACTGATGCAGCGCTTCGGGAGCTACGAATGAGTGGCACTGAAATTGGTATTTAATAATAATAATAATTCACTTTGTTCCAAAACAGTACTTGTGATACAGAATGGAATTCTCAGCATTTCACAACTAATGATTTCTTTATCGCACAGAACACGAGCTAAGTAGGGTATGGTTGAGTTTTTGTACTTACTAGTGCGAGCATTTAGTTTTCTACATAGGCTTCTGGTCCTGTCTGATGAGATACAAGAGGAGGGTTGTGAATGAAGAGGGTGTTGTGAGTTAGATAAAATGGATTTACCCCATTTTTAACATGTAACCAAGTGTCTGTCAACCAGAATATTAACAAGCTGGTTAATGGCACGTAGCTTACGGCACAAAGCTTATGGCACAAACACCATCTCCACTCACACCAAACCAAATTAGTACTGTAAAATTCACTTATGCTAATATTAACCAAACTATAAGAACCCTCAAAAGTTCAAAAGGTTTCGGTACCGATGGTATATCATCTTACTTCTATAAACACGGTGGCCCTGACATTCCTCTACTGCTGCTTAAAATATTCACAATGTCCCTAGAAACTCAAACTTACCCTGACATATGGAAGACTACATTCATTATGCCTAAACACAAATCTGGCTCGAAAACTGAAGTCAGTAACTACCGGCCGATCAATATCACACCTATAACGTCTAGAATTATGGAGAGACTAGTCAAAGATAACTTAATCAAACATATGCTTAGCCGCAATATTATAAGTCCGAACCAACATGGATTCCTGAAATCCAGATCATGTTTAACGTGTCACCTAGACTTCTTCAATTTCGTAACCAGCAGTCGTGACAGACGGCAACTAGTACTTGTCATCTACTTTGACATTTCTAAGGCATTTGACCGTGTTGACCATCTACTGCTAACAAATAAGCTGAACTCCCTAGGAATACGTGACCCACTATTAGGCTGGCTTAAATCATTCCTTAACAATAGGTCCCAAATAGTTAAACTCGGGTCTGCAACCTCCAAACCTAGCCCTATCACTTCTGGTGTAGTACAAGGTAGTGTCATTGGACCCCTCCTATTTACACTATACATCAATGACATATGCGCTTGCTTCACGCACGGGAAACCATTCATCTTTGCAGATGACCTAAAAGTAGCTTATACATTCCAAAGTGATGACTTAGGGAACTTCGAGAATGTAGTGCAGAAGGAATTAGATAAAATGGCTGCTTGGTCGTCCCTATGGAATCTCCAATTCAATCTGAACAAATGTGGCTGGATCTGCTTTGGCGCACCCTCAATTGACCTGAAATTAACGCTCCAATCTGCTAACCTAACAAGACTCCGAAGTGTTGTTGACTTAGGCCTTAGGTACTCTAGTGACCTGACATTCTCTGAGCAAGTAGCAGCACAGACTAGAAAATCGAGGATGCTCTTAGGATGCATACTCAGGAACTTTCACGACAATGAAGCCAAGCTAATTTTGTACAAAACATGTGTCAGACCACTACTAGAATACTGTCCATTTATTATAAGCAGCACTCGCACACGTGACAAGCTAAGGATGGAAAGTATCCAACGATATTTTACCTCAAAACTCCTAGGCTATGATTGTAAGAAAGACTACATCTCACGGTGTATGATCCTAAAACTTGACCCACTTTGGACAAGGCGACTTATTATAAACCTAATATTCTTCTTTAAGGTCCTTCACAAAATATCATTCTCAGGGAACAGGGACATACAATTCGCACAGGAAGGTTCTTACGATCTACGTAACCAAACTTCCACAGTGACAACTCATTCTTTTAGGTTAACACTCCGTGAAAACTTCTTCACAGTCATGTATTCTAAAATATGGAATAGCCTGCCTATAGATATCAGAACTTGCTCTTCAGTTACAAGCTTCAAACGCTCTCTATACAGACTGTTTCACTCTACTGATTATATTAATAAACTATTTACTCCTAGAACGAATCAATCACTAATCTACTACAGCACCTAAAAGACGCACTCCAACACCCTTAGCAATCTTTAAACTATAAATAAACTAGCAGCATGGATGCATAAAGACAGTACGGAACATACAGGATTAGTTTACCCTTAGAAATAGGACGTGTCACTTTATTGTAACCTTCAAACGCTTGCTATATAAACTGTTTTATTCCAATGACTACCCCTACCAGAACCCATTAATTACTTCTAAAACGCATCAGTCATTAGAACACTAAAACGCTCAGACTCATTAATACACATTATGACATTAAATAAACTCTAAGACTTCGCATAAATAAAGTGAAATGGCAACTATAATTAAAAGTAATTTTTTACTTATATGTTATAAAATTGACATAAACATTTATACATATACATTAATATCCTTTTAATGTTCACATACTTTCTCTTTCTGGTATTCTGCTGCTCTTATTCATCTTCTGGTCGAGGTCGAACAACCCTGCATCTAAACTGAAATGAGGATTAATTCCAAACCATCTATATCATAACCACTCAAATTCCATGAACGATCCAAATCTACCATTTGAAGACGCTGGCGAACATGCTGTAAATGAGTATTCATGATCTGAAATGAAGAAGCAACTGGTTTCAGTTTTCAACATTTTACTCAACTTACGAATACAGTCCGCCATGCAGACACAAATGGAGCAAATGGAGAATTCTGGAATCGACCTCGACACCATTTGATGCAGTAAAACAACTTAATATGACCTTATCTAGTTTTCGTATCCACGGTCAAATTTCTTTCCTGTTATAAAACTAAGATAAGACTGCTGAAAAAGTGGAATAAATATATCACTGATCTCAACATAATACATCAATAAACTTCAAACCAAGGGTGTTGCTCACAACAAAGTTATATAAGAGAATTGACTTCAAGCTTTTTTTCCCAGATATCCGTATTACATTCATCTGATGTCTGGTTTTTTTTAATGCGAAGACAATATTTCTATATCTCTTTATGTGCTACACAGACTTTATAGCAGACTGTTCCGACTGACTCTCATGTCAGAGAGAACAACCAAACTGTAAATTCATCATACATCAAATTATGTGTAATTTATATAATAACTTATCCATGCCTGTACAATTGGTATGTTCCTGCATAAACAGGAAGAAATATATATTATTACCCTGCTGACAACCTTTAACATCCTACGTAATAAGATGTGTACTCTTTCTTCAGTAGCCCTGGAAAAACTAAAGGGGAACAATGGAAAATAATAGGCAGGATGCAAGAGTTGACGAATCGTAGGAGTAAGAGTTGGGTTTGGTTATGCCAGAATGTCTTAACTTCTTGATGTAGAAGGTAAGATGGAATATTTTCTTAGAAATTATTAAGATATGAGACAACTAGGAAAGATCAGCAGATTGAATGACGCCAAGATATTTAATTTCCGACTTGGTCTCTGTTTCAGTGCCATCTATATTCCTCCAGAATACTTCAGTGCGAAAATTTAGTTTCACATCAACTAGCGTGGTGGTACATAACACAATGAGGAAGTTGAGATGTGGAGGTACTCAATCTTCTAGAGTGGTTTGTGAGATCATTTAACCTCAAACCTTGAAGTGAAATTGACACTTTCTTGAGAGTGCAAATATGATTCCCTTCAGAAGGTTTATAATCATACTACATAAATGCATAAATATGAAGGTTCAATTCCCTAACAAAAGTAGAATACCTCGTCACTGCAAGATTACGCCATTTCGAGAAGAATGCCTGTGGTTACCAGCGATTTTCAAATGGCTGTTGCATTGAGTCAGAAGGCGGGTGGCAGCTAATTCTTGATGGTATCCACCTGTTGAGGCACTGGTTTGATCGCGTTACTGTCAGTGATATGCCACAGGGACTCTTTTTTTCTGTCCCAGAAACACATTTACTCCGATTGACTGACACGCCGTCGTCTACTAGCTTGTGTAATAGTGCCTAAAATGCGATCTTCATGTGTGTTTGTGTTAACGCGGTTAGCGATGAGTAGGTCACTTTGGAAGACGGCGATTCACGCAGCGAGTCCTCCATAAACCTTTTCATGAATTTTAAAAAAACAATACGATGGTTGTCATGATCCCACTAGCGCAAAATGCATCATTGGTTTTAAGTCTTCTTAGATAGGCACACTCTTTGAGAAAGAAAAAGAAGAAGAAATATGAAACATTACTGAGACTTTCAAGCAAAAATAACTACCCAAAGAACTTCATTAACAAAAAATCAACACTGACATTAAATATGGTCAAAAACGCATTCCAAAAACATGAACCTCAACAACTTTCATTCCATATGGACCAAAAGTGTTAGATGATATCAGAAGAGTACTCAGTAGGCACAGCAGTAGAGTTTTTATTTCAAAACACTAGACACACTATAAAGTAATGTTGTTCATGTAAAAGACTAAATTCCAAAGGAATATAAATCTAATTGTGTCTATTAAATAAAATGCTTGCTTGGAATGTGATGCAGCATACACCAGACAAACATCGCTAGAAATGAACACTGTAGAACATTTGTTTGACTGTCGAGAAATCCTGGTGAACTGAAAGAGCTTGGAAAATCATCAGCCATAGGTCGTCTACACAGGCTATGCTATAGAATCCGGCCATAAAATTGATTTTGACAATATCAAAATCATCATCCAGAAAAATTTCAGAAATCACAAAGAACATTCAATATCATCAGAAGCACTTCATGTCAAATGGAATCCAAATTGTCTGGTAAAAATGGGGATGATGGACTAAAACAGAATTCGACCTGGTTACAACACCCTAACCCACTCCCCATGAAATAAAAAAAACCAACACGAATGTGATAAACAATTTCATTATGTAAACACACATGCAGTATTTATTATTTTACACACTTATCAAATCCAACAATCTCCACTTGGTTATGTTATCTTTATCAATTGGCCGATTTGACAACGCAAAAATCACCCCACGCTAAGAGAGGATGATTAAGTTGTTATATATAAGCTGATTGGATTTTGTAAATTCTGGTTTAATAATAGTACTTTGATAAAGCTATTAGCGTCAGCATTAAACAGCTAAACGTCAATAAAAGTAGCAGAAATATCGTTTTGTTTTTCATTCATTGGGAAATACAAAAAAATAATTCTACATGAATTTGCTTATTAGATCTATCACACAAGAGAACAGTATAATTTACTGGATAATGACGATATGCATGACACACGTTCACAGAATGATGTGACAACATCAACAATAAGAAATTTAAATCATCAGTGTTACTTCCGTATATAGAAGAAAACTTAGGAAAGTTACGGCGGAGAACTGTGTGGTGATTGACAATTTCTATCTCTGTATTGTTTAAAATAATTACTGTTGACTGTTGATATGTATCATATATGAATGGCATTCTAATTCCGCTAAATACAAATTCCTGATTGCTGCCCTCTCTGGGTTTTGTTTAGATTCCTATAATTCCGTCATCCCGGTATACTAATACTTCAAGTACAATAAATTACCACAAATTGGCGTCGCGATGGAGCTAAGTAACCTGGGAAAATTCCCCATTAATGGGTCTCCGCGGGAGATTGCTGATTATTTGGAATGCTTCGATGCGTGGTGCATTTCAAAGAATGTTCGGGATGACAAAATATCAGCACATTTCATTACTGCTATTGGGCTAGATGCGTATAGCCTATTAAAGACTTTGTCATTTCCAGATAAACCTATTTCTCTGCCATATGCTAAGCTCCGTGAAATTCTTATAGATCACTTCCATGTAACTACTTTTGAGACCAGAGAGAAGGCTCACTTCAACTAACTGGTACGTTCTCCCAACCAGAAGATTCGAGAATTTATTCTTCAACTTCAAATTCAAGCCTCAAAGTGTAATTTTGGAGATCAGCTGCATACACAACTACGTGATCGTCTAATTGCTGGAATCAACATTCCTAAATTAGAGAAGGAGTTAATTCAGATTCCCTCTTGTACGTTTCAAACTGCTAAAGATGTATGTATTACATATGAAGATGTCAATAATGAATATTCTGCTCCCACTACGTCAGTGTCTGATGTTATGCTTTCTAAAGTCGAAAATACAAGTGGTCATGGAAAGCAATCCAAACTGCCGTCCACAGGTAATAGAATGCAGCGAGAGATCAAAAACATTAAACCGTGTTTTTCCTGTGGAAAGTTACATCTACGAAGCACTTGCCGTTTTCGGAGTGCTAAGTGTCACAAATGTGGTAAAGTTGGACACATCAAGACGGTTTGCAGGAGTTCGAGTACTTATGTTGCTCAACATTCTTATAATTCTCCCAAGCTGTCTAGTAAAATGGAGTCAATGTGTCTTTCAACCTTCCAAAATACTCAAGCTAGTCCAATGAAAACCTCCACTACAAGTTCGGCAACTCAAGTGTCAACTGTATTCAAAAATGAGGTAGCCAAGTTGCAATGTGAACTGTCGAAAACACGAAAAGACCTGAATGAGATGAGAGAGCAGCTGATTAAAATTGAGGAATTACTGCATATGCATAGACTAAGTCTGTCGAATCCAGAGCATACAAGTTCTTGTGAAAGTCCTGCAAAACTATTCAAATCTCGAATTCTCAAAAAGCATCTGATGTCCACTACTTCTAATGTACATTATTACAAAGGGAATGACTACAGACCTTCTGTTGGAATTATACTACAAAAAATGGGAAATCGAGTGGTGAAGATATTAGACATCAAAGATCACTCAGTTCATAACGGACACCTGGACAAAGTGACAATAAATGAAGTAGGTCGTTCCAATTATAATATTATTAATTCCGCTAATAATCCTGATTTTGTAGATAATTCTGAAATAAGTCCTGATAACAGCGATGAAGATAATATCACAGAATCAGTTAGAAGGTCGCAGCTACTTGCAAGCAAACCGTGCATTGTTATAAATACGCAAGGAGATATTCGACGTGTGGCGGATGTGGTGATTGACAATTTCTATCTCTGTATTGTTTAAGTACTTACTGTTGATTGCTAATATGTTTCATATATGAATTGCATAAGAATTCCGCTAAATACAAATTCCTGATTGCTGCCCTCTCTGGGTTTTGTTTAGATTCTTATAATTCCGTCAGATCGAAATACTAATATTACAAGTACAATAAATTACCACAAACTGTTAACAAGGCAAGAGTAAAAGTGGCTGGTATTCAAACCAACCACAATCTCAGTTAGAAACAAGCTTTGTTGGTTAAAGATTTCAGACTTCAGATTTATTGGTTGAGGATAGAGGGCTTGCAGTCTATGTTAATCCTTTTTTAGTAGATTTCTGTGGTTGTCCAAACCCTTCTTGAACGAATCAGTTGAGGTTGCAGACACCACTTCTTCTGGGAGTCGGTTCCAAGAGTTTATGACTCGATGTGAGAACCAATACTCAACAGCAATATGATTTCTCCTTGGCTTTTGAACTTTCCTGCTATGTCCTCTAAGGTGTTCCGACCTGGTGGGAAGGAAAAGAGAGAATAGGTCAGGTCCGTAGTCATTATTTAAAATTTTAAACATTGTGATTAAATCTCCCCTATGCCTACGGTATGACAGTGAGAAGAGATTTAAACTATCTAGTCTTTCCTCGTATGATAAGTTAGCTATGCCGTGAACCACACGTGTTGCCTTCCTTTGAACACTTTCTAGAATGTGTGAATCCACTTTTAGACAACGACTGGCGGCCTGGATGCAGTTTTCCAGTCTTGACCTAACCAGAGATGTGTACAAGGAGGTGTATGGTGGACCTTTTACTCTGTTAGCTTAGTTACCCAAATTCAAATAGAAAATAAAGTACCAAATCAGTTTAGTTACGGGAAGAATGTATTAAAGTTTGGTTACTTGGGTTTACAAAGATCCAAAGTCCACAATAAACGTAATAGACTCCAGGTGCTGCGGGAAGACTGCTCCAGTACTAATTCTCCAATGTTGACATTGCCGGAGGTCGACCAAAGTACGTAGGAAGAACTACGGTGCTCCTGCAAAAATTTGAGATAGAAAGCAGGTGATTAAAATTGATCGACGGCAGTTGAGATGGTGGAGAAGACGGAGAGTCGAAGGCAGAACTATATATTTATTCAAAACCCGAGGTAAAGTCCAAAGTACAGAGTTTATGGTTAGAACAAAGTAGTGTACAATATGTTCATTATTTACATAGTATTAAAATTTGGATAAGTTTATTTTTGAGGACTCCACAGGTGAACATGTCTCTGGTAATTCTTGTAAAGGCTCTGCAAATCGCCCATAGGGACCTGAAACTACGTGCAGCCACCGCGTGACAGTGTGCTGTAGCTTTTAAGTCGTGGCTAACTATGACACCTAAGTCCAAGTGAGTCTGAACTGATGGAAGTGTTATTCCCTCTAATTCGTAGGGGCTTGTGCTTGATTGTCCAATGCGCATGGTTGCACATTTTGCCACATTGATCGGGAGCATCCATTCAACAGACCACTCCCACAATTTGTTGAGGTCCTCTTGCAACGTGAACGTATCACTGTTGCCCTTCAGCTCTCTCCAATTTTTTAAGCCATCTGCGTATAGGACCATAGGGGAGTCGGTGAGCAGAGGTAACTCATTGATATACAGAATAAAAAGGAGAGGACCGAGAACCGTGCCTTGTGGCACTCCGCTACTTACTGCTGTCCAGGAGGAGAGTTTTGAGTTGATCCTAACCCTCTGCCTCCTATCTATGAGGAATTCTCTGAGCCAGTCTAGTAGTCTGCCTTTGATACCAAGACTTTCCAATTTCATGAGTAGTCTTTTGTGAGGTACTTTATCAAAGGCTTTACTGAAGTCTATGAAGACGACGTCAACGGGTCTTCTGTTGTCCTTTGATTTGACCCAGCTTTCTCTTGCAGTCAGGAGATTTGACAGGCATGAGAGGTTCCTCCGGAAGCCATGCTGTGCTTCGGATAACAAGCTGCTATTTTCCAGATAAGCCATGATGCTTTTCTTGATGATTCTTTCCAGTGTCTTGATTAAAGTGCTGGTGAGACTGATAGGCCTATAATTTGAAGGGCTTTGTCTTGATCCTCCTTTGTGTATGGGGGTTACTATGGCGTCTTTCCAATCACGTGGCAACACTCCATTTAGGAGAGATAGCTTGAAGATCGTGGTCAAGGGGCCGGCTATGTGGGCTGATAGCTCCTTGAGAAGCCTTGGATGAAGATTGTCAGGGCCCATTGATTTCCCTGCATCTAGTTTCATTAAGCAGTTGAGCACGATGCCTTGGTCGATGTCAACGGAATCTATCCCATGTTCTTCTGATGCAGCCAGAGCTGATCCTATAGGCACTGATGACTCCTAAGTGAAGACTTGGGAGAAGTAGTTTGCCATTGCTTCTGCTTTTTCTTGATCTTCTTCGATTGTATCTTTGTCAATAATCAGGTTTGGGACACCATTGGGTGTTTTATTCCTGAAGTTTAAGTACGAGAAAATTTTCTTAGGTTGTGCCTTTGCATTTTGAGCCAGGTGTGTCTCGAACTTCATCCTCGATTGGCGGATTTCTGTGATAGCTTTATTTCTAGCAGTATTATATAATTCCCTGGTCTCAGAAGTCTCAAGTGTTGTAAACAGGTTCCAACATCTGCGTTTACGTCTGAGTAACTTACGAATCTCCCGGTTTATCCAAGGGGGGGGAATGTTTCCGACCATTTAGAACAGACCAAGGGATGAAAGGTACAGTTACTTGGAAGTAAAGTTGCTTAAATTGGTTTCATGCCTCTTCTACTTGGGACTCTGGGTTGATGTACCAGTTTACTGAGTTGGCTGCTGAGACGATCGCATTTATGTCAGCTTTCCAAACGTTTGGTCGAGCTGGGGTTTTGGCCCTTGCTGTGAACTTGAAAGTGAGCACAGCATGGTCACTTCTTCCTAACGGAGGAAGATGTTGTATGAGATCCACATCCTCACCGTGTGAGAACACTAGGTCCAGAGTTGACGAGGAGTGCTGTGAGTCATAGCGCGTGGGCTTAATGATATGTTGGACTAGGGCTAGCGATATACTAGATTCTAGCAGTTTATGGTCAAAGGAGTTGACTGAAGATGGAGTTGTTAGGCTCGACCAGTCAACTGTTGGGGCGTTGAAGTCGCCGACTACGAGACTTCGACATTTTGAAGTCCAGGAGCCTAGCTTCTCTATTAGGAAGTCATCTGCACTGCAGTCAGGACTGCGGTACACAGCAATGAGGTCAATGTCTTGGCCTGTGGAGCCTTTAAAACAAAACAATTTAGTTTATCTAATACCCTTCCTGCAATGATTGTCAGGTCAAATACCTAGGTCAGAGTAGGAGAACAGGGGCAGTCAGTCAGACTAGCCGAACATAAAAGCCTAGCAGCAAAATCTAGATTAGTTGACGCGACACTAAGATAAGAAACCTAGAGAATAGTTCAGCTATAGCACTACACTCAATTACACACAACCATACAATGGGATAGATGGGATAAGATGACAGTTTTAAAATCTAATGTAACAGGCTGGAGAGAGAGATTAATAGCAGAAGCCGGACATCTGGAGAATTCTACTACCCTAGCAACGGTTAGGGAGGAATAAAGAAAACTAGAAAACGAAAGTCTCGAAATTGTGTAGTTACAACCGTTGATATGATTGTGAGCGAAACTGCGAAATCCAGTAAATAATAATACTGTTTCACTGACTGTGTGATACGTCTAATTTATTTTATTATTATTATTTCTTTTAATTCCTGGAGGAACATAGGGCTTCAGTCAAATGTCTCCATTGTGTTACATTCTACACCAACGTTTTCACTTGGCTCCATGTCTGCCCACATGCTTTCCTTTCCTCTTCACATGACCTCCTCCTTCATGTCACCCTCTCACTGACGGCCGACTTTCCCCTTCCCGTTCGGGTTCCACTCGAGAGATGGCCTGTTGTATGATGTCACTTGATGGTTTTCTCAGAGAATGGCCAATCCCCCTTCATTTCTTCCTGCATATTTGTTGCACAATCGGTTCCTGTCGGGTTGGTTCTCTCCCAGAGATCTCTGTTGATGATCTCTTCTAGCCATTTGATCTCGACTATTGAGCGAAGACATCTGCTGATGAAGGTGTGTAGCTTGTTCGAAGTGCCCTTCATGACGCCTGAAGTTTCTGATCCATAAAGTACACCAATTTCACATTGGAGATTAAAATCCGGATCTAATTTCGTTTTCATGCTGAGTGCTGTTGACCTCCACACAGACTTGAGAGAGAGAAGAAGGCTTGTCTCACTTTCCCGATGATCCTCGCTGCTTTGATATCCTCATCTATTTTGTCCACCTGTATATGAAACGATGCTTCCCACAAAAGTAGAAGAAGGAGGTTGCTTCTTGCAGATTTCTCCCATTTATGCAGATTGTTGTCTGTTGTTGTTGTTGTTGCTGTAGCTGTAGACCAGAAATCTTCATCACCTACTTCTATCTTCTCTACGTTCACCTGAAGGAAGTCCTATCATCACTTAATGCTTCCTCTGCTAACTTGTTGCTTTTCATTTGCATATCTTCCTGTTTGTGGGAAATCAGACATATATCATCGGTGAAGTCCAGGTCGTACGGGTTTTTTGTGTGGGTCCATTTTATGCCTGTTTCCTCGCTGCCCACCGCTGCCTGCCACATTATCCAGTCTACCACAATCAGTAAAATCATAGGAGATAGCAGGTAGTTTGTCCCACTCCCGTTTCCATTTCAAAGGATTCAGTGAGTTTCCCGTTGTGTATTACTTGGCATGCAGCATTGTTTTACAACTGTTGGATGAGATACATAATTGTCGACGGCACCCCTTGGAAGCAGCGAAGTGGTTTCCAAATCACCTCCCGATCGACGCTGAGCTATTGAGGGTCTTTTCAAATTCAACGAAGTCCAGTGAGGGACAGAGCTGATGGCCATTCCAAGCTCTGTTCAATGATTATCCGTAGTGTTGCAGTTTGATCGATGCGTGACTTGTTTCTCCTTAATCCAGCCTGTTTCGGTTGAAGTTTATCATCAAGGTTGGCGTGTTTGATTCTCTCCAGGATGATGCGGCTTAGTATTTTGCTTGGGATGGACAAGTGCATAATGCTGCACCGGTTCTTGCATTGACTTAAGTCTCCCTTCTTTGGCAGTTTGAATAAGTATCCTTTCTTCCAATCCTCAGGTACCTTGCCCTCTTTCCACAGCTTCTCCAGTAGTGGTGTCATCAAGTCCGCTGATGTCTATGGGTCCAATTTCAGTGATTCTCCAGGGATTCCATCTGGTGCTGCTCATTCTCCAGTTTTTAGGATCTTTATCGCCTTCAGGATTTCTGTTCTCATCAGAGGTTTGATGTCCACTGATAGTTGTGCTTCCGCTGTTGGTATTATTGGGCGTTTTGTAGTTGGCGGTCGATTTAAAAGTCTTTTGAAGTGTTCAGTCCAGTATTTACTTTGCTCATCTCTGTGGTGATTGGCTTTCCATTGTCGTCCTTTACTGGCTTAATCTATGTCGAACTTTTGCCCGATAGGTGCCTAGTTGTTTGGTAGAGTGTGGAGAGGTCTCCTTTGCCTGCAGCTTGTTCTGCTTCACTTGCCATGGTTTCATAATATTTTCTTTTATCTTCCCCGGCACTCTTCTTCACTATTTTGTTCAGTCTATTGTAGCTTGCATTCAACTCCTGTTTTTGTTGCTCTTCAGTGCATTGGATAATCTTTTGTTTCTCTATCCTTCCTCTCCTATCAGTCTCCATGTGTCCGTAGTGAGCCACTGTTTGTCCTGCCTGTTCTTTCTGCCTAGAACTTCCATGCAGGTTTGACTCCACACCGTTTTCAGGTTGTTCCAGTGCTTTTCGACGCTGACCCCTTCGCTAGTGTTGATTTTTGACTTCATCTTTTTCCTTATGTTTGCAGTGAAGATACCCTTTGTATCCTGATCCTTCAGTTTTTGAGTATTGGCCTTGACTTGTGATCTATCTGCAGCTCCTGTTTCCCTGAAAGCTTTTAATTTGATTTGGAGTGTTTCTTGTACTAGATAATGATCTGAGCCAACGTCTGCTCCTCTTCTTACTTTTGTGTGCAGTGAGCTGCGTCTCCACTTCCTTGAGTAGCATTGAGATGAAGTCAATTTGGCTTTTGGTTCGCCCGTCTGCTAACACCTATGTGCTGCAAAACATGTTTTCCTTAACACCACTAAGCGAGTGCTTCAACAATCTGGGTAAGACCAGTCGCCAATCCTCGACACTTCAAACTAGGTGTATCAATTTGAGTGTGTTTGTGGAAGCCAATACATAGGTCGTACAGAAAGGCGATTGTCTGCTCATTGCATGATGCAACATTTGCGGAAATGGTTGAGAACAACTGAGTGCAAAGTGCCCAAATCCTCAATAACAAAACATCTTGTGGATTACAGACATGATATCGACGCTGTCTAGTCATTCACTATTGTCAGCAGACAAAGAAACAAGAAGATGCTTGCAATTGAAATTCTATAGAATTCTATAGAAATTCTACAATACCCTATTTAGCGCGTACTTTATGTGACGAAGACTCTGTTAGACGTGAAACTTACAAGTTACTATGTAATTAGCACAGTGAATCGACCCTTTTATCGTTCATCTTTCTGTATTTTATGGTGTCACACTTTCTATCGTTTAAATCGTTACTCTGCTATTTTATTTTTAGTTGGTATTACTATTATTACTACAATTTTGTACTTTATACATATTTTTCTCCGTATGGCACACAGTATTTTGATACGTAGCTGCTATAACAATCGTTTTATTACTATTATGTAATGTGTGTTTTTAATTTTTTTTTTCGTTTTTGAGTAAATTAGATGCAATATTGTACTGAAATGCTGAAAATTCCTTGCTGTATCATGAGTACTGTTTTGGGAATAAAGCTATTATTATTAAAAAAATTATTATTAAAAAAAAATTGCAGAGGCTTGTGCAACTCGAGTTTATAAACCAGGTCTCTGTGTACAAAAGGAGGTGGTCATCACTCTAAATCTACCATAGTAATACGTTTTACTTATTACTCTACGTCTTGTTATCATTATTATTCTTGATTCATTTAAAACTATCCTTTATCAGTAGGATTATCTTGACTCACTTCAACACTATTATTATTATTGTTGTTATTATAACTATTGCTATTGATATTACTCTGTTTGCAATTCTTGTTATATTCCCTAATGACTAATTGTTTGTTGAACTGATGTAATTGAAGCATGATGCATTTTATCTTAATTTTAATCTCTCATACTCCCTCTCCCTTGATCTATTTGAACATGACCTGGAAAACGTTCGCACCTGTCTTTCTACACGACTAATTCAATGTAGCTTATTTGTGCTTATCAGTCTTATATCTCCCGATGTAATTTCAAAAGATCTTTATCTTGAAAAAGATAATAATCAACGCCTTGACAGATCATGCTTCTACCTCTAAATATATACTATTCGCCCAGCCTATTGTTGAGATGCGACCATGTGGGATGTGCACAGTTTTATGGGGCATCTTATAAACTAACTTGCTGTCCATTGTCGGATCTTTAAATACCACTTCACAATGTCTTATCTCATTCATTTTCCAATAACGTCTTTACTTGATCCTCATTATATCCCATTAAACCTAACATTTTACAGCTCTTTATGACTTATTATATTCCTACTCTCTGAAGGGTACGGTTGTACATTAAATGCACAAAAAGGTATAAAACAAAAACAACTGGCACAACTGAGGATAAATGTATTAAAACCAAAAGTGGACATCATGATAGTACGAGATATACGTGTAGCATTATACATTGCAAATGAACGTTGTCAGCCTAGGGAGTTTTCTCTTTTTTAATGCATTTATTAATGATACTTGCACTTACCTATTTCATTACAATTTAATGATTCACCTCAGCACTTTTACTTTTCTAAAACAGCTTTCAATCCCTTGTAAACGTTGTACTTACCTCAATTTTGGTTGGTTATCGTATGCCGACAACCACGGGATGAAAACGAAACGAAGTCGATTTTCCCGCTCAACCTGGAGGACAATTGTACAATCCAATAACTATACAGCCTAGTTCAGACAATGTGTATTTATATATATATCAAATATTTAACTGTTGAAACATTATTAACTTGTAGACAATCTAAGATTTGACATTATGTCATACTTGATCGTGCCTGTAAAAATGGCATGCATTTTCATGTAAATTTATATGTTTATATGAGAATATACATTATTATTATTATTAGTATATATATCCGTGCATGTAGAGTATTCAGCTGAGGAAGAGTTCTACTAAAATTCGATGAATTCACTAAATCCTGCTTTATTAATCATATTTGTTGCTTGTTTTATATCACGTCTGATTCGGTTGCGTATAACATTAGTATTTATTAGTGTTAGGAAGAAGATAGCCGTTGAACATGTGTTTATTCTGTTATAACGTAAATATAACTTAGTAAATGTAGACTGTATACGTACACAACCTGTACTGGTAGTCTAGGCACTTCAAGCACACTATGAAACGTATATTCTATTTAAGAACACAATTTTCAGCGAAGAGACTCTTTTCAACGAATTTATTATCAAGCTGTACAATCGTATATATATGGTTTTATAAAGAAATTATATCCGGTGAGGGAATTAGGTCAAAGGTGTAAATACATGAAATAATAATAGTATGAAATAAATTTAAAATATTTGTGATTAGGTTCATAGTTTAAGTCAAGTGGAACAATAATTAATGTCATATATAAGATAATACATCGGGTGTAAAGATTTTGGGGAGAGGCATATAATTGTAAGATTAATAGACGAATGTAAAATGTTACGTAACATGGTGTGAAATTTGATAACATAGAATTTAATATTGTAAAAATAAAGATAAAAAGTATACACATGAATAATTTTTGGTTTAAAATGTCAAGTAGATCAAGTGGAAAAGATTCAGAATGAGAGTCGTAATAATAATAATAATGATAATAATAATAATCGAAGTAATAAGGGAAAAGTACATAGAATAATAAAATAAATAAATGTCTATCCCTCTACGGCCAAGGCAGCAGTAGGGATTGTACATACTTCTTTTGTACACAAAGGTCTGGCCTGATGTATTATCTTATATATGACATTAATTATTGTTCCACTTGACTTAAACTTTGAACCTAATCACAAATATTTTAAATTTATTTCATACTATTATTATTTCATGTATTTACACCTTTGACCTAATTCCCTCACCGGATATAATTTCTTTATAAAACCATATATATACGATTGTACAGCTTGATAATAAATTCGTTGAAAAGAGTCTCTTCGCTGAAAATTGTGTTCTTAATGCTACAATGGGAATTATTAGTATATTCTATTTATCACAAGTAGTCTATTGTTCTCATGTTGCATTTAACACCACTGTCTTAAAGGAAATCTTCCATGGTTGCTTTGTAAGGATTAGTTTGGTTTTTACGAGTTGATCACGGATTGATATAACCGTTACAGAACCATTGAAAACCAGCCACAAGGAATACTCGACGGCTGTTTCATCCTATCTTTGAAATTATTGGCAGTATGCATCCAACACACTGGGGTTCGAACCCAGGACCTCCCGATAACAAGGCAAGCAAGCTTGTAAACTATTCAGCCACTGGGACCTTATTCAATCGTCAACCCATGAATTCCAACTTCTACCAATTCGTGAATCAGCACGACCATCAACCAATGCCGTCAGTGGGACATCCATTGTCACACGTGACTGGATGGACCTCATTGGTCACGACTTCTCACTAGAACTCACTCCAGGAAACTCAATCCTGTAGCAAGTCACTAGCGAACATCAGATTAATTTTCTATTGATGGCTTGTGAGTTATGGATGTTGCACCGACGACATCGGTTGGGGTTCCGATAAATCATGAATTGGTAGAAGTTAGAATTCATCGCCTGGCCATTGAATCAGATCCCAGTAGCTGAATGGTCTACAAGCTAGCTTGCCTTGTAACTGGAAAGTCCTGGGTTCGAATCTCAGTGTGGTGGGTGCGTACTACCGATGATTTTAAAACTAGGATGAAACAGCAGCTGTCCAGTACTCCCTGGTTTTCAATGGTTCTCTAAAGGTGATATCAATCTGTGATCAACTCGATAAAATTAAAGAAAATCAAGAGATAACTACATTATTTTTCTTGTTTTATCATTTCGTAAGAGTAGGCTCTTACATGATCATATTGCCACTTTTGTTTTTATCCCTTCACGTTCCCAGTGGAACATAGCGCGCCTTAAAGCTAGAAGCTTGAAGTTTCTGTAGCAGTGGTGTTCATTATTTTTACAGGATGGGGTTGCTAGCTAGCCTGCCTCATGCCCTCCCTACCTTTCCTCTTTACCAGCTTTGATTTCTGAATTAGCGAGGTAAAGATGTGTGTCGGTGGCCGGGGATTGAACTCCGGATCATATACATGATCGGTGAGTGTCCTGAATACTGTGCCACCGACGCACATATTGCCACTCAGACTTAGATATCAATTGACCAGGTCACTCAACTTTATTGATTACTTTGTTACCGTGAAATACTGTAACTTATTACATAGACTTCTGGTGTGCATATCACCTGTTTACAGTTTACCAGCGGAAGTAATTACTGACAAGTAATAAAAGTACCTCATTACAACCATTTCAATCTCACCTAATGATGACATTTTACGCACATTACGTCTTCTAAGTTGGTAACATTTTTCACTTCGACAAACAATAGGCATTATTAATGTATAAATAGCTTGTAAACTTTTTAGAAATCTTTATTTCGATAAATACATCCATAATATCACAAATGTTTCATCATTCACACGTACATCCCCTGTTTATCCTTCATAAAAACCTATAAATAAGATGAATGATTGAGGAGGTAACGATAGTAACCTGAAAAATAAAAACAGCAAAAGAGATGTGTTACAGGAACGTTACTATTAAATAAGTGCTACGAGACAAAGTACCTCTTATTTAATTGGTGGATGGACAACGTGCATTTCGTCCTACTTGGGACTCGTCAGCCAGCGGATGTACCTGCATTCCCTAGTCAGCCAGTGATGATGTTCCCACCACGCGGACTCGAACCCAGTGCCCATAGTTTCAAACGCCAAAGCATTATTCACCAGACCACTAGGGCCACAAGAGCCACATCTTGTGCAACGGGTCGAATTAATTATTTAATTCAATTTTTTCAGATTTTCCCGTCGATTAACTGGACCGAAGTGCTCGGTCTCAGGTTGACATTTTTTTAACATTCCTGATGTACAGTAAAAACTCAGTTTGATGACAACGACTACTTTTCTCCATTTTTTTCAAGTTTTTTGGTTAAAATATGGTATTTATAATTCATTTTAGTAGCAAAAATGCCTGAAAACAACACAACATCACGATAGCAGCTGATTTCTGCAGCAATCAGTTGATATTTATTGCTATCTGTTACCCACAAATTAAACAATGACACACTTCTTGTCTCCCACCAATATAGAGACCAGTTCGAATAAACAAACTATTCAATGTTCACCAGCATTGACACACGCACTTTACCAACGCCTTTTTATGCTGTAGTGGACGATTAAACTATTCAACTCTTGGAATTAATAGATCCTTGATATGTTTGCTTATTATTTTATACTACTTATAAGGAATTAAAGCAATTTGTGTAAAATTTAGGTTTGAAAATTAACACTAACGGATAACATAATTCTGTCTAATTTAACCCAAGAGAAATGTTTATCAAACGAATAGCTTTGATAATATTTTCACAGTAACCCCCTGTACAGATATGCAGTCACTGGGTAGGAGTCTGTCATCTATCAATCGAATCCAGCATTCTACCAGTAAGCCATTGACTCTGGAACCAGGTAGCACCGACAGACTGGTTTTGTGTTTATTTTAGATTCTTTAGAAGTGTTAATCCATGTTCCCAAGTGAGGATCGAACCCAGGATCTTCAGGTTACAGAAGTAACACGTTGGCTAATCATTTGCTGTTTTATTCAATGAAATACTTCATCAAAAGTGGCTAATATTGTCAATTAATCAAAAGTGAAAATACTCCTTAAGAAATGGAGGAAATTTCATAGAGTATGTTAGTGCCTATAACACACACTGGTGTACATTTCCTTTTGAAGGAAAGTTGCTCACTTGTTCTTGATGAAATTATCGAGTAAATAGTTAATAATTCCATATTAGTTTGTTTACTAGATATATCACACACACATAGTGTGAAACAGTATTATTACTTACTGGATGACACAGTTTTGAACAAAATTTATCGCTGTCAATAATCATATCAATTGTAACCACATGACTTCGAAACTTGAGTTTTATAGTTTCCTTTTTCCTCTCCTATTTGTTGTCTTGGGCGTGGTAGTAGAATTTTCCAGATGTCCAACTGGACAGATGTTGAATCATTCGTATTACACGTGTTTTCGGTTGATTCGATAAACAAAGCTTCCGTTATCAATCTCCCCCTCCACCCTGCTGTTACATTAGATTAGATTTTGAAACTCATCTTATCCCATCCATCCTATTGTATGGTTGTGTGCAACTGCATGTAGTGAGTTCTATCTACAACCGAAATATTCCCTAGATTTCTTATCTCATTCCGGTCAACTAATTAGATTTTGTGCGTCGGTGGCATAGAGGTTAGTACGCTCGCCGACCATGTACATGGTCCGGGCTCGATCCCCGACCGACGCACTCGCCAAACCAGAAATAATGCTGGTAAAGAGGAAAGGTTGGACATGAGGCTAGCAACCCCATCCTGTAAAATTAAACATAACTGCTACAGAAACTTCAAGCTTCTGGCTTGAAGCCCTATGTTCCACTGGGGAACGTGAAGGAAAAAAAATCTAGATTTTGTTGCTAGATTTTTATGTTCAGCTAGTCTGACTGACTGCACCTGTTATACTAGTTTGACCTATGTATTTGTCCTGACACTCATTGCAGGCACGGTATTAGACAAACTAAATTGTTTTGTTTTAAAGGCTCCACAGGATCTTTCAACCGACAAAGCCACAAAACTCAGTTAAAAACAGGCTTTGTAGGTAAAAGATCCCTCCTATGGAGCTAATAAAACAAAACGATTTAGTTTGTCGAGTATCCTGCTACAATAATTGTTAGGTCAGATGCATAGGTCAAAGTAGTAGAACTGGTACAGTCACTCAGACTAACTGAGCGTAAAAACCAAACAAAACCTAGATTAGTTGACCGAAATGAGATAAGAAATCTAGAGAATATTTCGGTTGTAGATAGCACTCACTACATGCAATTACACACAACCATACAATAGGATGGATTGCATAAAATGACAGTTTCAAAATCTAATCTAATGTAACAGCAGGGTGGAGGGAGAGATTGATGTCAACGGGAGCTTTGTTTATCGAATCAATTGCAAACACATGTTATAGGAATGATTCAACACCTGTCCAGTTGGACATCTGGAAAATTCTACTACCACGCCCAAGACAACAAATAGGAGAGGAAAAAGGAAACTATAAAACTCAAGTTTCGAAGTCATGTGGTTACAATTGATATGATTATTGACAGTGATAAATGTTGTTCAAAACTGTGTCATCCAGTAAGTAATAATACTGTTTCACACTATGTGTGTGTGATATATCCAGTAAACAAACTAATATGGAATTACTTACTACCACAGTCCCCAAGTTTTGCACATATATTAACTTCATCATGTCACTTGAGAATTGCTTTCTTGTACGACCTATATATATTTGCTTCCTGAAACACACTCAAACTCATATAAACAGTTTAAAGTGTATAAAATTGGTGACTTGTATTTCCCAGCTTGTTTGGTGGTGTTAAGGAAGGCCAGTTTCCAACGTAATAATAGTTTGTCTTAATGGCTTTATCGAATCTTCACCTGACTACTTCCTGTACATCAATCATCTCCTTTGAACGGCAAACTGATATAGACAGATTTCTTTGGAAGTGTTTGAATAGTTTTTCAGGGGATTATTTTCTGAGAGTATTTATTTATGAACTTCTCAGGAAATCCCTTCTTAGGTAAAATAATTGTTAGATTAGAGTAAATAAACACAAACGTCTAACTTTAGCTTATACCACAGGAATAGAAGCTTACAATAATTTTGAAAAAAATTCATCCATAGTTACACATGCATGGGACAACGTTTGTATTCTGAAATCTAACATGAACAAATGGCAAAAGAGACTAATAACAGAATCTATATTCATTAAGGTCATGACGAGGAGATTTAACAAGAGTGAGTCAGGACAACTGTCAACAACCTGGAATATACCTTTGGATACACAAAAATGAACAGTGTATATGATTATAAACCATGAAAGCCTGAATTTAAGAAAGAAAACAATTCAAACAGTTGATGTGATCACGTGCAGTAATGGTGGTCGAAAAATCAACAAAAAATAAAAACTTAGCATTGTACGTAAACTTATTATTATATTATTATTGTTCCCTTGGGTTCCTAGTGGAACATAGGGCTTCAACCGCAAGTCTCCACTTGCTTCTGTATTCCTTCTCCTGTACTTTTCATTTCCATCCACGTTAGTTAGTTCATACTGTTTCAACTCCTCCTCACACGATATCCTCTATATCACTCTTGCACTGACGTCCCACTCCCCGCTTCCCTTTCGGACAGGTCCCACTCGAGCAATGGCCTGACGCGCGTGCAATGTCACCCAGCGGCGGCCTACTCAGCAAGCGAGTGTCCAATCCATCTCCACTTTCTCCTACATATTTGTTGGTTGGTGATTGGTTCTTGTTTTGTTTGTTTCTTCCCATAGTTTGTTCTTGTTGGTGATTCTTTCCGGCCCGGCCATCTGATCTTCAGTATAGAGCCAGCGGAAACAGTTGTTGATAAAGGTCTGCAACAGGCTGTTGGTGGAAATATTCTCTTTGACCCGACAGCCAAGTTTCTGATCCGTTCCCTATAGAAGAAGTGACTGACATGACGTTGTTTGTATTGAAAATCCGAGTGGATTTTTCTATTGATGCTGTCTAAGTGACGAAGATTTCCAGATTGGTTGTTTCAGGTTGTTGAATGTGTTTCTCGCCTGCCCTCCCGATTCCCGCTCGATTTGACATCCTCGTGGGTTCCTCCTGTAGTTGAGATAATGCTCCCTAGCTAGATAAGTGAATGAAGTAACCTCTTTCAAATCCCTCCCGTTGATGGTGATTGGCGCTACCACCAGAGGGTGATGCCAACAATTATGTATCTCATCCAACAGTTGTAAAACAATGCTGCATGCCAAGTAATCCACAACGGGAAACTCACTGAATCCTTTGAAATGAAGACGGCAGTGGGACAAACTACCTGCTATCTCCTATGATTTTACTGATTGTGGTAGACTGGATAATGTGGCAGGCAGCGAGGAAACAGGCATAAAATGGACCCACACAGAAAACCCGGACGACCTGGACTTCACCGATGATATATGTCTGATTTCCCACAAACAGGAAGATATGCAAATGAAAACCAACAAGTTGACAGAAGAAGAAGCATCCAGAGAAGATAGGACTTCCTTCAGGTGATCGTAGAGAAGATAGAAGTAGGTGATGAAGGTTTCTGGTCTACAGCTACAGCAACAACAACAACAACAACAGACAACAATCTGCATAAATGGGAGAAATCTGCAAGAAGCAACCTCCTTCTCCTACTTTTGTGGGAAGCATCGTTTCATATACAGGTGGACAAAATAGATGAGGATATCAAAGCAGCGAGGATCATCGGGAAAGTGAGACAAGCCTTCTTCTCTCTCTCAAGTCTGTGTGGAGGTCAACAGCACTCAGCATGGAAACGAAATTAGATCCGGATTTTCAACTCCAATGTGAAGTGAGCGCTACTATAGAGATCAGACACTTGGCGCGTCATGAAGAGCACCTCGAACAAACTACACACCTTCATCACAAGCTGTCTTCGCTGAATACTCAAGATCAAATGGCCAGGAAAGATCAACAACAGAGATCTCTTAGAGCAAGCCAACCAAACAGGAACCGATTGTGCAACAAATATGCAGGAAGAAATGGAGGTGGATTGGCCATACTCTGAGGAAACCATTAAATGACATCACTAGACAAGCTATTGCTCGAGTGGAACCCGAAATGGAAGCGGCGAGTTGGTCATCAGTGTGAGGGTGACATGGAGGAGGAGGTCATTTGAAGAGAAGATGAAAACATTTGGGCAGACGTGGAGGTGAAAACGTTAGCAGAGAACCGAACGCAAATGAGACGTGTGGCTGAAGCCCTATATTCCTCTAGGAAAACAAGGGAATAACAATAATACAACTGTAAATGCTGAGAACTAAACACTGTTTGGAATACAGCCATTGTTATCATAATAATAGTAATTATTATTATTAATTAAAGGCTTCAGTGGATGGTGAACAAATAATGATAAGCTCAAATTACTATCTGAGATTTCCTGGTCATTTGATCAGTCCTATCCTTAGTGAATCATGTCACTGAACACTTAAGGCTTTATTGTCATATATTCATCATTTCTCACCGCCTACCGTTTGTCTTCTGATCCGTTAATAAACAAACACACCATCCAATCATCACCACTATCATCATCATCATCATGAACAACATCCTACTTCCTGTACTCTTAACAAAAAAAACCCAGCCATGTTCCACCTACATTCACATACATATACTTAACCATAAATTATTAGGTAACTCCTAACAATTGATTATCAATTAATTATATAATTAATTTCAATAATTAATTACTTACAGAGTATTGTGCTTCTGTTTTCTTCTGCACTATGACGCTCCATTCAGTGGAGGAAAGTAACGATTACCTGTGTCCCTGCGTGTGTGTGTGTGTGTCAGTGAGCATTTTTTCTTTTAGAAGATCGGTAACCTTTCAATCCAGCGATAATAAATGCTTTGTTACAGGAACCGGTTATATACATGGATGATTAAATGGCCTTATTCTTTCTCTATTAAAGATAACATCATTAATTATTATTACAGAAATTCTATTTATTAATTATCATTATAAGTAAGTATTAACAAAGCATTCATATTTCCCTCCTAATATTTATAACACTACCGGAAATTGATGCAGTTAAACAAACTCATCTTCAATAAAGTGTATGTAACAATGTTAACATATAATACTTACACTGATAGAAGAGTTACAATCTACCTAACTATCTATCTATCTATGCTTCATTTTCTTTAATAATCACTAATATTTTTAATTAATACTTTACCCATATTTTTATTTTCTGATTATTGAAAATTGAAACAAATATAGGTAACTGTTGAAATAATAGAGAAGATTTGTAGCTCAGGTGGATGATTTGCAATTAATAGTGTTCCCTGAGCTGGTTGGTCTAGTTGTGGAGTTTTCGTCGTCCTTCTGGACAACATCCGCCTTCACCGCAATATTTAGCATAAAGTGAAATGATTTAAATTTTTTCATGAGTGATATAATTGCGTCTCCCGGTAACCATCTTTACATGTGTATTGGTCATTTTAGATATGATAGAGAAGATTTGTAGCTCAAGTGGATGATTTTGATGTGTTCTCTGAGATGGATAGCTGATTTGCGAAGCTTTCATCACCCTACTAGGTGACATTTTCAGCGCATACTTCAATCTGAATTGAAGTGAGCTTTTAGATTTCTCCACGAGTTTATTAATAATCTCTCCCTGTGACCTTGGATGTGATTGGTTGTTTTTGTGTGTTTTCACACCTTCTAGGTTACTTGCATTGGAACCGGTTGTTTCTTTGACTTGAACTTTGACCCTTTGTGTGTGAAGTTTCTTTCTTATTGGTTGATAAATTTTGTCTATCTCGATGTGTCTATTGATTGATGATTCACTGGAATGCCAAGGTTCTAAAAATTCTCTAGTATTCCTATTGATTCCTCTGTTTAATATTTGAATACTGGTTGTCCCAGTCGAATTGATGTCCGTAGTTATTTGTATGTAGTGATATGAGCGAGGGAGTGGATATCATGTCTTTTGACGGCTAGCTTATGATCGTGGATACGAAGACGAAGGAGACGTCCACTTTGGCCAATGTATTGATCATTTTCTATTGACTTGAATTTTAAACTTTCTGGTCATATGATTTACTTTTTATTAGTTGGTATATATTTGGTCTATATTAACGTGTTTGTTAATTGTATATTCGTTTGAGTACTAGATGTCTTAATCAGGAGAACCAACACAGGAAATTTAGAAACAAAAGTATACAGAAAGTCAACGCACACAGATCAAATACTCAACTATACTATACTAGCAATAATCCAATTACTCATTCACAAAAGAAACTGTGTGCAGACATTGTTTAAAAGAGAGTTCAAACACACGGTGGCACTCCAGAGTTGAAAAGAATGCAAGAAAAATACCTACTAAAGGTCTTCAAAGACAATGGTTATCCACAAAATTTTATCAAAAAGTGTTTAAAATCAAATCACAACACTAACAAGGAACCATCATCGAAGACCACAAGAAAATTCATCCTACCATACATGAAAAATATCTCTGACATAACAGCTACAATACTGAAACCGTTTGATATACTTATCGTACATAAGCCAGTCAAACCGCTTAATTTGATATTATGCAAACCGAAAGATCCAACAGAAAAAGGGAATAAAATTAATACCACTTACAAAATAAATTGTATGAATTGCAACAGACATTACATCGGCCAAAGTGGGTGTCCCCTTCGAATCAGAATCCAGGAACACAAATCAGCCATGAAAAGACACGATATATATATTCTTTCATATTAATGCATATAGATAATTGTGGACATCATTTTGATTGGGATAATGTCGAAATCTTAGATAGAGGGAATACCAAAAGTGCCAGGGAATTCCTGGAAGCCTGGTACTCAAACGAAAATGCAATTAACAAACACGTTAATGTAGACCAAATATACCAACTAATAAAAAGTAATTCAAGTGTTGGTTTGTAGGGATTTGATTGGTTTATAGGATTTCATCATGAGCTGACATTAGTTAGAGAACCACTGGAAAACCTGGGAGTACTGCACAGCTGTTTCGTCCTAGTTTGGGACAATTTATCAGTACGCACCCACCGCCAGCGGATTTCGAAGCCAGGACTTTCTGGTTACAAGGCGAGCTCGGATACCATTAAGCCACTGGGACCCAATCCAATGGCCCATGAATTCTAACTCCTGCCAATTCACGACATAACGCGACCCCTAGCCAATGTCATGAATAGCAATGAAATGCTCACTAGCTACTTTCCCTAGTCAGGTAGGTAGTTACCTGGGGTTCAGGTGAGAAGTCGTGACAAGAAGGATGCACCAGTTCGGATGTGAGGACAAATACTCGCCGAAGACGTTGGCTGTTCATAATCATTTCATCAATTATAATCACACAACTTTGAAACTTCAGTTTTATAGTTTTCTTCGTCCTCTCCTGTGTGTCGTCGTTGGGGTAGTAGAATTTTCCAGATATCTGGGACAGGTGTTGAATCATTCCTATTACATGTATTCCCTTTCAGTTGATTCGATAAAGAAAGCTTCTGTTATCAATCTCTCCCTTCATTCACCCTGTGACATTAGATTTTAAAACTGTCATCTTATCCCATCCATCCTATTGTATAGTCGTTTGTGATTGCATTTAATGCTGTAGCTGAACTATTCTCTAGATTTCCTACATTATTCAGGTCAACCAATCTAGATTTAGCTGGGTTTTTATGTTCGGCTAGTCTGACTGACTTCACCTGTTATACTTGTTTGACCTATGTATTTGACCTGACAATCATTGCAGGCAGGGTATTAGATAAACTAAATTGTTTTGTTTTAAAGGCTCCACAGGATTGATCCTTTAAGTGACAAAGCTTGTTTCTAAATGAGTTTGTGGATGGTTTGAATGCCAGCCACTTTTATTCCTGCCTTGTTGTGAATTCTGCGTAAGGGGGTTTCTGAGGTGATGATTTAGATTCCTTATTGTTCCTGTCGTCATTAATATTATCATCACTTTTATTATTATTATTATTATTATCGCTATTATTATTATCATTATTATTGTTATCATTATTATTATCACTATCACTACTATCAATATTTTATTTTTACATTTCCTTACATATTTCCTGACTAATTTATCCGGGTAAATCTAATGTCACAGTGTGCAGAGAGAGATTGATAACAGAAGCTTTGTTCATCGAATCAACCGAAAACACGTGTAATACGAATGATTCAACACCTGTCCAGTTGGACATCTGGAAGATTCTACTACCATGCCTATGACGACAAACAGGAGAGAACAAAGAAAACTATAAAACTCAAGTTTCAAAGTCGTGTGATTATAATTGATGATATGATTATGAACAATGAGTGAATTGTGTTCGAAACTGTGTCATCCAGTAAATACTAATACTGTTTCACTGTGTGATACATTTAATAAACAAACTAATATGGAATTATGGGATAGATACCCTGAAATTAAAAAAAAACTATTACTACTCGGAGGGTTGATTAAGTCGGGAGTGCAGAGACATGCTAGTCGATAACGTCGAGAACCGACACGAGTTAGAACATTGATTGGACGCTAGTAACTTGTGGGATGTGTCTAGTAACTACTTTGGTAAGGACACTAGTAACTTGTGTCCAATCAAAGTATCCAATACAGTCCTACCGGAGGTCAATCACGAGTCTGAACAGATTAGTGTTAATTTCTCTGACTGCAGGCGGCACAGGGTAACCAGGGGTTGGAAGCTAGGAAGAGAAATGACTTGTTCCTTCAAGGTGATTGGAGATACGCCTAACCGACTGATGAGTGCCAACTAGCATGAAACCTAGGCTCAAGGCTTTCTTGTCGATTGCCTCCATTCATCTAATATGAGTTAGAACATATTTCTGACTGAACTGCTGCGGCCAAGTAGCTCAACAGTAAGGTACTTGTCTCAGTTCAAGGTTTGATCTTTGGTGGATAGCCAAAGACTAAGATGAAACAGCTATCCAATGTTGCTTGGTCTTCAGTAATCCTGTAAACGATGGTGATTCATAAAGAAATCTACCTTGATATCAATCTGATTGCTACAGAGTTAGGGAGAATGTGTATACATCACAGCCTAATATTACATGTTTCCTGGTAATAAGTATTGGAATCTAGATTTCTCATTTCATGTTATTTACAAATTATCGATTAAATGCGTCTAAGTAATCATGTTTTTACTGAGACTTGGGCAAAATTAAACTTTAAACACCACAAACTACCAATCAGCAAATGACTTCGAACGTACCAATCACGTGAAGGAGGCATTTTTTTGTATGGGATATATACATAGATATATATATATATATATATATATATATATATATATATATATATATATATATATATATATATATGGAGGATTTAATCATGAGCTGACATCAGTTAGAGAACCACTGGAAAACCTGGGAGTACTGCACAGCTGTTTCGTCCTAGTTTGGGACTCCTCAGCAGTACGCATCCACCGGGGTTCGAACCCAGGACCTTCTGGTTACAAGGCGAGCTCGTAGACCATTGAGCCACTGGGACCCGATCCAATGGTTCTTGAATTCTAACTTCTGCCAATTCACGACATAGCGGGACCACTTTGCTATGTCTTCTTCGATGAGTTACTGGGTGCGTACTGCTGAGGAGTCCCAAACTAGGACGAAACAGCTGTCCAGTACTCCCAGCTGGTTTTCCAGTGGTTCTCTAACTGATGTCAGCTCATGATTAAATCCTCCATACAATCAAACCAAATCCCTACAAAACCAACACTTGAAAATATATATATAATAAAGACAAAAATGCATAAAAACTGAAGAAATATTTTACAGAGGATACTTTCCTCTCATTGGTGATAAAAGTAGCTCTCAGTTTTAGGTTGGAGTATCAGCAGAGTATAATTTGATTATGGGTAAAATTTATTTTGATAAAGTATCATAGTGTTATACAGTAATATTTATTGAGCCTGCCATGCACATGGACCGGGATTCGTTCCCCGGCCGACACACTCCTTTATTTCGCTAAGCCAGAAATAATGTTGGTAAAGAGGAAAGGTTGGGCATGAGGCAGGCTACCAACCCCATCGTGTAAAAAGAAACACTGTTACAGAAACTTCAAGCCACTAGCTTGAAGCTGTATGTTCCACTGGGGAACGTGAAGGAAAAAATAAATAAATTGTGCTCGAAACATTGTCATCAGTGAATATTACTGTATAAAACTGTGAGACTTTATCAAAATAAATTTTACCCAAAATGGAATTATACTCGACCACCACAGTGCACACGTTCTATTCTTATATCAACTGAGTATTTTAATCTAACAATAACCCTGATCTTTCCTGAACCCAACCCTAACGTGAAAATACCCCTAAACTAACTGTAATTGAACTCAAACCAACCCTAAAGGCGCCTTTAATAGGTTGACCTAACTCTAACTTGTTTTTGACTTAAAGCGTAACTTAATCTTCCCCGAAACCTAGCTGAAACTTCACAGGTATCCCATTTAATAACCTAACACTTTGATGAGCATATTTTATTGAGGATGACAATGTTGACTGCCAGATTTCACTAGCTGTCTCAGTGAGTGATTCAAGGTCATTGGTGCGGTCGCACTCCATTGGTAGTTAGTGGTGATTAAAGTATAACTTAGCCGAGACTTGAAATTAGCACCTATAATTTCAAAATTTGAACTTGGTAAAGATTTTGAAATGATAGAAGATGTTGGAAGTTAAAGTATATACTTTTGTCATTCTTCTAGATAACATCTTCAGAGATAACTTTAATATGAAGTGGGTTTTTAAAGTTCCAACTGGCTAAAAAATAAACATTATCCTATTAACTTTTGGGTCAAGACAGCTGACTCCTTTGCAAATTGTATCGACTCAGATGACTTATTTGGATTTGTGATTTTTTTAAAATTCCTTTACTTTCCCAGTGTAACATAGGGCTACTTCAAGCCTCTAGCTTGAAGTCTCGGTAGCAGCGGTGTTTATTTTTACGGGATGGGGTTGCTAGCCTGTCCCATGACCAACCTTCCCTCTTTACCAGTCTTCTTACTGGCTTATTGAGGTAAAGGAGTGCGTCGGTGGCCGGAGATCGAATCCCGGACCACATGTGGCGTGGTCGGTGAGTATCTTACCTGCGTGCCACCAATGCACCAGATTTGTGGCTACCTGTTGAAATTTCTCGATTAAATCGATCACCCCCATATAAGTAAATTCAGTAATGTAAGTGTAGAACTTAGACACTGTGGTAGAATGTAATTACATATTGGAGATAAGTTTATGTTAATAATCACACAGTGATGATGTAGTATTTAGAAGTGGGTTGTTGCCAATAATAATTATATCAATTCAGTCACACGGGTTCACAATTTGTCTCATATATAATATTATATTATTATTTATTTTATCCTTTAGTTCCTAGAGGAACATAGGGCTTCAGCTGCACACCTCCACTGCCTTCTGTTTTCTGCCAACTTTTTCACCCCGCTCCAGGTCTGTCCGCATGCTTTCATCTCCTCTTCACATCACCTCCTCCAAATCACCCTCCCACTGACGACCAACTCGCCGCCTCCCTTTCGGGTTCCACTCGAGCAATGGCTTTTCTAGTGATGTCACTTGATGGTTTCCTCAGAGTATGGCCAATCCACCTCCATTTCTTCCTGCCTATTTGTTTCACAATCGGTTCCTGGTTGGTTCGCTCATTGACAGAGATCCCTGTTGCTGATCTTTTATGGCCGGCCATCTGATCTTGAGTGGCACTGAGCGGAGACAACTGTTAATGAAGGTCTGGAGTTTGTTTGAGATGCTCTTTATGACGCTCCAAGTCTCTGATCCGTATAGTAGCACTGACTCATTTCACATTGGAGTTGAAAATCCGTATCTTATTTTCATTTTCATGCTGAGTGATGTTGACCTCCACATAGACTTCAGAGTAATGAAAGCTTGTCTTGCTTTTCCGATCCTCACTTTGATATCCTCGTCAGTTCTCCCCACCTGTAGTTGAAACGATGCTTCCCAGGTAGGTAGGTAAAAGAGGTTATTTCTTTCAGGTTCCACCCATTTATACTGGCTGATTTTTGTCTGTTGTTATTGTTGCTATTGGTGTTGGCCAGGAATCTTCATCACCTCTGTTTTATCTATGTTCACCTGAAGGAAGTCCTATCTTTGATGCTTCTTCTGCCAACTTGTTGCTTTTCACTTGCATATCTTCCAGTTTGTGGGGAATCAGACATATATCATCGGCAAAGTCCATATTCTCCAAGTTTTTTTGTGTGAGTCCATTTTATGCCTGTTCCCTCGTTGGTTGCCGTTGTCTGTCTCATTATCCAATCTACTGCAATCAGGAAGATCATTGGTGATAGTAGACAGCCTTGTTGCACTCCCGTCCTCACTTCGAAGCTTTCCGTAAGTTTCCCGTTGTGGATTACTTGGCATGCAGCATTGTCGTATAACTGTTGGATGAGATGTATAATCGTCGATGGGAGCCCGTAGTAGCAAAGTAGTTGCCAAATCACCTCTCGATCGAAGGCTTTATCAAAGTGGATGAAGTTGAGATAGAGAGGTGACTGCCATTCCAAGCTTTGTTCAATGATGATTCGTAGAGTGGCGGTTTGATCAGTATATATATATATATATATATAAATGGAAAATTCGATAGTATTGAGAAAGTGTTTGAATGAAGGCCATAAATCATGACGAATAATAATAATTGTAATAATAAGTAAAGGAAAAAAACCAAGAGGGTTATAGGGAAGGAGCACACTTGGTGGAAAGAAGAATCATCAGTCCAAGTTTGGCCATGGTAGCAGCAGCGTCTGGACGCGTTCATTTTGGATACAAAGTTCCGGCTTAGTCGATCTTATTGCAGCAGCTTCAGCTATGTGTAGGAGACGTAAGCGAACTTTACGTGATAACGACTTCGGAATTCGGTACATAACCCTGAAAGCTGTGCTGAAGTCGATACGATATCCAGTATCGATCAAGTGTGACAGGATCGAGCTTTTTATGCGCTTAATTTCCCCATTGTTGAACCAAGCTGGTAAATCTTCTCGAACCCATTGACAAACCTACCCAATCGTACGCCCAGTATAACTTGAACCATAGGAACAGTTGAAATGGTATATGCATTCAGAAGAGCTAAGGTTAGGTGAGACATCTTTGAGTTGTTAGGTGAACACTGGGTGGCTACTGAAGGATAACAACAGATGTTCAGAGTAAAAAGTTTTCTTGATCGTCTTACTGACAATCTTAAATACCCTACGGGATATGAAATCATCGTTTTTGAATAGCCCGCGAAAGACTAAGAGGCAGCAGTAATGACCGATAGATAAAATTCAGCATATATTGTTCTTGGTATATGCAAAGAAAACCCTGAATTGTGTTTACTGAAGTGGTTTATCCGGTCCTCTTGTTTTTACTTCTAAAGCCTTATGCTATTTCGACTTGTACAATAATCCATTTTTATTCTTGCTTTTTTCTATACTTCTAACTTCACAATCACTACCAGCAACATAGCATAACATCAGAAGGCAAGAAATGGATGTAAAGATGTAAGCACTGGGGTATTACCGCTAAGCAGCTTCCATCATCCTCCCCATCCACTTAAACATTCCGCAAACTTAGTCGGCATTTCTGTTTGAGTAGGATATTTAACTCATGACTCACTTTGGGGCGATTCACCTTTATTACGTTAGTTAGTTAGTCATCACTTGTATGAAAGTTTGCAGAGTGGTATCCGAGCTTTGACTCTGGACAAGTCTTGCTGAGTTCTGCTCTAAGGCATTTACACCATATGCTATGTCACACAACCATACCTCCTCTGTTCTAGATAAAATATCCAGTAACACATTTTCTTCTCCTGGAACATGAGGGATATTGAAATCATACTGTTTCAGGAGCAACATCTTACATGGGCCTCTGGAGGTTCTGAGCTACTGCAACAGCTTATGATCAGTCTCTACGTAGAAGTGTTGATCAAGTAGGTACGATTTCCATTTGTCTAACGCCTACACAATCGCAAAACACTTCTTTATCGCCAAATACTTCTGTTCCGTGTGCGTCAAAAAATGGCTGGCGCATTCGACAACCCCGTCACCTTGTCTGAGTACTGCGCTGTAGACACTATGAATGGTTTTCCCGATAAAGGTAATTGCAACTTCATTCTCTGGTGATCCATCAGCTGTTTGATGCGGTCGAATAACTTTTGCGAGTCTTCCAACTAGACAAGCTTTGACTCTCTTAATATCGGGTAGAGCGGAGCAGCTACTTTGTTGAAGTCTTTCACGAACCGACTATAGAACGTTGCTTTCCCCAAAAATTGTCTTAATTTCTTCTTTGAATTCGGGGGTTCAATTGACTTGATTGTTGAAATGTTTTCAGGTAGTGGTGTTATTTCGCCCTTTTCACAGCTTATGTCCTAAAAGCGTAAAGTTCTTATTAGTAATCTGATATTTGACTTTGTTGATGCGTAGGCCGAATTCTTCGGTTCATCTTAAAACTGTCTGTACATGCTCTACACTGTCACTCTCGTTCGTACTGTATATCACTAGATCATTGCCATAAACTTCGACGTTCCTCAAATTTTTAAGCAGCAACCGAAAAGGCAGGCGTTCAAAACCGATATTCTTTCTGTGGCACAAAGAACCCGGACAATATTCCTATTTTCAGGAGCAAACAATTTTACTAATAACCATAACCATATCTGCATGAAATTCATCAATTATTGCTTTTACAACATGTAAGATTGTTTGGATAAGTTTCACAATTTCTAAAGTTTTGCTTCCTGATATGAAATTCTATGCGTCTTTTTATCAAACGACATTAATAACTATGGAAAAGTTACTCTTACTTAATCTTCAACCCTCACTTAAAGCCTTTAACGATCCTAAACAGTTCGCCTATAAACAGAGTAGAAGTACTCCAGATGCAGCTGCAGTCTTGTATCATAACATTGTCTCCAGCTTCGACAAGGGGGCTGAATTTGTTCGTTACACCTTCCTAGATTACACATCTGTTTTCGACTCAGTACCTAGGGGACATATTGTTGAACAAGCTTACTGAAACTCGAACTGACTGTTCAGCTGTCAAACGGCTGCATTCTTATTTCTCAGGAAGAAAGCAGTACACTGTATGTCAGGGGAAGTTGTCCATTTCATTACTTACTGAGACTGATGTCCCTCACGACGGTGTGCTTTCTCTTTTACTGTTTTCTTTCTTCTTGCATGACCTGCTTAATACTCTGATGAAATGAACTTTTTAAGTATGCGGAAGATCTAACTATTTCAGTGTCTGTCAACTCTCAGCTAGACTGTATTAAGATGAACATCGTTCTATCAGGAGTCAGCAAAATGGTCTTTGTCTAATGGTCTTAAGCTAAATCCTTCCGAATGTAAGACTGTTAATTTCAGTCTTCGATGTAAAAGAAAGTTAAATGAAGCTGTTAGTTCCTATGACCCTTGCAAAATTGGTGATACTGATATAGAAATCAAGTCTGAAGTTAAGTATCTTGGATTAATTCTTTCTTCTGACCTATCCTGGTGTCCCTATGTATTAGCGATTTCTAAGAGAATATTTCGTCTGACTTTTTATATTAAGAAGTTAGGGCTCTCAGGCATAACCCAACCAAACCCTTTTCTTACAGTTTATCAACTCGTGCATCTTACCTATTCTTCTTTACTGTTCACCCTTATTGCTTCTAGGATTGCTTTAAAAAGACTATATTATATTTCGTAAGACTCTGAAGACTGTCAGTAGGACGAGTGGTATTCCATTGGGTCATAACTTTGAAATCGTCATTGATAGGCACTTGATTTCATGCAAAAAAATTGCTAAGGAAATTTTGTCAGATTGTAAGCATCCACTTTACCTGCAGCTCCAACCTTGTGTCTCCTCAGGTAAAAGAAAAAGTCTTTTTAGAAGACTTTATTCACGTACGTCTAAGTATAAAAATTCCACTATACCATATTTAGCACGTATTTTATGTGATGAAAATAATGTTAAGCATGAACTAACTAACTAACCTTCTTTGCACTAGTAAATAAACCATTTCCTCCACCCTTACAACATCAACCTCACACGACTTTAAAACTTGAGTTTTATAGTTTTCTTTGTCTTCTCCTATTTGTCGTCGTAGGCGTGGTAGTAGAATTTTCCAGATATCTGGGACAGATGTTGAATCATTCCTATTACATGTATTTGTATGTATTTGTAAATTATGATAGTAGTGATAGTGATAATAACAATATTAATGACGACATGCAAGTCAAATGTGTGCAAGACAACACCAACAGTAAGGAATCTAAATCATTAGTAGTAATTCCATACGAGGAAGGAACCTCGAAAACCATTCGCAAAATTCTTAACGAGGCAGGAATGAATGTGGCATTCAAACCCACAAACTCAATTGGAAATAAGCCTTATTGGTTAAAGGATCCTGTGGAGCCCTTAAAACAAAGCAACTTAGTCAATCTGATACCCCGCTGCAATGATTGTCAGGTCAAACACATAAGTCATAGTAGTAGAATGAGGTCAGTCAGACTGGCTGAACATAAAAACCTAGCAAAATCTGGATTGGTTGGCCCGAATAAGATAAGAAATCTAGAGAATAGTTTGGTTGTAGTGGGCACTACATGCAGTTGCACACAACCATACAATAGGATGGATAGGATAAGATGAGAGTTTTAAAATCTAATCTAATGTAACAGCAGGGTGGAGGGAGAGATTGATAACGGAAGCTTTGTTCATCGAATCAACCGAAAACACGTGTAATACGAATGATTCTACACCTGTCCAGTTGAACATCTGGAAAATTCTACTACCATGCCTACGACGACAAACAGGAGAGGACAAAGAAAACTATAAAACTGAAGTTTCAAAGTTGTGTGATTATAACTGATGATATGATTATAAACAATGAGTGAATTGTGTTCGAAACTGTGTCATCCATTAAATACTAATACTGTTTCCCTGTGTGATACATTTAATAAACAAAGCAATATGGAATTACTTACTACCACAGTGCCCAAGTTTAACACATATATTCACAGGAAGGTAGAAGCTGTCAAGATACAATCTACGGAACACATTTAATTGTGTCGTTCTCAAAGATAAAAGACTGGTTTCCTTGGATGTTGTTTCTCTCTTGACGGGTGTTTCCCTGACAGAAACTGTCTATAATTTCGCTCAGTTCAACAATATCACCGTCTGTATATATATATATATATATATATATATATATATCGATTTATTTCCTAAAAGAGCTATCACTCCAACATACTTCCAACATACAATTCAAATTTATTGACGAAATCTACAGGCAAGCGGATGGTTAGGCGATGAGTCTACCTGGGGAACTCCTCATGGTTAACTACTTTGTAGCAAGACTAGGAAACATCATCTTATCAAAATCAGTCGATAAGAGATAAATCCATGATACTTTCATCGATTGTGATGAAGATCGGAATCTCAGGAACGTGCTCCAAACCTTCAAGTAATGCGTCGACTTCACTCTAAAAGTAGAATCTAAATCAATGTTTAATTTCCTCCCTGTTTGACTGCCAGCAAATGATGACAACTCACTAGGGAGATCTGTGTACAAAAAAGCCCACTTAGAATGACCAGTTTATTAATATTCAAAGTTCTATCCTCCTCAGCAGAAAGAGGAATCCCATTCATTCGCTTTCTTCCAGGATGCCGAAGATACGCATCGAAAAATCTATTGATCGACATATGCTAAACTGTCAAAGAATCTCGATGGAAAATAATTTCCCATCCGTATTCATCATAGAATAAAAACCTGAAGCAAAAGAAAGCTGTTGAACAAATTCAGATCGTTCTCAAAAATAGCATTCAGAATCCCTCAGTAAAACAAATACTTCACTAGCAGTCTATAAACAAAATTCTCCTGAAAGAAACTATTCGGCCAGCACATAGAAGAAAAGCTGTCACATTGAGACACAACAGCATGTATGTATACAAGTTCACTGACTTCTGTGGAGCTGAGTACATTCGCCGTACTATGCGTATACTTGTAAAACTCCCTCAGGAACACTATGCCGTCTGGTTAGTTAACGGAGAATAGAAGTGTATCTACAGTTCAATAACAGAACTTCTCATGAACTCAGGACGTTTGACTTCATTTCAGAAATGCTTCAAGTTCCCTAACACGCTCTAGTCTGATCTCTTAAAGGGAATGAGATCAAGACATCTAGGCATAGCAGTGTTGATTTGAGAATCCATATCAGCGCTATATTTATCTAGAAAAAGTATGTTCAACCTATGTCTTCACCATGGCAATAATAAACAGTCTATTTTATCAATAAGAAAATATTATTGGACAGTTATACTTTTGACCCCTACTTGTGCTGCTTAACTGTGTATTGTTATTCGTTCAGTTTTGACCTCCCTCCGAAAGTAGCTCTGGAACTTTCTCATCCCATCGTTATATATGTCACTGACGAAAGTGCATCCTCCTTGATGACTTCGTCAAAGAGAAAAAAAGTTCTCTTTTCATTCCAGGTGAATATGTTGAACGATGAACACACACACACACAATCGACAGGAGAACGTGTTGAAATAGAAAAAAATTGTTTGGAAGATCCTTCCTAAACGATCTAATCACAATATTTTTTACTTCGTATGTATTATCCCTTTTTATCCTAAACTGTGTATCATTGTTCTGAGTTGATATGTTGTCTCTAACACTGTTTTATCTCTAAATTTAATGCTTCTCTATATGGTTGTGTGTATATTGAATGAATGATGGTCATTCTGACCTTGGACTCTATCTGAGGGAAGCACTAATGTGTGATTCTTGTAGAAAATCAAAACAAGTGATTCCGCGAAGAGACCCTTTTCAACGAATTTATTATCACGCTTTACAATCATATATATATATGGTTTTTAAGTTGTATCCAGTGAGGGAATTGAATCATAGGTGGGAATGCATACAATAATAATAATAATAGTGGTAGCATGAAATGCAATTGAAATATTTATGAATATAATCATAGTTAAACGTCAAGTGGCAAGGCAAATTAATATCATATTTAGAATAATTCATAGGATGGGTAGAACTTGAAAACGGGTGTGCAATTATAGGATTAGTAGACAAATCGAATAAAATAAAAACGTTACGTAATATTGTGTGAAATTTGATAGCATAGAATTTAACGTTGTAAAAAAGAATTGATTTAGAATGACAGGTGGAACAAGTGAAATAATACCGGGGACAGTTCAAAGTGAGAATAGTAATAATAACAATTGACTTAATAAGGAAGAGACTACAAATTGAATAGACAAAATGAAAAATTGATGGAGCCAAAATATGATTGGGGATTACCATACTTTAGCATAGAGGGATTAAGACCATGAAAAATGGAGGGGTTGAACGAAATTTTTCTGTACACAGAGATCTGGATTTTCTGTTTCGATAGCCAAAGCTGTTTCAGCAATACAGATGAGTTGGGTACGTAGTGGTTTTGGTAAATCACTTTTTGCCTTGTAGATAACTTGAAAGGCAGAGGCTATCGGGATACGGTGATCATTATTGACCAGATGTTCAATGATTGCGCTTCTTATTTCTCCACTTCCACCTCTTCGTAACCATGCAGGATAGTGTTTTTGCGCCCTTTTGGACAAAACTCGAGTCGAAAAACCGATATGCCTAGCTCCACACCAGCAGGTGAATTGATAAACACACATAGAGTTGGTCAACAGCAGGATCTTGTCCTTCAGGATATTGAATAGTAATGGTCGACTGGTAAAGGCTATTCTAAGAGATGCAACAGAGAATGCTCTTTTCAGAGACTGTGATATCCTTCGTTTCATGATACCAGAGGCTAAGTCCCCCTTGAATTCCAAGCTCACGTAGAGTATTTTCTTGGGTGCGGATGTTAAGTCACGTTTCATAGGATTTGAGTGTATATTCTTGTCTATAAAACTTGGTGGAAATCCATTTTCCATTAGGATTTTCCTCAAAATGTATAATTCATCCTCCACAGTATCAGGACTACATCTGCACCTAATACGAGTGGCAAGCGACCGGACCAGGTTTCGTTTACGACCAGTTGTAGACACAGTTTTTGATACCACCTTCCTTGGAATATTCTACTTGACTCTACAGTACTTCTTACAGTTGAATTTCGGTTAATTAATTTTGTTCTGCAGTACTTGTTTTGTGTTTAGAAACCTATATTGCTTGTTGAAGTAGTTGTGAATTCTCGATACCCTTATTGTTGCTGAACAGAACCGCACATACATTCCAGCCACACACACAATCGTCTTTTTGCTGTCTTTGAAGTGTTTCGTGACTCTACATTTGTTAAGCCAGCTAAAAAAGTAGGCTGCAAGGATTTATTCACTGCATTTAGACTACAAACGAATCGGTTTTTGATCACTACACGTGCTTAACGTAGATTTCGCACTTATCAACTCTCATCAAAAAATTGTCGCTGTAACATTCTTGAAGTTTGTGTATCGTAAGATTTAAACTGACACACAATAGCTTCCTTCATACTTATACAATATAAGCGGAACCTAATTCGCTGTCTTAGTCATAGAATTAGATGCATATGTACCTACGATTGTATTGAAGAATTCTTACAAACGCCTTGCTACAAAACGTCTATCCTACCAACTTTGTAAATAAGTATATCTATGAAACCACACATAAAAACAACTGAGACACAGTAAATAAGAAAAAGCTTTACTTAAATGTACAATTCAAAGTCAATATATCCAGCGATATATTAAACCGTAGATTAATGAGATCAATTGAAAAAAAAACTTTTAATGCCTCAAAACTGCAAGTCAGTTTCTCAACCAAACCGATAATGACACTGTGCATTAAAGATAGATTACCTAAAATGGTGACATCAATGTGTGTACATATAAATTCAACTGTTCCTGTGGAGCTAATTATATAGGTCGTACCCAAAGGAATTTATCTTTACGCACTCGTGAACATATTCCTGTTTGGTTTGGGAAAAGAGCAACCAAATCATTATATAGTGGAATTCTATCTCATCTAGTGGATAGCGAACACAGCATCGAGTACCGAACAATATCCCCAAAGGCACACGATTACGCCTCTTAGCCATAGCTGAGGCTTTAGAGATTAACAGAGAGAGAGAGACCAAATCTATGTGTACAGAAAAAACTTATTCACTCTCTTTGTTTATAAGGTCACCAGGATCATAATTTTTCATACTATTATTATCATTTTGTGATATCATGTCTTTATTATCCATTTCTCCATCCAGTTTATTTCACCTCATTGTGTTACCCTTAATTTTTGTCAACCTTTATGATTTTCTACTAAGCCTACCAATTCTGTAACATCTTACTACAATTTACAATTTAGCCTCTTTATTTTATCATTAGACATTATCGGTCAGCCCTCACATTCAGTGTCCCCATTGTTAATGTGTGCTCGTATGTATTTTGTGGTTATCGCATTTCTTTCACCCCAGTGACGACACTTGTATTCTGTTGACTATAAAACAACACTATATCACCCAATTGTTCATTCACACTTCATCACATTTTTTCTGACTATACACCCTATACACATTTAATTGATTATGCTAACTAGTGGACTACCATCTCAACTTACACATGCACCCCAATACAGTTTTTTTTTTGATTTACAGCTTGATTCCACACTGTATTTTTGGTACAAGTATGGAATTTTCAGCATTTGATATCGGTAGCCCAAATTTTGCAGGCCGACCATAGATATCAGGTGTGTGCCGGCGTGGGCTCGAACCCCGGACCATGTGCATGGTGGGCGAGAGTCCTAACCACTGTGCCACCGACGCAGTTTCTGATATTATTTTCATTTGCCTTTATTGACTGGCTATATGCACTCTATTATTCATGGATTTATAACTGTAGAGCCTGAAGAAGAAGAAGAAGTTATCGAAACCACAATTGTTCGCTCAAAATCTTGTTTTGATTTCAGTATGGGTATTTTTCATTTACTGACATACAATAAGTGATATTAATTCTACTAAGAGTTTTCGTCGGTGGCCTAGTGGTTAGGGCGCTCGCCTACCATGCACATGGTCCGGGGTCGATCCCCAGCCACCTACGCACTCCTTAACCTCACTGAGCCAGAAATAATGCTGGTAAAGAAGAAAGGTTGGGCATGAGGCTGGCTAGCAACCTCATCCTGTAAAAATTAAACACAACTGCTACAGAAACTTCAAGCCTCTGGCTTTAAGGCGCGCTATGTTCCACTGGGGAACGTGAAGGAAAAAAAAAATTTATTAACAGGTTTTATTTCTTATTCCTGCTAATTCAGTAAACACTTTTCACAGGAATTTATGGATAATTAATAATGAAGGTGACCAATTAACGGCGCCAACAACACAACACTTCTTCCAATTATCTAACAAGGCAGCATCGTTTGAACTACACGCAACAGCACAGACAAGGATGTCAAAATGAGAATCGGAAAGGCAAGGTGGGCAGACCTTCATCGCTTTGAAATCTGTTTGGAATTCTCCAACAGTTTGCAGCATAAACAACAAGATTCAGATTCTGTTCAACACATATGTGAAGTCAGTCAGCTGGTCAGTCAGTCAGGTCTTCTATATGGGTGAGAAACTTGACCAGGGCGTCAGGGAAAGTATTTCCAACAGGACACTGAAGACTTTTATCAATAGCCACCACATTGGTTGGCTCCATACTGATGATCAGATGGTCAGTTGGCCAGAAAACATTAGCTACAAGAAACTCTGACTGGACAACACACCAACCGAAAGATGACGTTAGGGGAAAATGGCGATCGATTGGGCATAAGTTGAGGAGGTCAGCGAATGGCATCGCGAGCAGTGGAAACCATTGCTCGAGTGGAACAACACTGGTAATCGACGAGACGAGTCGGTGGTCACATCAAAGGTGACATGGAGAAGATTGTGTGGCAAGAAGGAGAAGATGAGAAATTACAGGGAGTCTTTGACCCAGATGGAGAGGATAGAAGACAGTAGGACGAAGTGGAGATGTTTGCAGGATTTCATCATGAGCTGACATTGGTTAGAGAACTATTGGAAAACCACCTGGGAGTGCTGAACAGCTGTTTCGTCAGCCTAGTTTGGGACTCTTCATCAGTACGCACCCACAGAGATTCGAATCCAGGACCTTCTGGTTACAAGACTAGCGAGCTTGTATACCATTAAGCCACTGGGACCCGATCCAATGGTCAGTTCATGAATTCTAACTTCTGCCAATTCATGACATAGCGCTATCCCTAACCAATGTCTTCGGCGAGTATTTGTCCTCACATCCGAACTGGTGCACCCTACTGGTCACAACTTCTCACTAGAACCCACTCAGAACCCAAGGGAACAATGATAATAAATGATATTTTGTATTCATGCACCTGAGTGAAACCTCATTAAACCTACTCCAATATAAGATTTGATATTATGAAGCAAAAAAGAAAAACAACAGCAGATAGTGTACACTACTGATGATGATGATTATAAGTAGTGACAGACTACTCAATTCAATCACGAGTACTCGATACCCTCATTGAATTGACTGTAGGACATACACAGCCTTGCTATGTCACTTGGTTTTCCTGCTTTTCACTGATGGTAACAAAAAGATGATGATATATTGGTTTGATCTTCTGAAAGAAATTATGGCGAATTTTCATGTAGGACTGTCTAACTTACATCTGATAAGTTCACTTCTAGAGGAGGAACTATTTCGACGGAAACTTTCGTTTTCAGAAAAGTTTTTATTCAGTTGACCATACACAATCCCTTTTTCATACAAATTGTACATGGTAAGTAAGGATGTATAGTGCGTTGAATTACTAAATGCTTTAGTCGTCCAAGATCACTTCCATTTTCATCTGCCTATTCACTTATTCTTGTGACGCTCAACTGACAGTTTCTGCCTTGACATGGTGACGGTTACACTTGCATGTTGCAATGATCCAGCGAGCTCTATACTGTCCAAAAGTGAATACTTCTGTTGACCCTACCGTGAGAAAGAGGTTATTTGGATAGAGGTTAAACTAAAGGCCGGAGGATAAGGAGGGAACAGCTATAGGGTGTTTCTTCCAGAAGACCAGCATGCCAGCTATGCTGCTTCTCAGCTGTGGAAAGGTTGACTCTGAAATTTTGCCTGCCTCCTAAATCAACTAGCGGTAGTCCATAGCCGGCGGTATGATCTTAATACAAACGCAATTTCAAAAACTACTTAATATAGGTTATGTTTGATCACCCTCGAACTTCCCTCTCCCCCTGACAGTGAGTTAACACTTTCCACTACTGCTTCTTCTGTACCAGGTACCTCAAAGAGGAATCAAGTTCCGTGTTATGAACAATTCTGTCTGTCTGTCTGTTTTCGACTTTGCACAAATGTGCGGAAGTTCAAATCGCCACATTCCGTGTAGCACGCGAAGCAACAGAAGAAAGTACAAGAAAAGCATAATAGAAACAGTGAGCAGAGGTGTGAGACAAAGGAGTAATAAAGAAAAACAAAACAGTTTCATTGGAGATCATAAGTCACAAGGAGTGGATGCATCTGCGCCAGCCATTGAGAACCATTTTGAGCCATGTCACCAATTGTTTCCAACCATAGATTTTTACCGTCCCGAGGACCCCAGCCTGGAAGTCTACACCTTCACACATGGCTTAGACCAACTGTTGTGGATTTCATTGACTGGTGAATTCATGTTTTTGTTTGACCGCCGCTAGCTTTTTTCCAGCCTGACCCTATATCCGCTAGCATAGCTCGTCGGGGGAGGCGATGGCTTGGCATACGTAACACATGTCCTAACCATCTCAGTCTTTGTAACTTCACGACTTCGTCGATTGATTTCCCCTCCTTACCTAGAACTCGACGCCTAACCTCCATGTTGCTCACCTTATTATGCCACTTTACACGGGAAATAGAGCGCAGGCACCTATGATCAAAGACAGCTAGTCTTTTCATGTCTTCCACTCTCAGTGGCCAGGTCTCGCTCACAGCCATAAAGGAGGACGGAGCGGACTGATGAGCAGTACACCCGCCCTTTGGTCGATAGTCGAACATCTCGTCTACGCCAGAGTCGGCGTAAACTGGGAAATGCGAAACGAGCCCCTTGTATTCGTGCTGAGATTTCGTCAGAGATCAGCCCGTTGGCACTGGCTGATGGTACTTCCCAAATAAGTGAAGCGGTCAACGTGCTCTACCACTTCACTTCCTATTTTTAAACTAGGCGTCGATGTAGTCCAGTCCTGTAACATCATCTTGCATTTCACGGCGGGAGCGAATCGCATGCCAAACATTCGTAGATTGCGGCTCAAGGTGTTTAGAAGACTCTGCATTTCGTCAGCGTCTTCGCCTAGAAGGACTATATCGTCTGCATATTCCAAGTCAACGAGATTATTCATAACCCGGTAGCAAGTCAATCCCTGAGTCGCTGAAGTCACCTAGGGTTAAGTCCATTAACACATCTATGATGAAGTTGAATAGAAAAGGAGATAATGGGCATCCTTGACGGACGTTATGAACAATTAGGAAATAACAACCGCCTACACATACTACCATAAGCACACGAATTCTTCCCACTTCGACTTCTGTAGCTCGTGCTGTATCAGTTGTAAAACGTGAGCTTTTTTCGAAATATTCCTGAGGCTGTTGGTATCCAGATTAAGAAGCCTAATTTGTGCATCCAAAAGATTATCAGTCAATGAGACGGAAATTCGCCAGTCTCTTTGGTCAACTAAATATAAATTGCTCAAGTACCAACAGGTACCTGTAAGACACAATGATCAACATTCACTAAATATTTCTGTGTCCTACAAGGAATCACTCATAAAGAAAAACTCTCTAGCACTAAGTAATTCAAATTTGAGACTCTAAATAATGGGATGCTACAATGAATATTCAAATGTTTCGGCTTTTCTAGGATAATTTCAGCGTTAAGTTTGAATGACTCAATGACTATAAAATTCCGTGTTTGATCACGAAGTGAAATCACTTAGAGAATCATTGAAAACCACAAAGTACTGGACATCTGTGTTAGCCTTATCTCGGAACTCTCTAAACTCATACATGACCCCACCGGACATCGCATCCAGGACCTTTGGGTTACGAGGCAAGCGTATACAGGCCATTCGAGTACTGCGACAGAATCAAATGGGTAGCTCAATGCTAACTTCTGCCAAGTTGTGATATATATAACTCCAACGCCAGATTATGTCATCAGCTGTTATTTGTCCTCATACCCAGCTTGGTGGACCCCACCGGTCACGAATTCCCTTTGGTTTTCAATTATCTTCTAGCTGAATTCAATAGGTGATGCAAACTGAAATTAATTAAACCTCTTCAAAGCCACACTTGAACATTAGAAAATTATTTAAGTTAACAATCCCAGAATCTAAACACATAAGATTTATTTCCCACCCCCTAAAATATCAATAATAATAATAATTTGCTTTATTCCAAAACAGTAATTATGATACAGAATGGAATTCTCACCATTTTACTACAGTATTGCATCCAGTTAGTACATTATCAATAAGTAAAATTCTACATAGATTAAGGGTAATCTCACTTCATTATGACAACAACATGTTAGCATGTCAGTAGCAAAACCAAAATTGAACAGAATGTTTGAAGGTGTTGGAAAAGTAGATACCGGCATATTTACTGGCGTAAGTGGTAACAAAAGATCGAGATATACACAAAGTGAAAGAACGAGGAAGAATGTTTTAAGTAGAGTTCGTAAGGAAGGGAGAAACAAAACAGTACATAACAAAAAAGAAAGGAAAGAAAGAAAAACATTGTGCCTATAAATGATGTGAGCTGGAAAGACGAGATCCAGTTGTTCTACTGATTATTTAATAAGTTATATGTATCACAACGTCGCCAGATACTAGCTTGCTAGGCTACTAGCTTACTAGTTTTCTAGCCGGTCCCAAGCCCGGGTAAAGAGGGAGGGTTGGGGCGTGGTGCTAGCAACTCCACCCCTGTAAAACAACCAAATCGCTACAGAAACTTCAACGAATAAATATATTAAAAATTCTAAAAACATAAGCAATAGCCTTACTTTTCGCTGGAATCGGGGAAGTGAAATGACGCAGGCTGGTGAAAGCCTTCGGGAAGCCAGTCAGCCGATGTGCCTTCTTTCGATGAAAGCAAAAGTAAGGATGGGTACCTGGAATGTTCGTACAATGTACGAAACTGGAAAGGCTGCCCAGATAGCCGCTGAAATGAGAAGGTACAGAATAGAAGTGTTGGGAATCTGCGAAAGCAGATGGAACGGAACTGGAAGGTGCCAACTACCTACTGGAGAGACAGTAATCTTTTCCGGCCACCTAGAGGACAACCATGAGCACACCGAGGGAGTGGCCATCATGATGTCACCAACAGCAACCAAAGCTCTCATGCAGTGGGAACCAATCTCCTCCAGGATAATGACAGCCAGGTTCAACTCAAAAGGAAGGAAAGTTACAGTCATTCAATGCTATGCGCCTACAAACGTCTCAGAACAAGAGAAGAAGGAGGCGTTCTACAGACAACTACAAGCAATAATGGACAACGTCCCAAATGGCGATATCAAAATCCTGATGGGCGACATGAATGCGAAGCTGGGAGGAGACAACACAGGAAGAGAACTCACCATGGGTCGTGAGGCCCTCGGTGAAATGAACGACAATGGTGAACTCTTCTCAGACTTCTGCGCCTTCAATGATTTGGTGATTGGCGGTAGTGTGTTCAAACACAAGGATATACACAAGACGACATGGATTTCACCAGATGGAAACACCAAGAACCAAATAGACTTCATCTCAATTTCAAGAAAGTGGAGACGGAGCCTACTGGACACAAGGTCAAGGAGAGGAGCAGATGTGGGTTCAGACCACTATCTAGTAGAAGGGACTTTCAAGGTGAAACTAAAAGCCTCGAGGATAGCTGGGGATAGGCCACAATGCAAGTTCAACACTCAATTACTGAAGGACACAACCACAAAAGACACCTTCACTGCAACTGTCAGAGCAAAGCAGGAAACACTACGCGACATCACTGAAGAATCATGCGTGGAAGAACATTGGAAGTCTCTGAAGGCGATTCTCAACGAAACGTGTTCAACGGTTCTAGGAAGAAAGAAGAGACAAGACAAGGAATGGCTCTCAACGGACACTTGGAAATTAATAGAAGAGAGGAGAATGGTGAAAGAGAAAATGATTCAATGCAAGGACGGACAGGAGAAGGAGACGATGAGCTCAACTTACAAAGCACTGGACAAAGAAGTGAAGAAGAGTGCTAGGAAGGACAAAAGACGATTCTACGACAATCTAGCTACTGAAGCTGAGAAGGCAGCAGGCAAAAGGGACCTGAGGACACTATATCAGATAACCAAATCTCTATCCGGGAAGAGATCAACACAAGCGAAACCTATAAAAGACAGCCAAGGGAACCCAATTACCAAGGAAGAAAAACAGATTAAACAATGGGCGGATCACTTCAAAGGACTCTTGAACCGACCATCACCTGCAACCCGTCCAGAAATACCAACAACAGCGCACACACAACTGCAAGTTGACACCAATCCTCCAACGAGAGCTGAAGTCTTGAACGCAATCAAGCTTCTGAAAGCTGGAAAAGCAGCCGGACCAGATGGAATACCCCCTGAAGCACTGAAAGCGGACCCAGAGACTACAGCAGACATGCTGACTCCATTATTGCAAAAGGTCTGGAAGGAGGGAAAGGTGCCTACTGACTGGAGGAAAGGTTACCTCGTGAAACTACCAAAGAAGGGCGACTTACGCCTCACTCTGCAAGAACTGGCGAGGAATCATGCTCCTATCGACGCCAAGTAAAATCCTGAGTCGCATCATCCTGGAGAGATTAAAGGACGCACTGGAGACAGAACTCCGACCAGAACAAGCTGGATTCAGGAAAGGCAAATCATGTACTGACCAAATTGCAACTCTACGCATCATCATCGAACAAAGCATGGAATGGCAATCAAACCTCTACCTCAACTTTATAGACTTTGAGAAGGCCTTCGACAGCGTTGACCGTGAAGTAATTTGGAAATTACTCGAGTACTATGGCGTACCCCAAATATTCATCAACCTTATTCAACAGCTGTACGACAACGGCACATGTCAAGTGATCCACAACGGAAAACTCAGCGAGGCGTTTGGAGTAAACACAGGAGTCAGACAAGGGTGCTTATTACTATCACCAATGATATTCCTAATTGTGGTGGACTGACTGTATTATGCGTCAGACAGTGGGAAACGAGAAGACAGGAATATCCTGGACCGACGTGAAGAACCTAGAAGACCTGGATTTCGCGCGTGGATGATTTATGTTTGATGTCACACAAAATCGAAGACTTACAAGCGAAAACCGACAAACTGGTCGAAGAAGCAGCCGGCGAAGACAGGACTCCAGGTGAACATAGACAAGACGGAGGTTATGAAAATAACCAACCAACAACAGCAACACCCAAAGTCAATCACCATCAACGGGAGGGATTTGAAAGAGGTTACTTCATTCATTCTTATCTAGGGAGCATTGTCTCAACTACAGGAGGAGCGGACGAGGATGTCAAATCGAGAATCGGGAGAGAAACACATTCATCAACCTGAAATCAATCTGGAAATCTTCGTCACTCAGCATCACCAACAAAATTCGGATTTTCAATACAAACGTCAAGCAGTCAGTTCTTCTATACGGATCAGAAACTTGGCGGGCGGGTCACAAAGAATATTTCCAAAAGGCTGCAGACCTTTATTAACAACTGTCTTCGCTCTATACTGAAGATCAGATGCGGCCGGAAAGAATCACCAACAAGGAATTATGGGAACAAACAAAGCAAGAACCAATCGCCAACCAACAAATATGCAGGAGAAAGTGGAGATGGATCGGACACTCGCTGAGGAGACCGCTGGGTGACATCGCGCGTCAAGCCCTCGAGTGGAACCCGAAAGGGAAGCGGCAAGTGGGACGTCAGTGCAAGGGTGACATGGAGGAGATCGTGTGAAGAGGAGTTGAAAGAATATGGACTAACATGGATGCAGGCGAAAAGTACAGCAGAAGACAGAAGCAAATGGAGACGTGCAGTTGAAGCCCTATGTTCCACTAGGAACCCAAGGGAGCAATAATAAATAATAATATATGTATCACGCCTAATGCTTTCTTTATCGCACAGAACACGAGCTAAGCAGGATATGATTGAGTTTTTGTACTTAATAGTGCGAGCATTTAGTTTTCTACATAGGCTTCTGGTTTTTCCTGATGAGATACAAGGGGAGAGTTGTGGTGAATGAAAAGGGTGATGTGAGTTAGATAAAATGGATTTACCCCATTTTTCACATGAGTCCATGTGCCTGTCCACCAGAATATGAACAAACTGGTTGATTGGCACGTTGCTTACCCTGCTGACAACCTTTAACATTCTGCATAATAAGGAATAGTCTTTCTTCAGTAGCCCAGGTAAAACTAAGGGGGAACAATAGAGAATAATAGGCAGGATGCAAGAGTTAACGAATCGTAAGAGTAAGGGTTGGGTGGGTTATACCAGAATGCCTTAACTTCTTGATGTAGAAGGTAAGACGGAATATTTTCATAGAAATCATCAAGATATGAGACGACCAGGAAAGATCGGCAGATAGAATGACTGCCTAGATATTTAATTTCCGACTTGCTTTCTATTTCAGTGCCACCTGTGTTGCACACCTCGTGAGTGTTAACCACCAATTTGTTTAGGTCAGATTTATGCCTAAAGGTGAAATTGACTGTTTGGCATTCAGGTACATCACCAGTGATAACCGTCATCTTACTGATCAACTCTTAATGCCTATCACCATATCATACCATTTCATCAAATTCACATTATACTACTGATATGTGGGTGTGTATTTGTGTTTTGCTACTAGGCTTTATTGACAGCTAAATTGATGTGATTTTCTATTGTTAAAGAAATAAGTTGGCCCCTTTCTTTTAAAAAAAACATATCAAATTAACAACAACTATGTACTCATTATTTAACGCCTAACAGTATGAACAATTTCCTACAGAATTGACCTTTATCTCTAAAGGGTGTTTACTTAATTTAAACAAATCCTGTAGATTAAATCTTCAATACTTTTGTTTAGTTCAATGTCCAATGTAATATATATATATATATATTTTAAAACAACACATTATAATTTTCTAATTACTACTTTACTCACTTATACCAGTATGTGTAAATATACAAGGTGTTTATATGTATATTTCCGCACTAAAACAGACATGAACTCATTCAAAACTTGGAGTAAATATTTCACTTTATAACAAAGTTAAGCCAGAAGTATAACTAACTGATTTTAGAAAAAAGAAGGTAAAACCAGAGGGTTTTATAAGATACATACATTTATGTATGTATCTTTGTTTTTTTAAACCTATCAATTTATTTTACGCGCTTAAAGTACACCATTAAAATAATGCATCGTTAATTAAATTGAACATTGAACAACAATGTAAAAGTGAACAGTTGAGCTGTTGTTGTTACTGTTGTTGCAGTTGTTTCCTGTTGTTTTCACCTTTGTTTTATTTCATTGGAATAAGATGGGTATCTTTAAAAAAAAGGGAACTGATTTAAACAACATGAGGCCATTTTAATTCCTCAGTACTATTGAAAGTTAGTTTATTTTTTAAGAAAACATTTTTTTCTGTATAATGCCCAAAATGTTTAACAACCTCATTCAGCAGCTATAAATGACAATACCATATGTTAAAGGAATTGATAACGAAAAGCTCACTGAAGACTTTGAAGTGACAGACAGGGGTAAGAGAAAGCTAATTACTATCACCGACGGTATTCTTAAGCGTGGTAGACTGGATCATGCAATAGACTATAGGGGACGAGAAGGTAGTCATATGCTGGACAGACGAAAAGCCATTAGAAGGTCTTGATTTCTGAGATGATTCATGTCTAATGTTAGATACAAACTCAAAGATCTACAGATGAAAACAAGCAAAAGACATTCGGCAAAGAAAATTTTCTTTATCGGCGAAATCATCTTCAGAGTTCGCTGTACAGTCGTATTTATACTTACAAAAAATACATAGTGGTCTATTGAGTATTGGTCTATTATTGAGTAATCAAGGGGGGGTGACATAATTGATATAATTACTCAGAAGTAGCTTTAGAAGTGGAAAGTGATACCGCAGCTGAGATCCTGGAGAATCACTTGTGCAGATCACTGAGGAAAGCCTTCTTTTTTGCAACTGAGCTACGGATCGATTTCCGCAGCCGCCAAATGATCAGTGGATGTGTGAAGGATAAACTGACGCTTTGGACGGGCCACCTCAATGTGTGTTTATAAATTCACCTGCTCGTGTGGAGCTAGTTATATTGGCCGCATAAAGCGCACGCTTTCCAAACGCATCTCTGAACATTATCCTGCATGGTTAGCAAAGGGGGAGGGTAAGACAATTACTAGCTCAATTCTCGAGCATCTGGTGAACTCAGGCCACGTAGCTCTACCAGAGTCATCTTTCAACATCATCTACAAAGTGAAGCCAAATTATACAAAGGGCGTCAGGTTTCAGCTTTTGTGTATGGCGGAGGCGCTGACAATTCATCAATACAACTCTGAACTCTGTATTTACAGAAAAAGTTTGTCCATTCTTTTATTCTACCTTGGTCTTAACCTCTTCACTAATCGTTCCCTGTAAAAAAAATTTTATTTTATCTTTTGTTTTTTTAATTTTCAATTTTACTTTTAGTTTGCTTTTGGTTTAATAATTAATCCACTATTACCAATCTCATATGCTCTTTTTGTATATTTCCACACCCTCTTCACACTTGTTAAATTGACACTCAAATATCACCTTTAATCTCACTCACTCTATAGCAATTTTAACCTTATCAAATTTCTATCTTTGTGCTGTTGAGTACCAAGTAATTTACAACTTTTATTTGTTACTTCTAAAGCCACTTCGGAATAATTTTATCAATTATGTCGCCCCCTGTTACTCAATAATAGACCACTATGTGTTTTTTGTAAGTATAAATACGACTGTACAGCCAACTCAGAAGATGATTTCGTCGATAAACAAAATTTTCTTCTCTGAATTTGTCTTTTATTTTCTTCATGACTCAATGCGGGTATTTTCGGTTATTTGAAAATAAACAAGTTTTTAGAAGAGTCAAAGAAGGCAAGACTTTAAGTGAACTTAGAGACGACGGAGGTGATGAAGATATAAGCAACCGACCAACCAACCAACCAACCAACCAACCAATCAGCACCAACAAGCATCGATCGCCTCTAACGAGAAGAAATTTGAAAAAAGTCACTCCTTTAACTTATCTGACTGGACAGCTTCATTTCACATTTACAGGTAGTAGTGGGTGAGAATGTTAAAGGCAATATCAAAAAAAGGTAAAACAAACATTCATTAATATGAAATCAATGTAGAAATTTACTATACTCAGCGCGTGAAGAACAAGATCTGGGTTTCCTATACTAATTAATATCTAGATAGCGCTCCTATACTATCCAGAGACTTTTTTTACAATGGAAAGCCCTTCCAACAGGATTCAAACTCTCATCGCCTTACTAGGCAATATCTTTAGCAGACACATCAATTTGAAGTGAGCTTTTAGATTTCTCCACGAGTTAATTAGCCGTTTCTCCCAATGGCATTCAATGTGATTGGTTGTTCTTGTCTGTTTTCACTACTCTAGTCTATTTGTTTTTGTTGAGCTGAATTTTGACTTTTCTCGTGCATGAAATTTTACTCTCATGATATCCTCCGATGTCAAAGCACAATATGCATCATTTGGACAGAAATTTGCAAAAGAAACTATGGAGCAATTACTCAGCAACAGTGAACACCTCTCACAATAATCAAAAATGTGACACACAAATTGGATGGAATGCATAAACCTATGCCTAACAACGTACTTCCAATTCAACGGCCAAATATGTGAACAAGTTAAAAGGAACGCCCACGGGGTCACCAAAATCAGGTTTGATTGTAGAAGCAGTGAAAGCATAACCCTACCAAAGATCAAATCCAAAATCTGGATACGTAACGTAGATGACACATTCGTAATGATCAAAAGAAACGAGTTGAATAAAACTCACAAATTGATAAACAGCATTTTCAACGACATCAAATTCACAAGAGAAGAGGAATCCGAGAGCAAAATCTCATTTTTGGACGTCTTAGTCAAGCGAACAACCACAGGAGAATTAGAAACTCAAGTCTACAGAAAATCAACTCACACAGATCAAATCATGAATTACAACAGCAACAACCCAATAACACACAAAAGTAGTTGTATACAAACACTAATCAAGAAGGTCAGGACTCATCGCAGCATACCCACCTTAAGGAAAATTGAAGGAAGATATCTCATGGATGTCTTTCAAAAGAATGGATATCCACGGAATTTCAACAAAAGACATCTACGCCGAAGCCAACCTACTGAATCAGAGGCTCCCAAGGAAAGCACGAAGGAAATCGTTCTACCACACATAGAGCACATCTCAGAAACCACTGCAAGACTCTTCAAACACTTAGGAATTAATGTCTCACACAAACCAGTAAGATCACTTCACTCAGCTGGCTGGCTCTATGTCAACCAAAAGACTCAACAGCGAAAGAAGATAAAACCAACATCATCTACAAAATAAATTGTAACAACTGCGAAAAACACTAACTAAATTGGCCAAAGTGGACGTCCCCTTCGTCTTTGTATCCACAAACATAAACTGGCCGTCAAAAGACACGGAATTCACTCCCTCGCTCATATCACTGCATACAGACAACCATGGACATCAATTTGACTGCGGCAACTTTCAAATATTAGACAGAGGTAACAACAAGAATGCTAGAGAATTTTTAGAAGCCAGCCTGGTATTTCAGTGAATCATCAATCAATAGACATATCGAGATAGGCAAAATTTACCAACCGATAAGAAGGAAATCTCACACACAAAGGGTCAAAGTTCAGGTTAACAAAATAATCAATGCCGGATACAATTAGCCTACAGGGTGTGACAATACACAAAAACAATCAGTCACGTTCAAGGTGACCCACCAGGAGAGATGACTGATAAACTCGTCGAGAAATCTAAAAGCTCACTTCAGCAAATTGAAGTATGGGCGCCGAAGATGTTGCCTATTGGTGAGGCAATGAAAGCTTCGCATATTAACTATCCAGCTAAGAGAACACAATCTACATCAAAATCATCCACTTAAACTACAAATCTTCTCTATTATATCTAAAACACTCTAAAGATGTAACAGCCAATGACCTTCTGTCTCAAAAATATGTAGTAGGGAATACAGATTGTTTGAACACACTTCAAGAACAATGTTCATTCAGATCACTGGTCAATCAAGCACTCAAGTCGTATCAGAAGTGGAAGTGATGCGTCGGTAGTTCGACAGTGATATGTAGGAAGCCGTATAATGGGAAAAATTGTAGCTTATGGGAGATCATACATCCATTTAAGAAAGACTATAGATGACAGAATGGAACAGAGATGAGATACTGAAGTCTTTTGTGACATTTGGAACCCAAAGAAATAATAATAATGATAACAGATGATAAAAGCAATCCCCATTTACACATTGAAAAAAGAGAAAAGGTTTGAGCAAAGAAATACTTCCTTTCCAATTAGATCCTTATCTATAACACTACTCTAATATAAATAGCAGTTTTGAACAGAAATTTATCAGTCTAATGGTGATGAGTATGTTAGAGATAATTAGACAGTATCACTCTGTCAAGCGGGTGATAATTAACGAAGGAAATGGATGCAATAATTAGCGAGTAGAAGTATTCACGAAAATTGAGCAATTAGTTTGCTCAAGGCATAATTTTGGAGAAAATAAATGAAGTAAAGGAGTTTGATTCAAAGAGGGAATCAGAGTATGGAGTAAATGAGTGTTCAAATTTATTAGGCAATAAGTTAGAATGATAAAATAAAGGAAATAAAGTATAAATAGCTCAGGGAGCAAGGGAAAATACTTAGACTGTTACAATCAAGTGGTTGTACGAATTTCTCCTTTATATGGTAGAGGTTTGACTTCTTCAGATGGATTCTGATAGCTTTAGATATTTGTAGAAGATAAACTCATGAGGCACAATTAAGATTACTTGAAGAGAACAATTGTTTTCGATAAATTCTTCCTCAGACTTTACAGTTATTATTATTTATCATTGTTTCCTTTAGTTCCTAGAGGAACATAGGGCTTCAGCTGCAGTTCTCCATTGTGTTCAATTCTCTGCCAACATTTTCACCTAGCTCCATATCTGCACATATGCTCACATCTTCACTTTGCATCACCTCCTCCATGTCACACTCGCACAGACGACTAACTCACCGCTTCACACTCGGGTTCTACTCGAGTTAAGACCTGTCGTGCGATGTCATTTGATGATTTACTCAGAGTATGGCCAATCAATCCACCTCCTTTCTTCCTTCAGATTTTTTGCACAATCGGTTCCTAGTTGGTTCGCTTCCAGAGATCTCTCCCTGTTGTTAATCTTTTCTGGCCGGCTATCTGATCTTGAGCTGGTGAAGTATTGAGGGAAGACAGCTGGTGATAAAGATGTGTAGTTTGTTTGAGGTGCTTTTCATGACTTGCCAAGACTCTGATCCGTATAATAAGAAGCACTGACTTCACATTAGAGTTGAAAATCCGGATCTTATCTTTCAGTTTCATGCTGAGTGCTGTTGACCTCCACACAGACTTGAGAGAAATAAAGGCTTGCCTTGCTTTCCTTATTCTCTCTGGTTTGATATCCTCGTCAGTTTCGTTCGGCTGTAGTTGAAACGATGCTTCCCAGGTAGTTGGTAAAGGACCCCAAAGGCAAGTGAAAATTATATCAGAAACTGTCTGTTTTGGGGGTATATGTATAATATGGATTGGTAGTTCGTTATATAATAATGTAAAATAAACGTATATAAAAAGTGAGCAGTCGTTCAAAACATAAGATAAAGTGTGAATAGATAAATGGCAGATTTACTAATGTATTTATAGTCTTTACGAGTTTGACCACGGATTAATATCAGTTAAAGAACCTTTGAAAACCAGGGAGTAATGGATAGCTGGTTCATCCTGGTACTAGGGACTCAACAGCGTTCGAAGCTATCACTTCTCACTAGAACTCCATAGAATTTCGTCCTGTAGACAGTCATTTATGGAAATTCACATTAATTTCAAGCGGTAGTCTATAGAAATTTTATTTTGTTTTAAGTTTGATCACAGATTGAAATCCCTTAGGCAGCAAGTGATAACCAAGGAGACAGACACTTCATTCTAGTATGGGACTCTTCAGCTTCCACTAGCTGAATGGTATATGAGCTTGGCATGTAACCAGAAGTTCCTAGATTCGATACCCCTGTGGTAGTTGCCTACTGTCGATGATTCCCAAGTCTACTCGTACTCATACAGCCAGGTGAGGGCTTACGGCGAGCTGTCATCTGAACTGATGACGACCAGTGGTGTCCGTCAAGGATGCCCATTATCTACTTTTCTATTCAACTTCATCATAGATGTGTTAATGGACTTAACCCTAAGTGACTTCAGAGACTCAGGGATTGACTTGCTACCAGGAAATAATCTCGTTGACTTGGAAAATGCAGACGATATAGTCCTTCTAGGTGAGGACGCTGACAAAATACAGAGTCTTCTGAACACCTTGAGTTGCAATCTACGAATGTTTGGCATGCGATTCGCTCCCTCTGTCAAATGTAAGATGATGTTACACGACTGGACTACATCGACGCCTAGTTTAAAAATAGGAAGTGAAGTGGTAGAGCACGTTGACCGCTTCACTTATTTAGGAGGTACCATCAGCCCCAACGGGCTGATCTCTGACGAAATCTCAGCACGAATACAAGGGGCTCGTTTCGCATTTGTTAGTTTGCGCCGACTGTGGCGTAGACGAGATGTTCGACTATCGACCAAAGGGCGGGTGTACTGCTTATCAGTCCGCTCCGTCTTCCTTTATGGTTGTGAGCTAGACCTGGCCACTGAGAGTGGAAGACATGAAAAGACTAGCTGTCTTTGATCATAGGTGCCTGCGCTCTATTTCCCGTGTAAAGTGGCATAATAAGGTGAGCAACATGGAGGTTAGGCGTCGAGTTCTAGGTAAACAGGGGAAATCAATCGACGAAGTCGTGAAGCTACAAAGACTGAGATGGTTAGGACATGTGTTGCGTATGCCAAGCCATCGCCTCCCTCGACGAGCAATGTTAGCGGATATAGAGTAAGGCTGGAAAAAAGCTAGCGGCGGTCAAACAAAAACTTGGCATCAGTCAATGAAATCCACAACAGTTGGTCTAAGCCAGCCACGTAGGAAGGTGTAGACTTCCAGGCTGGGGTCCTCGGGACGGTAAAAATCTATGGTTGGAAACAATTGGTGATATGGCTCAAAACCGTTCTCAGTGGCGCAGATGCATCCACTCCCTGTGACTTATGATCTTCAATGAAATTGTTTTGTATTTCTTTATTACTCCTTTGTCTCACACCTCTACTCACTGTTTCTATTATGCTTTTCTTGTACCTTCTTCTCTTGCTTCGTGTGCTACACGGAATGTGGCGACTTGAACTTCCGCACATTTGTGCAAAGTTCTCTGTCGAAAACAGACAGACAGATTCCCAAGCACTAAGACGAAACAGTTGTCCATTACTCTCTAGTTGATTCACAAAAGTTCCCTGACTGACACCAAACCGTAATCAAACTTGAGACAAATCAAATCCTTACAAACTAATTCTTGAAAACTCACGTTTTATCAGTTGAATCAAGTGAGAATACTTAAAATTTATTATCTTTAGAATTCTGAACATTGTTATTCCTCAGTCAAGCCTAATTTCTTGCATCCATCTATGTTTATCGTTTGTTTTGGTTGGAGGATTTCATCATGAGCTGATATCAGTTAGAGAACCATTGGAAAACCTGCCATACTGGATTAATGGACAGCTAGCTGTTTCTTCAGTCTAGTTTGGGACTGGCTCTTCAGCAGTACGCACCCACCATTAGCTGGATTCGAACCCAGGACCTTCTGGTTACAAGGCCAGCGAGCTGGTAGACCATCAAAACCACTGAGACTCACCCGATCCAATAGTAAGTCCATGAATTCTAACTTCTGTCAATTCACACACGACATAGCTCTACCACTTCGCAATGTCTTCTTCGATGAGTTACTACCTCACCTTCAACCTGTTGATGCTCACTAGCGACTGGCTCTATTCAGGTAGGTAGGTAGTTAATTGAGGTTTTAGTGGGAAGGCTACGAGCTCTACTTATATCCGGGAGGTGCTGGCTTCCAACGCTATCGGGTGCAGATACTGCTGCTGAGCCCCTAGTAATAGGATTAAAAACAGCTGTTAAGTACTTTCTACCAGTTCTCAGTGGTTATCTGACTAATATCAGTCCATGATCAAAACTTGAAGTAAACATAGGCATTTGTTCATGTGACCATTTCCACTGATGTACTCTGAACAAAATAAGAGGAACAAATCGGGCAGGACAGAATGGCATGACGTCATTCATTTCCCTTGATTCTTTTCAGATGTATAAAACCATAAACAATTTTGATATAAATGTTAATATATATATATATACTTTTATTTTTGATACTAAAATTATTTTTGCTTGTATGAAGTTGGGAAAGAACCAACGAAATATACAATGACGTCATGTTTTTCTCCTTTTCAATTTGTCTCGTCAATTTTGTTAATGTATCTCTTCATGGTCAACATTCTTGAAATTTTTGTTTAATTCCACATAGTAACGATGGAGATAATAACTTTTAAACTTGATATAAAAAGTTTGACAGGACAAATATAGATTTCAAAGGGCTTAGAGACAGCATTACATGGGATTAGAGAACAGTTACAACGTATGCAAAATTTGATATTTGACAACTAGAGAAATAATCTTAAAGGTGAATAAACGGATCAATTATTCCTCGACTCTATGGTCTACGAAACGGTGTACAAAGCAGGTCTGTCACTTCGACCAATTTTAGACATGACGGGATCATCGTATCATCCAACTGGCAAATGGTTGTCCGAAATGCTAGAGCCTGTAGGACAACAACTCTGAAACAGCTGTCCAATACTCCCAGGTTTTCCAGTGGTTCTCTAACTGATGTCAGCTCATGGTGAAATCTTCCATACAACTCTGTAAGTACTCTCTCCGAGATACTTTCGAATTTATTGAATGCATAAAAGACTTGAATATAAATGGCAAGCGAATCTTATCCTTGGACGTAGAATCTCTATTTAGGAATGTGCCACTCACAGACACAATTTGTTCCCTTTGCAAATACATGGATGACAAGAATCTGCTCATCGGAACACCAACCTCATATCTGAAAGAGTTTTTATTAAGGTGCTGTTATAACTGCAATGAATTAAGGTAAAACCCCGTCGCCAATTTGTTATAGCTGTGGGAAATTGAATGAAGACGTTTTCACCTTATTCTGTCTGCGCCTGAACTAATCTGCCTATCTGCTTGTCGTACCTTCCGATTTAGTAAAGCACGCAAATATCAAAAGACAAAGGCTGGACTGTGACTGTGTATTGAAGTGCAACAACGACAAAGAAAGCCATGGTATTTATACATTTTACAACAATATGGACAGCTAACAGCATTTGAAATAATTTATCTTAATAGCCAATAAAAAAGTGCGTGAGAGATGATAATATACCATATGTGCGAGGTTGACAGTCAGTAACAAAATGTGTGGGAATGATAATATACCATATATACAAAATTAGCAGTCACTACCAAAATGCGTGAGAATGATAATATACCATATATACAAAATTAGCAGTCACTACCAAAATGCGTGAGAATGATAATATACAAAATTAGCAGTCAATACCAAAATGTGTGAGAATGATAACATACCATATATGCAAGTTTAAACAGTCAATACCAAAATATGTGGGATCCTATCAGGTGCACGCTCAACGTACAATTTACATTCAACGACGTCATCTATAGACAGAAAGATGGGATTGCTATGGGCTCTATTCTTAGCCCACTTTTGACAGACTGTTTCATGGCCAGCCTAGAAAACGGGATCTTAAAATCAACAATTGACAAATTGCTGCTGTATAAAAGATATGTTGATGGTACTTTTATAGTTTGTCAGAATGACTCTGATTTACACTGTGTCTTACAGAAGTTTAATAACTGTCATCCTTCAATTAAATTCAAAATGGAAGTAAAAAATCAATCAAAGACTCCATTCCTGGACGTCGAATGCACAAGAAGAGTTGACGGAACTCTGAAAAGATCTATCCATAGAAAGCCAACATGGAATGGCCAACTGACAAACTTCTATAGTTAGATACCTATCAGCCGTAAAAGAGCTTTCATCATGTAGCTAGCTCACTGTACCAAAAGAATTTGTAGCAGTGACTGTTTAGGAGAAGAGCTTCTATTTCTCAAAAGCATCCTGCACAAAAATGGACACCTACCGCGTTTCGTAGAGAAGAACATGAAACCAAAACTAAAAAAGGGAAGAATGCACTTCAGTGCCAAAGAAAACACTTTATTCGAATTTGGAATTCAGAGGAGACCAATTTGCAGATATCCTTAGAAGGAGAATCTCCAATTCCCTGAAGAAGACTTTTCCGGCAGCAACTCAAAGAGTGATATTCACTAGCCGTCCATTACTTCAGAGCAACATGAAAGACAAACTTCCGCATATGACCACTTCAATGTGCATATATTAGTTCACCTGCTTCTGAGGAACTAGGTACATAGGTATTTCTATGCGGGTTTTATGAAAACGTGTTAGAGAACATCATCCAGCATGGCTGCAAAGAAGAGGCACTGGTTCAATCAGAAGCGCAATAACCTAACATCTCGTCAACACCTGTCACAGAATCTCAACTCACTCATCATTTAGAGTCATTGACAAAGTAAACAAAAGTCTACCAAAGGCAGTGTGTTTCCGACTTATTTGTATTGCGGAAGCTCTCGTCATATGCATCGAAAAGCCGGAATTGTGTGTTCAAAAGAAACTAGTCCAGCCTTTACAACTACTATGGTCTTAGTTCGGTATGTTCCCTTATCTTTCAGTTTTTTTTTTTTGTTATTCGTTTTGTTATCTGTGTGTGTAATTTTCTCTCTTTGCCTTCATTCAATTCATCCTATTTTTCAGTTATAAAATCAGTTATTTTAAGTTTGTTTCCATTCTCCTCCTGATCACACTTGTAATCCATTTAGAATAACCATTTTACAATTATATTCTAATCCTGTGTAATTTTTTGTTTCTATGCCTCTTGTAATCTATATTCATACCTCCTAACTTACATTTCAAGTTGAAGATTTCGATTTCAATTTGTTTCCATGCTCATTTTGTTCACACATGTAATTCATTCTATCCCTGCGTAATTTTTTGTTTCTAAGCCTTTTGTAATTCATATCACACTGGAAATAATTGTCACCTTCTATTTGACTTAAATTTATTTCTTCACTTATCAGATATTTATTTTGCATACATTGTAACTGTTTTCTAATCCTATGCAATCTTGTCTCTCTAAGCCCCTTGAAATCTATATTTGTACCCTATCCCGAGAGCTAGGTTTTGTCCTTTCTCGCACTCATCAGACAGCAAGACATGTATCTGCGATTTTAAAAAAAAACTCATAGCTGTTCAAAAATTCAATCACGGATTACCCAGTTCTACGGTCAGAGACATTATCACCACTGATCTATTTTGACTCGCTACACTGATCTCCTGTGGGATTGTAATGGGTAATTTGATTGGACACCCCGTAGTGACTAATACTAGGCATCTAGTCCTTGGTGTTGGTGCAGACTGAATTCTTCCAGTCGATTGCCTACAACTATCTGAGTACAACAATTCGAAGTGATATAAAAGAAAAGGAGTTCAGCAAAGAGTTACACCTCTTTTCAGTGATATATCATTCATTCTCAAGCTGTGCAATCGCATATGTTTATAGTAAATTATCTTAGCAACGAAAAAGGAATATTTCGAAACATTTGTCATTAGGATTGTAAATTTTAGAAAACAAATTACGTCATATCAAAGGGATTTAATTGGGTAGAAACTATAATCCGACTGACAGGGTTGACTAAAGCTGAAATAAAATTAAAAATTGCATATTAGTTTGTTTATTAGATGTAACACACTGAATGACGAAGTTTTGAACAAAATTTATTATTGTTCATAATCATTTCATTAATTATAATCACATAACTTTGAAACTTCAGTTTTATAGTTTTCTTTGTTTACTCCTATTTGTCATCGTAGGGGTAGTAGAATTTTTCAGATGTCTTATTGGACAGGTGTTGAATCATTCCCATTACACGTATTTGCAGTTGATTCAACAAACAAAGCTTCTGTTATCAATCTCTCCCTCCACCCTGCTGTTACATTATATTAGATTTTGAAACTGTCATCTTATCCCATCCATCCTATTATTTGGTTGTGTGTAATTGTGTGTAGTGTTTGTGATAACTGAATTCCATCATGAGCTGACATTGGTTAGAGAACCATTGGAAAATCTGGGAGTACCGGACAGCTATTTCCTTTGTCCTAGTTTGGGACTCTTCAGCAGTACGCACCCACCGGCAGCGGAGTTCGAAGCCAGGACCTTCTGGTTACAAAGCGAGCTCGTATACCATTAAGCCACTGGGACCCAATCCAATGGCCCTTGAATTCTAACTTCTGCCAATTCACGACATAGCGCGACCGCTAGCCAATGTCTTCGGCGAGTATTTGTCCTCACACCCGACCAGCTGCACCCTACTGGTCACGACTTCCCACTGGAACCCAGGTAACTACCTACCTGAATAGGGCCAGTCGCCAGTGAGCATCTCATTGATATTCAAGTGTTGGTTTGTAGGGATTTGATTGGTTTCAGGATTTTATCATGAGCTGACATTAGTTAGAGAACCATTGGAAAACCTGGGAGTACTGGACAGCTGTTTCGTCCTAGTTCGGGACTCTTCAGCAGCTGTCCAGTACTCCCAGGTTTTCCAATGGTTCTCTAACTAATGTCACCTCATGATGAAATCCTGAAACCAATCAAATCCCTACAAACCAACACTTGGATAACTGAATTATTCTCCAGATTTCCCGTTTCCTTATTTGGGTCAACTAATCTAGATTTTGCTGCTAGGTTTTTGTGCTCCGCTAGTTTGACTGACCACGACGTTCTACTACTCTAACTAATGTATTCGACCTAACAATTATTGCAGGTAGGATATTAAATAAATTAAATTGTTCTGTTTAATTGGCTGTTCCACAGGATTGTTTAACTGACAAAGCTTTCGTCGAAATGAATTTATGGGCTGGGATAAGATGACAATTCTAAAATCTAATATATAACAGGGTGTTTCACCGTGTGATGCATCCATCTAATAAATAAACTAATTTGGAATTCAAGTATTTGTTTGTAGGGATTTGGTTGGTTGGTTACAGCATTTCATCAGAGCTGACATCGTCCTAGAACGAAACAGCTATCCAGTACTCCCAGGTTTTCCAGTGGTTCTCTAACCAATGTCAGTTCATGATGAAATCCTGTCACCAATCAACCAAATCCCTACAAACCAACACTTGGATATCAATGAGATGCTCACTAGAGACTTGCCCTATTCAGGTAGGTAGTTACCTGGGGTTCTAGTGAGAAGTCGTGACCAGTAGGGTGCAGCAGGTCGGATGTGAGGACAAATACTCGCCGAAGACATTGGCTAGGGGTTACGGTATATCGTGAACTGGCGGAAGGTAGAATTCATGGGCCATTGGATTGGGTCCCAGTGGCTTAATGGTATACGAGCTCGCCTTGTAACCAGAAGGTCCTAGGTCCTGTAGGTGCATACTGATGAGGAGTTCCAAACTATCCAATACTCCCAGGTTTTCCAATGGTTCTCTAACCAATGTCAGCTCATAATTTGGAATTACTTACTACCACAGTGCCCAGTTTTTACAAATATATTAAAAACTATGTATCTCAGTCTTATTTCATTAATTCTATGTTTTTTATATTTAAGACTGTTTGCAACTGAAAAGAAGCCTTGAAATAAAAAATGTCCACATCTCATACTTTAGAACCCTTAAGTTAGCAGAGAGTTTTTTGAAATAATAGAAAAATTTTTAAACCAGATGGGTGATTTTGATTCACTTGTGTTCTCTAAGTTGGTTATAGATTTAATTACGAAGCTACCGTTGTTCCCCCCATCTAGACAACATCTTCAGAGCAGGATTTAGTATGAAATTAACTTATTTGAATTCTCTCTCTCTTCATGATTAGTGATATAATTGTATCTCCTGACACCCCCTACTTTGTCGTGATTGGTCGTTAATTTACGTCTCTATTTATTATTATCCATGGAGAATTCATTTTATACTACAACCTACTCTGACAACGTTGTCTAGATGAGGGAACAACGAAAGCTTCAAACTGAAATCTAAAACCAATTCAGAGAATATTACAGAATCAAAGAGTTCTCTACTTTTCGTAACTACACATCAAAGCTGTACAGTTACATAGGAATTTAGACTGTTTATTGCCAATAAGGTTTCGAGGTAATTGTAACGAAAAAAGTCGAAGCATACAAAAAGTAACGCTGTGTAAAGAACAATGGGTAATTTCACATAACCAAGAGAATAATAAAAAGACAGTTGTGGCGAAGAATATTTTCTTTTCGGTGAAGTCATCGTCATTCGTGTATTTATGATAAATGGGTAGGAAAGCTCCAGAATTATTTCCGGTCAAAGGTCAAATTAATATAATTACACTTAATAATTAAAATGTCACAATCAGCAAGGGGGACGGACGCAACTCAAATAAAGTAAGATCATAATTACTGAGAAGATTGACATTGATTTTCCAATTAGGGACTAAATATATAGAAATAATAAAATGACAAAATAGACAGGAAGTTCGGATATGAAAGAAAATATGGCAGTATAAATAGGGATTAAGAAAAACTTGAAAATAACATGAAAAAACAGGAAGTTTGGATATGAGAGTCAATGGGATAGTCACGATTAGAAGAATTACCTGTTTATGACAGCCACGGCAGAGACAAGAGTTGAACGCATTTCTTTTGCATAGATAGCTTGGGCTTGAGCTTTTGCATGGCTAGTGCCTCGGCTATGCCGAGATGTCTTAATTTTTTAATCCCTATTTACACTACCATATTTTCATATCCAAACTTCCTGCCTGTTTTGTCATTTTATTATTCATACATATTTAATCCCTAACTGCATAAACAATTATTCGTCATAAGATTTGATAGTGTGAAATATTCCCATATCATGATTTAAAAGTCAATCTGAACGAAGAATATTCTTTTCAATAATTTTTCCTCTTCAGGTTCTTACAATTATTATTTTTTGATCTTTCACTTTCCCCAGTGGAACGTAGGGCTTCAATCTAGTAGCTTGAAGTTTCTGTGGCAGTGTTTATTTTACAGGATGGGGTTGCTAGCCTGCCTCATGCCCAACCTTTCCTCTTTACCAGCATTATTTCTGGCTTAGCGAAGTAAAGGAGTGCCTCGTCGGCCGGGGATCGAACCCTGGACCATGTACATGGTCGGCGAGCGTCCTAACCGCTATGCCACCGACGCACTCTTACAATTATAAAATTTAATATTTGTTGTCGTTACAATAAAGGCCAGTTATGTGGCGGATAAATTTTTTTAACGTAGAATAACAGATTAGTAGTTATGGCGTGTCAAAATAAATGGTCGTATTTGTGTGACAAACGTGCTCTGGGATGGAGTCGATTACAAAATATTTCGGTGAAACGGGAGACAATGGTGGTGATTAGTCATAATAGAATTGTGGAGTGTGGAGTAGGAAAAATTGACAAGTCAGTTCAAGGTTACCATAGGTGTCAGGTGAGTGAGTGAGTGGCTAGTACAAACCGTAACTTTGTATCCAGAAGGAACACGTCCAGACGCTGTTTCTACCGTGGCCAAACTTGGATTGATGATTCTTCTTCTCACCAAGAGTGCTCCTTCCCCTTAACCCTCTTGGTTGTTTTCTTTCTTTGCTTATTATTACAATTATTATTATTCGTCATCATTTATGCCCTTCATGCATTCTCTCAATACTAACGAATTTTCCATTTATACTATACGGACTTATTATTAATGATATTATCTCTTTTTTCTCAATGTATGTCACCACCTGTTTCATTTCACATACTCGTTATTTCATTATGAACCTCTCATTGCAGTCTTACTATCTCCTGTTTAACACAGACCACTTTGTACTAGCCACTCACTCACCTGACACCTATGGTAACCTTGAACTGACTTGTCAATTTTTCCTACTCCACACTCCACAAATCTATTATGACTAATCACCACCATTGTCTCCCGTTTCACCGAAATATTTTGTAATCGACTCCATCCCAGAGCACGTTTGTCACACAAATACGACCATTTATTTTGACACACCATAACTACTAATCTGTTATTCTACGTTAAAAAAGTGTATCCGCCGCATAACTGGCCTTTATTGTAACGACAACAAATATTAAATTTTATAATTGTAAGAGTGCGTCGGTGGCATAGCGGTTAGGACGCTCGCCGACCATGTACATGGTCCAGGGTTCGATCCCCGGCCGACGAGGCACTCCTTTACCTCGCTAAGCCAGAAATAATGCTGGTAAAGAGGAAAGGTTGGGCATGAGTCAGGCTAGCAACCCCATCCTGTCAAAATTAACACTGTTACAGAAACTTCAAGCCACTAGCTTGAAGCCCTACGTTCCACTGGGGAAAGTGAAAGATCAAAACTAAATAATTGTAAGAACCTGAAGAGGAAAAATTATTGAAAAGAATATTCTTCGTTCAGATTGACTTTTAATTCATGACGAATAATTGTTTATGCAGTTAGGGATTAAATATGTATGAATAATAAAATGACAAAACAGGCAGGAAGTTTGGATATGAAAATATGGTAGTGTAAATAGGGATTAAAAAATTAAGACATCTCGGCATAGCCGAGGCACTAGCCATGCAAAAGCTCAAGCCCAAGCTATCTATGCAAAAGAAATGCGTTCAACTCTTGTCTCTGCCGTGGCTGTCATAAACAGGTAATTCTTCTAATCGTGACTATCCCATTGACTCTCATATCCAAACTTCCTGTTTTTTCATGTTATTTTCAAGTTTTTCTTAATCCCTATTTATACTACCATATTTTCTTTCATATCCGAACTTCCTGTCTATTTTGTCATTTTATTATTTCTATATATTTAGTCCCTAATTGGAAAATCAATGTCAATCTTCTCAGTAATTATGGTGCTACTTTGTTTGAGTTTTATCCTTTCTCCCTTGTTTAGTTATGGCATTTTAGTTCCTAACTGTAATTATATGAATTTGACCTTTGACCGGAAATAATTCTGGAGCTTTCCTACTCATCTGTTATAAATTCACGAATTTACAGCCTAGTTGACGGCAACTTTATCGAAAAGAAAATTTTCTTCGCCACAACCGTCTTTTAATTATTCCCTTCATTGAAATGTGTATTTTCCTTAATCAAGAGAGTAGTGACAGATAGTTAGTTAGCGAAGTAATAATAATAATAGCTTTATTCCAAAAACAGAACTAATGATGCAGCAAGGAATTTTCAGCGTTCAGTACAATATTGCATCTAATTTACTCAAAAACGACAAAAAAATTATAAATACACATTATATAATAATAATAAAACCATTGTTACAGCAGCTACATAGCAAAATACTGTATGCAATACAGTGAAAAATATGCATAAAGTATAAAATTGTAGTAATAATAGTAATACCAACTAAAATAAAATAGCAGAGTAATAATTAAACGACAGAAAGTGTGATACCATAAAATACAGAAAGATGAACTATGAAAGGGTCGATTTACTGTGCTAATTACATAGTAACTTATGTGTTTCACGTCTAACAGAGTCTTCATCACATAAAGTACGGGCTAAATAGGGTATTGTAGAATTTCTGTACTTAGTGGTACGAGCATATAACTTTTTATATTGACTTCTCGTCCTACCTGATGAGATACAGGGAGATAGGTGTGAATAAAGGGGGTGCAGAGGGTCTGACAGTATAGCCTTTGCCTATTTTGTACAGGAATTTATATGCCTCTCGACTATAGTATTAGCGAGCTCATGCAGTGGTAGACCACAAGCTCTACTCACAGCATTTAATACTCTTCGTAATATGATATAATCTTTTTTGAGCAGCCCAGGAAAGATTAATGGAGAGCAATAGAGTACAATAGGTAAAATACAGGAGTTTAAAAATTGCAAAACTAAAAATTGGTTGATACCTGATTGTCTTAACTTTTTAATGTAGAAGGTAAGGCGAAACATTTTCTTAGTCAGTTCTTTTTACAGAGTGACTGACAGGAAATAGATTATAAAACTTTCTGAAAAATAATAGTGATACTTATACAATGGTCAAAAGACAAATTTCCTCCGCTGGGTACCCATTTGTCGAAAACGAAACCTAGTCCAGTGGCTTGACACTCGCATTCGGCGCATATGTTAAACATATTTTGACGAAAATCCTAATAGAAAACGGATTTCTACCTTGTTTTATAGACAAGAATATACACTCAAATCCTATGAAACGTGACTTAACATCCGCACCCAAGAAAATACGCTACGTGAGCTTGGAATTCAAGGGGGACTTAGCCTCTGATATCATGAAAAAAAGAATATCACAGACTCTGAAAAGAGCATTCTCTGCTGTATCTCCGAGAATAGCCTTTACCAGTCGACCATTACTATTCAATATCCTGAAGGACAAGATCCCGCTGTTGACCAATTCTGTGTACGTTTATCAATTCACCTGCTGGTGTGGAGCTAGGCATATCGGTTGTTTGACTCGAGTTTCGTCCAGGAGGGTGCAAGAATACTATCCTGCATGGTTATGAAGCGGTGGACGTGGAGTAACAAGAAGTGCGATCCTTGAACATCTGGTCAATAATGATCACCGTATCTCGATAGCCTCTGCCTTTCAAGTTATCTACAAGGCAAAAAGTGATTTACCAAAACCACTACGTACCCGACTCATCTGTATTGCTGAAACAGCTTTGACTATCGAAACAGAAAATCCAGATCTCTTTGTACAGAAAAAGTTTGTTCAACCCCTCCATTTTTCATGGTCTTAATCCCTCTATGCTAAAGTATGGTAATCCCCAATCATATTTTGACTCCATCAATTTTTCATTTTGTCTATTCAATTTGTAGTCTCTTCCTTATTACGTCAATTGTTATTATTACTATTCTCACTTGTTCCACTTGTCATTCTAAATCAATTCTTTTTTACAACGTTAAATTCTATGCTATCAAATTTCACACAATATTACATAACGTTTTTATTTTATTCGATTTGTCTACTAATCCTATAATTGCACACCCGTTTTCAAGTTCTACCCATCCTATGAATTATTCTAAATATGACATTAATTTGCCTTGCCACTTGACGTTTAACTATGATTATATTCATAAATATTTCAATTGCATTTCATGCTACCACTATTATTATTATTGTATGCATTCCCACCTATGATTCAATTCCCTCACTGGATACAACTTAAAAACCATATATATGATTGTAAAGCGTGATAATAAATTCGTTGAAAAGGGTCTCTTCGCGGAATCACTTCTTTCGATTTTCTGTAAGTAAACAAAAAGACTAGATTAGATGCTTTATGACACAAACGTGGACTTTTTCTACCTGGATCGCTAGAACATCGGTTGCGCGAAGAAAACGCATGCGAAATAATTTTGAACAGCTTTGTTATTTATTATTATTATTATTATTGTATCCTGCGCATCTCCATCGCGTTCGGTTTACTGCCAACTTTTTCACCCCCGTCCAAGTCTGCGCACATGCTTTCATCTCCTCTTCACATGACCTCCTCCAAGTCACCCTTGGACGACCAACTCGCCTCTTCCCTCTTTGGTACCACTCGAGCAATGGCTTGTCTAGTGATGTCACTTGATGGTTTCCTCAGAGTATGGCCAATCCACCTCCATTTCTTCCTGCGTACTTGTTTCACAATCGGTTCCTGGTTGGTTCGCTCATTGCCAGAGATCCCTGTTGCTGATCTTTTCTGGCCATCTGATCTTGTTTATTGAGCGAAGATAACTGTCAATGAAGGTCTCTAGTTTGTTTGAGGTGTTCTTTATGACGCGTAAAGTCTCTGATCCGTATAGCAGCACTGCCTGACTTTACATTTGAGTTGAAAATCCGGATCTTATCTTCATTTTCATGCTGAGTGCTGTTGACTTCCACACAGACTTAAGAGTAATGAAAGCCTGCCTTGCTTTTTCCATTCTGGCTTTTATATCCTCGTCATTTCCGTTGGCCTGTAGTTGAGACGATGCTTCCCAGGTAGGTAGGTAAAGGAGGTTGTTTCTTTCAGCTTCCTCCCATTTATACTGACTGATTGTTGTCTGTTGTTGTTGCTGTTGCTGTTGGTGTTGGCCAGGAATCTTCGTCACCATCTGTTTTATCTATGTTCACCTGAAGGAAGTCCAATCTTTGATACTTCTTCTGCCAACTTGTTGCTTTTCACTTGCATATCTTCCAGTTTGTGGGAAATCAGACATATATCATCGGCGAAATCCAGATCCTCCAAGTCTTTTGTGTCAGTCCATTTTATGCCTGTCCCCTCGTTGGTTGCCGTTGTCTGTCTCATTATCCAATCTACTGCAATCAGGAAGATCATTGGTGATAGTAGACAGCCTTGTTGCACTCCCGTCCTCACTTCGAAGCTTTCCGTAAGTTTCCCGTTGTGGATTACTTGGCATGCAGCATTGTCGTATAACTGTTGGATGAGATGTATAATTGTCGATGGGAGCCCGTAGTAGCGAAGTAGTTGCCAAATCACCTCTCGATCGAAGGCTTTTTCAAAGTGGATGAAGTTGAGATAGAGAGGTGACTGCCATTCCAAGCTTTGTTCAATGATGATCCGTAGAGTGGCGATTTGATCAATACATGATTTGTTTCTCCTGAATCCGGCCTGTTCCGGTCGAAGTTTTTCATCAAGTTTGGCGTGTTTGATTCTCTCCAGGATGATTCGGCCTAGCATTTTTCTTGGGATGGACAGGAGCATAATTCCACGCCAGTTTTTGCATTGACTTAAGTTTTCTTTCTTTATTAGTTTGAACGAGTATCCTTTCTTCCAATTTTTTTAACAGCTTTGTTATACCTTATATATAAGACTCTGAATGAAGTTTCAAAAACAAAACAAGAACAACAATAATTTGTGTAGAATAAGATGATACCAGCATCGTCTCTTTCATTGGCTTCGCATCAACTCACCTGCTTACAGCCTAAGGAAATCATTCATTTTATGTACAAAACAACTGCAACATACCTCAAAATGTGACATGATATCAGTTAATGATCTGCTACCTGGAGATAGACTTTTCGACCTCGAGTATTCAGACGATATAGTCTTACGGTGCTATAGCATGCAGGCTGTCCAAATCGCGCTTAATCAGTTGGCGATCAGTGTCTGTAAGTATGATATGTGCTTTGCGCCGTCTAAGTGCAAAGTACTGTTACAAGATTGGCAGGAGCCTGTACCTGCACTCACTCTTGCGGGTGAACCGCTTGAAGTTCTTGATAAGTTTGTTTATCCTGGTAGTTGTGTGAGTGCTGACGGAGGGGTGACGGATGAGATTTCCAACCGTATCATGAAGCCTAGAGTGGTATACGTCAACTTGAGTCACCTCTGGAGCCGTCGTGACATTAGCCTGGTTGTCAAAGATCGGGTATACAATGCTTCGGTGCGGGCTGCGCTGCTCTACGCCTGTGAAACCTGACCTCTCCAAGCTGAGGATGTGCGGCGACTCTGCGTGTTCGATCATCGCTGTCTCCGAAGGATTGCTTGCGTTCCATGGAATCATCGCGTGAGTAATTCTGAGGTTCGGCGGCGTGTGATTGAACACAGTGGAGATCACCATTCATTGAGTGTCGTCATCTGGAAACACCGGCTCCGGTGGCTTGGACATGTGCTCCGAATGTCATCCCAGAGGCTTCCGTACAGGTCTCTGTTCGCTAGCCAGCCCTGGGACGGGATGGAAAAGGCGAAGAGGTGGTCAGTCCATGACGTGGTGTCGTGGGATGAAGGATTTCTGTGCTAGATTAGCATCGGTTGGTGTGTCACGACTCCCTGGTTGGGGTTCGCGAGATAGCTCAAATCGATGGCTCGAAACGTTATCGGATATGGCCAAGAATCGTAATCAATGGCGAATGTGTTGCGATTTCCTTCTTTCTTCCCTTCCCGATGATAGCTAACGAACACTGTTTGAACTTGTCAAGTATGATTGGTTTCCTTCCAGATGAAGTTCATACAATGGTAAAAGATAATTATTATTAGTTGACACCAAGAGTTTATTTCTCTTCATGTAGACCTAAGCAGTCTCTCTCAGATACACAGAACCCAATGTTCAGAAAGAAGGGTATATGATATTCACTATAATAAAGGTTTTTATCGTATTTCCCAATAAATGAAAAACAAAACGATATTGCTGCTGCTTTTGCTGACGTTTCGCTATTTAATGCTGCTCCTTGTAGCTTTATCAAAGTAGTAATATTAAACCAGAATTTACAGAGTCTCCTCGGCCTACATATATCAACTTAATCTACGTTCCTCAACATGGGATCATTTTTGCATTGTCATTTGGGCCATTTGGTAAAGATAACAAAACCAGGTGTAGAATACTGGATTTGATAACGCATTATATACTAGTGTACCTATTACCGAAAGTCATGATATCATTTCCAGTCTACTAGAATCAGATACAATGCTATCACAAAGATGGCCACTGAAAACCAATGAAATAGTTAAGAGCTTAAAATTCTGTTGAGAAAATAATTATTTTACATTTAATGGAAATTTATATAGACAGGTAAAGAGTATTACTACGTTAATGACACTTTTGCAGTGCTAAAACGAGATTTACTTAGTTCATTCCAGGAGAAAATAAACTGTATATCTCCCAGAATCCAGCTTACTTCGGTAACAGAATCAGACGTCGGTGAAGTAACATTTATAGACTGCCCGCCTAGTTAAGAGCGGGGGGGGGGGGGGTTGGGAAACGGACATTTTGTATATCCCTATTCAGGAAGAAAACCCACTCCAACAACAAATATATTTAGACTTCGGATCATCACAACCCATCAGCACAAAGGTATCAGTTGTTTCAAATTTTCTTAGAGGAGTACACTCTCTGATAACGGGTGAGAAAGAAAAAGAAGAAGAAATATTAAACATTACTGAGATTTTTGTGTACTTCTGACTAGGTGCCCAAATATTTTAGAACTATTCTGTCAAATCTTGACGACAGTTCATTTGCATTAATGAGACTCTCAATCAAAACAACTACCCAAAGAACTTCATCAACAAAATCAACACTGACATTAAGTATGGTCGAAAATGTGTTACGAAAACATGGATGGACCTCAACAGTTGTCATTTCATATAGATCACAGACGTCAGACGATATCGGAAGAGTACTCAATCAGCTCGACATTAAAGTATTCTTCAAAACGTCAGACACGCACACTGCAAAGCAACCTTGTCCATATAGAAAGACCACATCCCTAAAGATTCTCAATCTAATTGTGTCTATAAAATAAAATACATGCTTTGAATGCGATGCGATATTAATCGGACAAACATCACCACAGAGAAATCAAGGTAATCAGAAGAAATGAACACCGTAGAGCATCTGTGTTCGACCACCGAGAAATTCAGCTGAACTAGAAAAGCTTGAAAAATCATTAGCCACAGGTCATCTCACTCTACGCTGTAGAATTATGGCCACAAAATTGATTTCGACAGTATTGAAATAATCCAGAAATAAAAATTTCCGAAATCACGAAGAACATGTAATATCATCAGTAGCACTTTTTATCAAGTGGAATCCAAATTGTCTCAATAGAAATGATGGAGTGAAACAGAATTTAACCTGATTACAACCCCTCGCCTCTCCCATGAAATGACACATTAAACACGAATGTGATAAGCGATTTCACTATGTAAACATACACACTGCTTTTATCAAATCCAACAGTAATCTAAACCTGGTTTTGTTATCTTTACCAAATGGCCAACTTGACAACAACGCAAAAATGACCCCATTCTGAGGAACAATGATGATTAAGTTGTTATATATATAAGCTGAGTGGATGAAGCTATTAGCAGCAGCATTAAACAACAGCGAAACGTTAGTAAAAGTAGCAGCAATATCATTTTGTTTTTCATTCATCGGGAAATAATTTATCACCTTTATTTTAATGAACAAATTACTTAATGTAGAGAGCATTCTACGATTTGAGTTAAACTCATCACATTATTACTAATCGCCTTATTCACTTCTTGTCTTTATTACGTAACTGCATTACCACTGTATGCAAACACTTACTTCTCTTTAAATTTCAACCCTATAGTTAAACTATAAAAGTGTACTTTTTCCTGAGCATTGTTCATCCAGTATGGAACATCCTGTCATTAACTGACATCATGCCACAATTGCAAGTGTGCTGAAGTTTGCTGTGTACATACACTTAATAGTAATTTCTTTAGGCTGTACGCAGCTGATGAGAAGCCAATGAAATAAGGAATACTGGTACCATATTATTCTACATAAATCATTGTTGTTCTTGGCTTATTCAAATTCATAATGAAAAAACAAACCTATAGAGTTTCTCAATGATGTCTCTGCTGATGCCTAGACGAGAATTAACATACATATATAGATATATACCCCCAAATTAATGCATGGCTTTGAAGAGAAGTTACACAAAAGACATCTCTTCAAAGATTTATCTCTTCTTTATTATATCAAATGAGAAGTACTCATTCTGTAAATTTTATTTTATTTTTTTCTTTTATTCCTTTATTGAAGGATATAACAGGATGTCTTCAATCCCATCTATCCAATGATCAGCTTAATTTACTCAAGTAATGATCATGTTGCGAATTAATAAACAAAAAGGAAAATTAAATCACTATATCAAGGGGGCAAACACAGTGTTACTCACAGACTGAGGAAACCGTCAGTTTCATGTCTACACACCATGGATAAAAGTGAGGCAAAGAATAGACACAAGGGTGAAAAATTATTTTCAATAGTCAAAATTTTCTTTAAACGAAAACATTCTAAAACTGACCTACTTTCTATTTATTTTGGTTGGTGTGAAGATGGTTTTGAAGATTGAGGAATAACAGAACCCGTTGTACTTCTTGTTGATTTTGTGTATTTTTTGGCTATTATATAACGATTCTCAGGAGAATTGAAACACATACACGATTTGTAATAGGAAATATTACACTGTGAAACAGTAGAATCATTTCCTTGATGATAAAGTTAACCAACACAATTCATTATTGTTCATAATCATAATCATTATTTTTATTTATTTTTTATTTATTTTTTTATTTTTTGATTACAGCTTGATTCCACACCGTATTTTTGGTACAAGTGTGGAATTTTCAACGTGGATATCGGTAACCCAAAATTCGCAGGCCGACCATAGATATCAGGTGTGCGTCGGCATGGGCTCGAACCCCGGACCATGTGCATGGTCGGCGAGAGTCCTAACCACTGTGCCACCGACGCACAAAGGTGAAACTTCAAAGTTTAGAAACTTTCATTTTATGGTTTTCTTTATTTCTTCTCGGTTTTCGTTGTAGGAGTAATAGAATTTTTCAGATATCCGAATATGTGAGTGATAAATTTTTTTCTGTTTAAATGTATTTTCAGTAGATTCGATAAATAAAGCTTCTCTCTCTAATAATGCATCTCTCTCTCTCTCTCCACTGTGTTTTATAAGGTTTTAGAATTGTCATCTTATCTTAGCCCATAAATCCACTTAGAAACCAGCTTTGTCAGTTAGAAGATCCCTCCTCCTAAACACAAAACAGTTTAATTTTGTCTAATACCTTGCTGCAATGATTGTCAGGTAAAATACATAGGTCAAAGTAGTAGAACAGGGTCAGTCAGACTAGTGGAGCACGAAAACCTAACAAAATCTAGACTTTCAAGTGTTGGTTTGTAGGGATTTGATTGGTTTCAGGATTTCATCATGAGCTGACATTAGTTAGAGAACCATTGGAAAACCTGGGAGTACTGGACAGCTGTTTCGTCCTAGTTTGGGACTCTTCAGCAGTACGCACCCACCGGGATTCGAACCCAGAACCTTCCAATGGTTCTCTAACTAATGTCACCTCATGATGAAATCCTGAAACCAATCAAATCCCTACAAACCAACACTTGAATACCAATGAGATGCTCACTGGCGACTGGCCCTATTCAGGTAGGTAGTTACCTGGGTTCCAGTGGGAAGTCGTGACCAGTAGGGTGCAGCTGGTCGGGCGTGAGGACAAATACTCGCCGAAGACATTGGCTAGCGGTCGTGCTATGTCGTGAATTGGCAGAAGTCAGAATTCAAGGACCATTGGATCGGGTCCCTGTGGCTTAAGGGTATACAAGCTCGCTAGTCTTGTAACCGGAAGGTCCTGGGCTCGAATCCCGGTGGGTGCGTACTGCTGAAGAGTCCCAAACTAGGACGAAACAGCTGTCCAGTACTCCCAGGTTTTCCAATGGTTCTCTAACTAATGTCAGCTCATGATAAAATCCAAAAATCTAGACTGGTTGACTTGAATAAGATAAGAAATCTGGAGGATAGTTCAGCTACACCACTCACTATATACAATTGCACACAACCATACAATAGGATGGATGTGATAAGATGACGGTTTTAAAATCTAATCTGATGTAACAGGGAAGAGATTGATAACGGAAGCCTTGTTTATCGAATCAACCGAAAAACATGTTTAAACAGGAATGGTTCAACACCTATCCAGCCAGACATTTGAATAATTCTACTACCCCTAAGACGACGAATATGAAGGAGTAAACAGAACCATTAAAACTCAAGTTTCAAAGTTGTGTGGTTAAAACTAATGATGTGATTATGAGTAAGGATAAATCGCGTTCGAAACTTCATCATCCATTAAAAAGTAATACTGTTTCACTATCTAATATGGCGTCACATAATATATAGCTTTGAAGTGAAGTTGCAAAAAAATATTCTTTACAGAGTCAATTCGTTTTACTGAATATGACATGGGTAATCTTTGAGTGCTGACTAAAAATACCTGACCCCCCCTCCCGTTCCTAAATACATCAGTTTGAATGAAAACACTACAAGGATATACGGAAAAATAAAGAGCACTTTTGACACAATAGACCATCTTTTACTTACAATTTTATATATGCTTGATTGTGAAACCTATTATTATTATTACTATTATTGTTATTATTATAATGATCACTCTATCTCAAATAGTAATAATCATACAGAATGAAATTTTCAGCTTTTTGTTTTACATATCGCAACTATTTAGCTCCTTTTATATAATTATGTACATATATAAGATTTAAAACAGTAGTAATAATATTCTATAGTTTGGTTTGTAAGGGTAAGTTATGTTTTTACGAGTTGATCACGGTTAGAGAACCATTGAAAACCAGCACTGGAGTACTGGACAGCTAACTGATATCAATCCATGATCAATTCATAAAAAAACATAACTAACCCTTACAAACCAAACTATAGAAAATTAATCTGATACTAGCTAGTGACTTGCTACAGGTTGGAGTTTCCTGGAGTTCTAGTGAGAAGTTGTGACCAGTGAAGTCCAGTTAGATGTCACGTATGTGGATGGATGTCCCACCAACGATAATGGTTGGGGTCGCGCTAAATCACGAATTGGTAGAAGTTAGAATTCATGAGCCATTGAATGGGGTCTGAATGGCTGAATGGTATACGAGTTAGCTTGCCTTGTAACCGGAAGGTCTTGGGTTGGAATCCCAGTGGGTGCATACTTCCGATGATTCCCGAACTAGGATGAAACAGTAGCTGTCCAGTACTCCCTGGTTTTCAATAGTCCGTTCTCTAACTGATATCAATCCGTGATCAACTCGTAAAAAAGGAGTAATAATAATTTTAATAATGAAACCACTATAAACAGAATGCTGGTGGAAACATAATGAAGTATAAGTAGATACTATCATAGATAATACATGTAATAATAATAATAATAATAATCCTTGTTTATTCTCACTTTGCAGTTCAGTTACTGATTTAAGTATTTTGTAATCTCTCTTTTCTGACATCTGAATCTCTCTCTCTCTCTCTTCACACAAAACTCGTGCTAAATATGCTGGTATGATAGAATTTTCATATTTAGCAGTTGTACGAGCACAAATTCCCTATGAAGTATCTTCTGGTTTTATCCTAAGAGAAACAAGGAAATAGTTGCTAATAAGTAGACAGGATGTTGATTATCAGACAAGATAACTTTAGCTAACTGCTTACAAGAAGTGAACTGCCTATTGACAATAATGTCAGTTAGTTAGCTGAATCAAAGACACCACCACTAACCCTACTTTCCGACTTCAGTTTTCTGCGTAATATGACATAGTCGTTTTTGAGAAGTCCAAGGAAGAATAAATGGGGGGCGGGGGAAACGGGGACAGTAAAGAAGAATGAGCAGAATGCATGAATAAATAAATTGTTAAAGAGAAGGTTCAGTTATGCCAGCAGAAACTTTCAACTTCTTTATGTTATTAGGCAGGTGGATATGAGACAATCAACAAATTGCTAGATGCTATTATGAAACAACATTCAGCGTCACAGACTAACACAAAAACTCTGAAGCTATTCAAAAAGATGTCACATAAAAAGATATTTCCAGTTCATACTTCAATGTAAAATATTTAAGTAATACATCCTATTATCATATAATTTAATCATTTCGACTGTAACATTCAAAATAAAATATTCAACGAAGAAACTCTTTTCAACGAATTTCTTTTTTTTTTCAATAGATGAGCATATCGACGAACGACTTCGCTGCAGTTTGTTCAATTGCTGGGAGATGTTGTCAACGACCTCATTACTTTTAATGCTGATAACATTGGGTCAAGGTTATTTTTCAATAATGTTTTATTATTGAGGGACTATTCTCTATAAGGTACCTTAACAAAATTATAACTACTTCAGGCTTATGTCTTCAAGGAAATGCCAAAGTAGACACAAATTTGAATATATGCAATGCACACTCCAGTTATTAAAAATACATAAACTAGGGCTAAATAAATACATTAATAACTACAGTAATAACTAAATATTAACTGAAGAAACTACTGTTTTCCCATTCGATGCTTGTGATGTCTTAAGCTTCTGACGCTATTTACCACTTCCATTGTGATGTAAAAGTTTCAAGATCAATCATCTTAACTATCTGGAAAAGTTCATTTTATGATTCTGTATGTTTTTCAAAATTTCAGCCTTTTATTTTAAGTAATATACCTATCATATTGTAACGTATATATATATATATATATATATATATATATATATATAAAATAATCTTATCAACAAACACTTTGATGGAGCTTACTTAAACCTACAGTAAATGACATTTAAACAATGAATTTTTGTATCTAATCATAATATTTGAGCACGAAATATCTCCAAAGTTTATTGGTTCAAACAAAATTCCAGTTTAGTAAGTTTAAATGCTACGGAGTAGACGAAAATTTTAATAATTTACATTGAATTTAAAAAAAACCACAAAGCCTTACCATATATTTAGTTGTAAGAATAATAAAAATAAGTGCCACAACTGATTTACCACTAATTTCTAAATTCATTGGATATATTTAATGCTTCTTTGTTATGTTTGTAACCTATTTATGTTATCAGGGAAAAAGTTTCAATTAATAAGCTAGTAATTTCACCAAAGGACTTAATATTATACTACTTACCCAAAAATATAATCCCCTGGAATTCATTAGGGAGAAATTCATGAAATTTTACTTTGAAAACAATCATATTGAGACTTGAAAGTCGAAAATTAGAATCTGTCTTTGGTAATAGTACCTAAAAGCCATTAAAACTAAAATGGACCGGTAGATGTTATGCATTTTATAAATTACTCCCTATGAAGTGAATATTAAAGTGAAGAGCTACCATGTTTGCTTCGTATGATCGATGTTGGCACAGTGAGAATGGATATTTAAGGATTACTTGTAAGGCCTAAAGGAATTCCAACATGCATATAGATATATGATGAACGAAAAGAGTGAGAAAATTAAAATACTTTGCACAATTAGCCTTTATTAAATGTTCCAAAACTTTCTCCTCATATCATTTTTTGACAGATAAACTCTAGATGGAAATGAAAAAGTCATCAGTCACTTTCATCACGTCATTTATTTCATTATCGACAAGATGCTAAATGTCTGCACATACATTGTAACACAGTTTTAACCAAAATAAAATCCAGGCCCAATCTTTTTCCGTTTTTCACCTGCTCTTAAGTCTCCTCTCTTCGCTTCTGAGATAAAGTCTTCAGGAACAACGTAATCTTCATTGTCTACATTAGAAATTCGTCTCTCATAAGGTTGGAAATCGTATCCAAAAGGTAGTGGTTCTGAGTGAGAATAATAAACAGAAGGGATTGCATATAGTGGGATCATGCCAATTAAAAGAAGGAAGTAGATGGATAACATCATGTTAATAACAATCTATGTAACTAACAAAATCCATGATGCCTTTTTATATGCACAGATAGGTATCGATCTGGCCTTTAACAATTTCATAGCTAAGCAAGTAACTTTATTAAAAATTTTGTGTAGGAAATGAACATTATTTCTAGATTTAATTTGTATTTATGTTGTGCCTATTGTTTATTCGAATGACGTAGTTTGGAGCGCAATTTATTAGGTGCGCTACTTAACCACAAACAAAACGTTTTGTTCATTGTGAGTTTCTTTGATTATGTTTGTTAATGTTCTAGGTTTTTATTTTAAGGATAAAGTCTCATTGTTGTAACTTCATCCTTTTGTTAGACTTACTGGAAAAGATTCTTCCAGTGATGTGACTTTTATATGGGTTATTCTTATACAACCCTTAGAATCTGACTTCCAGCTGATAAAACCATGTTTGCTGCCCTGTTTGCCAAAATGAGGTCTGAATCCGTATACGAAATCTTTGTATAAACTTGTTTCAGGTCTCCGAGTTGTATTTTCACAGTGTTTTAAATACAAAATGATTGCATGATATAACCCTATCTGAGATACTTTGTATACAGCTTTGAGCGTTTTTATAAACAATTCCGCCCCAACGTCATTTCACACTGACCACTTAATTCCAAAAATCTAATAATTTAAATTCAGACACTCAAAAATAGTACTCTCGTGACCTGTGTTAATCCTTGCGATGTACATCTCTGCAGAGATTTAAAAGCGTTCATCGATGAAGTTGATACTACTTTTGATTGGATGAAGAGTTCTGGTTGTTAGTCACTGTATGCGAGGGTATAAATTCTACATGTATTTCGTCCGTCGAAGATTTTAGCAAATGTATCTTAAATTTTAGAAACATCAGTCATCGGATCACTCCTTCATACATGGTATGCCTAAATCAGGTCGACTCCCCTTCTTTGACATGATGGTGGAGAAAGAATTAAACGTTCCATTCTGTTCTGATAAAGGTGTTAGATACCACTGACCAATTCTGCCTCTACTCTTTGTATTCATTTCAAGATACACGCTTCTTTTTTAAAGTATGGACTATCCGCTTGTACACAGTTTTCTAAATGAGACCTGATATATGTTGTATGGATTACTTTGGACATAGATTCATCTAATCTTCTGGAAGCCCCTCGAAGTGCCCACAGTATTTGAAAATCCTTAGCTGCAGTTGCATTATAATATGCAGCTGTTTCCAAATCATGGCTGACAATTCCAGAGTCCTTTTGGCCCCTTACATCGGGTAGTTGTGTGTCTTTAAAGGAGTATAACGTGTAAGACGTCTGACTTAAGTGCATCACCACGTTTTCCCTGGGATTTAATAGTATCAAAAAGAAAAACATTACTGTTGGATTGCACTATATAACTCAACATCCAAGTGTCGGTGGAACAGTGGTTAGGACTCTCGCCGACCATGCACATAGTCCGAGGTTCGATCCCCTGCCGACGCACACTTGATATCTATGGTCGGCCTGCGAAATTTCCCGACCGAAAGCTGCTACCTTGACGTGGTGGTCGGGCTTGAACACCGCAATGACCTAATCAAGCTATACTGGCTGAGACTTATGTCTCTTGAGGTTCTACCATGCCAGGCAGGTTGTTTGGATAGCGGTTAAACAAAAAGCAGCTACCTCATCCAATACCATGATCCAAACAAATTCACAAAATTTCATGCCGGATCGGCCGTGGCCCGGATTAACAACGACCGCGCTTCCTGCTGCCGTGTCACAGGGCGGGAGTGATAAGTATGCTACTGAGGCACACAAAACAACAAAGAACGAACAAAAACAGGCCGCGTGTGACCGGCCACAAGCAGTTGTCCCCTGGGCTCTGCGGTCACGCAACCAACTTCCACGGTGTGGGCAGCCGGGAAGTAACAATCGCCCTCACAATCCAAAACGCACACAAAACCTCTCTAATCCTCACTTATCTTTGTCTTCATCTTCATCTCTATTACCTTGCCTTCCCCCAGTGATGCAACTCCTCTACTTGATGGCTCCTCACTCCCTCTTCACTCTGTGTCCACTAAAAACGACGAAAGCCAAAAAACCACCACGGATAGTCTCCTAAAGCCACGCCACCAATTTCATATAGGAGCATTTAATGTAAGGACACTTTGCCAAATAGGACAACAAGCATCACTAGCTAAGACCCTGGCATCTCGAGCCATTGATGTATGTTGTGTTTCAGAAACACGCATACAAGACCCAAGTGTGGTTATTCACCTAACCCCACCTGGCCAACAGGATGAATCTTCAAAATTCACCTTGAGGGTGTCAGGAGATGCCACAGCTAGTTCACGAGGATTAGCTGGCGTAGGGATAGCTCTGAGTACTAGGGCAGAAAAGACATTGCTTGACTGGATCCCGGTAGATAGCCGAATGTGTGCTGTCCGTCTGAACGGATCAGTAAGAAGGAGAAAGGACTGCACTACTCGCCGATGCCTTTTCGTAATCTCCGCCTACGCCCCCACTGACTGCAGTTCGGATGAAACGAAGGATGAGTTCTACCAAAAGCTGTCTAGTTTGGTGAGAAAGGCTAAACGCTCAGATATAGTCGTTCTAGCTGGTGACTTTAACGCTCAAGTAGGGAAATTGTGTCAATCTGAGAAGGATGTCGGTGGCACCTATGGAGTTCCGTGCCAGCGAACCGACAACGGTGACCGTCTCCTACAGTTCTGTTCAGATAATCATTTGTTTCTTGTAAGCACTAACTTTAAACACAAGGAGAGACACTGTTTAACCTGGCGACCCCCATCATCAAACCAACGCTGGACACAAATAGACCACATAGCAATAAGCTATCGTTGGCGTGGGTCGGTAGGAGATTGTCGCTCCTTCTGGAACACGTGTGTAGATACCGATCACGCACTGGTCCGGGCTCGTGTGTGCTTACGACTGAACGGACGTAGGAAACAGCTGGCGGTAAAACCATCACGTCCCCAGCTCGATCAGGAAACTAAATCCCTATTTGAGGAAGAACTAGCTAAACGCATATCTGAATTCGACAGCTGTGCTCACCCTGGAGAAGCCTGGAAGAATATTCAGTCAGCTATAGATACAGCTGTAAAAGCTGTGAATAAGGCAAATCCAAAGGTGAGTAAAAACCACTGGATTTCGACTGCCTCATCCGAACTGATAGATGCTAGAAGACTTATTCCGGCGAGCTCCGAATTCAATGAGGAGCGAAAGCTGCACAAAAGGAAACTTACTAAAAGTCTCCGCAAGGACCGTGAACAGTGGTGGGTGACAAAGGCGAAAGAGATGGAAAAAGCATTGGCGATAGGCAACACTAGGCAACTCTTTAGACTCATCACAGAATCGGGCGGGAGAAGGCAATTCATAAGTGAGACTATTTCTGAGAAAAATGGCTCCTTAATTAGCTCTCAGGATAGACGCCTTGAACGCTGGAAAGAACACTTTGAGGAACAATTTAACTTGCCTACAGCCACACTGAACCTCCCCGCCATCCACCACGTACCCGAATGGGATATAGACACTGGTCCGCCGTCTGTAGGTGAGGTTACAAAAGCTATCAGTAATTTGAAACGAGGCAAAGCGGCAGGACCCGACGGAATTATTCCGGAGGTGTTTAAATATGGGGGTGACATACTAGTTTGTAGATTAACTGAGGTACTAGGCAAAGTCTGGGAATCAGAGACAGTACCATCAGACTGGGGTAAGTCACTTATTATACCGATATTCAAGAAGGGAAACAAGTCCTCGTGTGATAATCATAGGGGGATCAGCCTAACGAACATAGTCTCTAAAATCCTAGGCTCAGTAATCATGCATAGACTAAGCAGAACTCGGGAGGAACAGACAAGGGAAAATCAAGCAGGCTTTAGACCAGGTAGAGGGTGCATAGATCATATCTTCACTCTTCGACAGATTCTAGAACATAGACACACTTTTCGGCGTCCAACAATTGTCATATTTCTTGACTTGAAGGCGGCCTTCGACTCCGTGGATCGAAAGGTACTATGGCAATGTCTGACTGTGAAGGGAGTGCCAAGAAAGTACATTGCACTAATCAAGGCACTCTATTCAAACTCACGTAGTCGTGTAAGGGCTTATGGGGAATTGTCATCTGAATTGGTAACAACCAGTGGTGTCCGACAGGGATGTCCACTTTCCCCATTTCTGTTTAACTTCATCATAGATATGCTAATGGAAGTATCCTTAACTGAACGTAGTGACTTAGGAATCGACTTGTTACCAGGGAATAATCTTATGGACTTAGAATATGCAGATGACATAGTCCTGTTAGGGGAGGATGCTGACAAAATGCAGAGTCTTCTGAACACCTTGAGCAGCAATCTTCGTATGTTTGGCATGCGATTCGCCCCTGCAAAATGTAAGATGCTGCTACAGGACTGGACACGTCAACCCTAACTTAGTGATAGGGAGTGAAGTGATAGAACATGTTGACCACTTCACCTACTTGGGAAGTTGTATTAGCACCAACGGACTGATTGGCGATGAAATCTCAGCACGGATCCGAAAAGCTCGAGCTGCTTTCGCTGACTTACACCATCTCTGGCGTAGGCGTGACATCCGGTTATCAACCAAGGGACGTGTGTACTGCTCATCAGTTCGCTCCGTCCTTCTCTATGGCTCTGAAACATGGCCAATACGCGTTGAAGACATGAAAAGGTTGACTGCTTTCGATCATAGATGTCTGCGATCTCTGTCTCACGTTAGGTGGTTTCACAAGATAAGTAATGTTGACGTTAGGCGTAGAGTGTTGGGCAAAGAGGGAAAATCAATCGACGAGGCTATAAAGTTACATAGACTAAGATGGCTAGGTCACGTGCTGCGCATGCCTAACCACCGCCTCCCCCGACGGGCATTGCTAGCTGATATAGGTTCAGGTTGGAAAAGAGCCAGTGGTGGCCAAACAAAAACATGGCATCAATCCATGAAATCCTTGACAGTTAAACTGAGTCAGGTAGGGAGATGCAGACTCCCGGGTTGGGGCCCTCGGGACTCTAGGAATCAATGGCTGGAGACAATAGGTGACATGGCTCAAAATCGTTGTCAATGGCGCAGATGTATTCAGTCTCTGTAATCTTTCATATTCCTTTCTACCATTACCCATTCTGTTTCACTCTTATACTTGTCAAACTCTATTAATTCTCTTCACTCATCTTCTTGTCTACCTCTGTGTGCTATTTGGAACGTGGCAACTCGAACTGCTGCACTTCGGTGCCAAGTTCTATGTTGAATCCAGACAGACAGAGACAGACTGCGAAATTTAAGCTACCGATATCCATGCTGAAAATTCCATACTTGTACCAAAAATACAGTGTAGAATCAAGCTGTAAATAAAAAAAAATTGTCTGGTATAAAGTAAACCTGTACCTAATACATCACGGAACCAGTTAAAAACCAGATTAGTCCTTACTGATCAGTTTTTCCCCGTCTTGGTATGTACTCTAAGATTTTTCAAATCGTGGAAAATACCCATCATGACATTAAAGGGAAAAGAACCAGTATTCTTGAAGCAGGTAGTACTGCACTGATTATTCTCAAAGCTCTCTTTAATTAAACTTTATGCAGTCCTCCACAAGACGTTTTTCAAAACTGTATGCCCTTAGTTACAGGTGATCAGTTAAGTGCAGCTACTGCTAATTTGTTAAATAGGGCTTCAGGCAAAAGGTTCATGGAGTAGTTTCCTATGACATCCACCTGGCTGGTTTTAGGTTTTTATATTTTAACGGTTAAGGAAGTGTGATAGCATGAAAACGGTAAAGCTCTACTTCAACGCTTCAGAACTCTATATCATTTCTATTACGAAGTGTAATTATTTCATCTAACTAGTACAAGTACGTAGTTCTCAAAGAGTGTTTGTTTCATCTGAACTTCATGATTTTTTTAGTTTTTGTATGTGGCTGATTAGCTGAAGCACTCACCTCATAGCCAATGGGCCTTTTGTTGGAATCTTGCTGCATCTTCTACAGCCTGGTTAGCTGGATAGTATCAACCCTCATACTATGACTTTGGCTTATAGCCTGTTATGTGTAAGACCTTTTTCGAGTAACGGATTTCAAGTAATGGTCATACCGTATTTTTATTTTATCCAACCATACTTCATTCGCTAAAGTACCACTCTATTTCCACTTGATAAGCAGTTAAATTGCATTACATACCTATTGTGATATCACGTGTCCCGTCTAAACTTTGCCTCTACAATATTCGCTTTGAGACGAAGACAACTTTTGACCTGAAACTTCGTTATTGATGTTTGCTGCATCTTACAGACTTGTATTTAAGATTTCAGTAAAGCGATTTTAACAAAGTTTGTGTCTGTTAGCTGTAATTGTGCACTTCATGTGAGCTTATTCTAGTATCTTATTCCAACAGTATCCTGCCTTGCCGATGTCAGCATTACACTAAGTGATGGAGTTGAGAGTGAAATATTCGAATATGCATTCATCAATAGTCTTTCATGTGTCTGTCTGTCTGTTTTCGACATAGAACTTTGCACAAATGTGCGGAAGTTCAACTCGCCACACTCCGTGTAGCACGCGAAGCAAGAGAAGAAAGTATAAGAAATGCATAATAGAGACAGTAAACAGAGGTGTGAGACAAAGGAATAGTAATAACGAAGAACAAAAGAGTTTCATTGGAAACCATAAGTCACAAGGAGTGGATGCATCTTCCCCAACCACTGATCACGACTTTGAGCCATGTCACCAATTGTTTCCAACCATTGGTTTTTACCTTCCCGAGGACCTCAACCAGTCAGGAAGTCTACACCTTCCTACATAGCTTGGACTAACTGTTGTTGTTATAACTGCACTGAATTAAGGTAAAACCCCGTCGCCAATTTGTTATAACGGTAGGGAAATTGAATGATGACGTTTTCACCTTATTCTGTCTGCGCCTGAACTAATCTGTCTATCTGCTCGTCGTAACATCCGACTTAGTAAAGCACGCAAATATCAAAAGACAAAGGCTGGACTGTGACTGTGTATTGAAGTGCAACAACGATAAAGAAAGCCATGGTATTTATACATTTTACAACAATATGGACAGCTAACAGCATTTGAAATAATTTATCTTAATAGCCAATAACAAAGTGCGTGAGAGATGATAATATACCATATGTGCGAGGTTGACAGTCAGTAACAAAATGTGTGGGAATGATAATATACCATATATACAAGATTAGCAGTCACTACCAAAATGTGTGAGGATGATAATATACCATATATACAAGATTAACGGTCACTACCAAAATGTGTGAGAATGATAATATACCATATATACAAAATTAGCAGTCAATACCAAAATGTGTGAGAATGATAACATACCATATATGCAAGATTAAACAGTCAATACCAAAATATGTGGGATCCTATCAGGTTGGGCATGAGGCAGGCTAGCAACCCCATCCTGTAAAATAATGAAGCCGGAATGGCTTAAACGTATAAAGGGAAAAAGAGTGTTAATAGCGGCAGAGATATGAATATGATTAGATACGTATTATAAGAAAAGTTCACAACACACCTTATTACACCACTTAACACGGGAGACAGAAGACTGATACCTATGATCAAAGACAGCTAGCCAGCCAGGCTTTTCATGTTCTCTACTCTCATCGGCCAGGTCTCACTCACAGCCAGTCGTGAAGGAGGACGGAGCGGACTGATGAGCAGTACACCCGCCCTTTGGTCGATAGTCGAACATCTCGTCTACGCCAGAGTCGGCGTAAACTGGCAAATGCGAAACGAGTCCCCTGTATTCGTGCTGAGATTTCGTCAAAGATCAACCCGTTGGCACCGGCTGATGGTACTTCCCAAATAAGTGAAGCGGTCAACGTGCTCGACCACTTCACTTCCTATTTCCAAACTAGGCGTCGGTGTAGTCCAGTCGTGTAACATCATCTTACATTTGACAGAGGGAGCGAATCGCATGCCAAACATTCATAGATTGCAGCTCAAGGTGTTCAGAAGACTCTGTATTTTGTCAGCGTCCTCACCTAGAAGGACTATATCGTCTGCATATTCCAAGTCAACGAGATTATTCCCAGGTAGCAAGTCAATCCCTGAGTCTCTGAAGTCACTTAGGGTTAAGTCCATTAGTATATCTATGATGAAGTTGAATAGAAAAGGGGATAATGGGCATCTTTGACGGACACCACTAGTCGTCACCAGTTCGGATGACAACTCGCCGTAGGCCCTCACCTGGCTGTATGAGTACGAGTAGAGTGCCTTAATCAGTGCAATGTATTTTTTGGCATTCCCTTTACAGCCAAGCATCGCTAGAGAACCTCTCGGTCGACAGAATCGAATTCCGCCTTTAGGTCGAGAAATATAATGACTGTTGGACGCCGGTAGGAATGCCTATGTTCTAGAATCTGTTGGAGGGTGAAGATATGATCAATACACCCACATTCTTCCTGGTCTTAAGCCTGCCTGACTGTCTCATCTACAATACTCTATATAAGGCTCCTAGGCCTAATATTACAAAGCATATATGAAGGACATCGAAATGTTTGGTGTTGTTTGGCTGTGAGGCTACATCGACTCAGATGGTTAGGACATGTGTTACGCATGCACGCCTAGCCATCGCCTTCATCGACGGGCGATGTTAGCTGATATAGAGTCAGGCTGGAAAAAAGCTAGCGGCGGTCAAACAAAAACATGGCACTATTCAATGAAATCCACAACAGTTAGTCCAAGCTATGTAGGAAGGTGTAGACTTCCTGACTGGTTGAGGTCCTCGGGACGGTAAAAACCAATGGTTGGAAACAATTGGTGACATGGCTCAAAGTCGTGATCAGTGGTTGGGGAAGATGCATCCACTCCTTGTGACTTATGGTTTCCAATGAAACTCTTTTGTTCTTCGTTATTACTATTCCTTTGTCTCACACCTCTGTTTACTGTCTCTATTATGCATTTCTTATACTTTCTTCTCTTGCTTCGCGTGCTACACGGAGTGTGGCGACGTGAACTGCTGCACATTTGTGCAAAGTTCTATGTTGAAACCAGGGAGAGGGAGAGAGAACTGGTTTCGCTTTCATATCCTTTGAACGTGATTTAGTTGATTTATGTTGTATCATACTACATCGGTGGTGGTTCATCACAGGGTAGAATGTTCGCCAGCCGCATACGCTTAAACCTTGCTTAGCTAATAGTATATCTGAAAAGGACGGAAAGTTGAACGTGAGGTTAAGAACTAAACAATTCCAGTGCTAGTGAGTCTTCCAAAGCTGAAGGCCTAGGTGTTCCACTTAGAACGCAGAAAAGTATGCATCAATGCACTGTGCGTCGGTGGCACAGTGGTTAGGACTCTCGCCGACCATGCACATGGTCCCGAGGTTCAATCCCCTGCCGACGAACACCTGATATCTATGGTCGGCCTGCGAAATTTGGGCTACCAATATCCATGCTGAAAATTCCATACTTGTACCAAAAATACAGTGTAGAATCAAGCTGTAATCAAAATAAAATAAAAATATGGTATTGTATCACATATTTGTTTATACCTGTTTTATTTGGTTATAGAAGACATTGTTTTCTTCCATAGTAGATACGTTTATTTTATTTAACATAATGATGCAATATACTAATAACTGAAAGACGTTTTAATCACATTTTTATTGCTCATAATCATACTAGTGTATTCACCTGGTTTCGTAATTTGCTTTATATGTGCATTTTCCATTCCCTCCCCTTGTTGTTTATTGCATTTCTGCACACATATTCAGTATAGGCGTTGCTTCTTTTCCATTGCATACATAGGTGTCGATTCTCTCTCTCTCCTTGCACCTAACAATATCACTTCGTAATACTTTCACCCTATTCCACGGTATTGTGTGTATGACTACATGCAAGTGAATGCATTGCGATGAATAGCTTTCGCTTCCCACCATAATCGGAGCGCGCCGGAATCAGTCTTCTTCTTCTTCTTTTCTGTCCTAACAATCAATGCTGTCCATACATCTGCTAGTCTCCTGACACTCTGAAAGTGAATTTCGCAGATTCATCTTGTTGGCCGGGTGAGGGCAGGTGAATGACCACACTCGAGTCTTGTGCGTGTGTCTCCAAGACACAACATACATCCATGGCTCGAGATGCCAGAGTTCTTGCTTGTGATGCCTGTTGGCCAATTTTGAAGAGGGTTTTGACTTTAAATGCTCCTATATGAATTTGGCGACGTGGCTTTAAGAGGCTGTAGGGGGTGTTTCTATGGTTCTCATCGTTGTTTGTGGGTACAGAGTGAAGTGAAGATTGAATAACTTGAAGAATAGTACTGACTGCAGTAGGAGAGTAAAGAGCAATGATACATAGGAGGGCTTCGTGTGCTTTTGGAAGTGTGGGTGGTCGTTACTTCCCGGTTGCCCACGCCGTGGAAGTTGGTTGATTCTTCGGGCACCTGAAACTGTTGCGTGACTGCAGAGCCTAAGGGACAACTGCTTGAGGCCGGTTACACATGGCCTATTTGAACTGATTTCTTGGATTGGTTCCTTATTAGTAAGTTCACCGCCGGTTACGGACCCCCGTAGGGTAAGTCGGGATGCATAATTGTTGGCGTCAATCTTTTCTAACCCCCTCTCTCCATAGTAGAGAGACAGCTGAGTTGGCTAGCATGCTGGTCATCTGAGAGAAACACCTTACTGCTGTTATATCGCTGTTCCCCAGCAGTACGAACTCATCCACAGACCCCCAGCATAGTGTAAAAAAATTCTTATACTAATTCGGTAACTGCTTTTACTCTAATCGCTATTCTAACAACCTTCCTGGCATGGTAGGACCTGCAGCGACATTGGTGGTGGCACAGTGGTTAGGACTCTCGCCGACCATGCACATGATCCCGAGGTTCGATCCCCTGCCGACGAACACCTGATATCTATGGTCGGCCTGCGAAATTTGGGCTACCAATATCCATGCTGAAAATTCCATACTTGTACCAAAAATACAGTGTGGAATCAAGCTGTAAATCAAAAAAAAAATTGGTTCCAGCCAGTGTAGCTTGTTGAGTCATTGCGATGTACAAGCCCGACTACCATGTCAAGGTAGCAGCTATCCGCTGCTAAATCAGTGCAAAGTTCTATGCTGAAACCAGTCAGTCAGTCAGCATTGCGATGACCTCGTTTTTTCTAAATTAGTTAACTCGATAAAGTCAATTATTCTAGCTCTAGCTAGAATTTTATGTTCCAACCGAATAATTGACCTCAACATACTAGTTCGACCTCATCGTCGTTATATGGTGTTCGGCAAATTATATCATTTTTCTTCTAACAGGATCTATCGGTTCTTTAAGCCGACAAAGTGATTTGATTGACTGGTTGGTTGTTTGGTTTAAATACCATCTTAATTTCAGCCTTATTGAGAATTTTACCTAGGGCCTCTGATCTTCCTTTAAGGATTAAGGCAGCAGCATCTTGTGGCTGTGGCGCAACCAGTCAAGATCTCCCTCTTTCCCTCAGTGTACCAGCTTGCTCGTCTCGTCTTGCAAGAGCGAGGGATAGGAGTGTTCGGTTTGCCAATGTATAAATGCTCAGTCAATAGGTGTATGATTATGTGCATTGGTGGTTCAGCGGTAGAACCCTCTCTAACCACACTTTACGTGGTCTGGGGTTCGATCCTCAGCCGAAACACTCCTAAACCTGTCTAAACTGCTAAATAGTGGGAGAAACTTCAAAGCTCTAGCTTGAAGTCCTATGTTCCACTGGTAACATAAAGAAATAAAATAAATAATAAAGCAAGTTGATATCAGTTAGACAACCATTGAAAACTAAGGAGTACTGGACAGGCAGCTATTTCATCCTAGTTTGGGAATCATCGGCAGTACGCACCCACTAGGGTTACAACGCAAGCTAGCTCGTATATCATTCAGCTACTGGGACTCGATTCAGTGGCCAGTTCATGAATTTTAAATCCTACCAATTCGTGATGAATATTGCGCGACCACCAACCAATGTCATCGGCGAGACATCCATCCTCACACACTTGACTGGATAGACCTCACTCACTGCTCACTAATGACTTGTTACTACAGGACGGCTTTTTCCAAACTAGAACGAAGCAGTTGGCTATCCATTACTCCAGTGCTAGTTTTCAATAGTTCTCTAACTGATATCAGTCTGTGATCAAACTCGTAAAAACAAATCTAATCCTTACAAACCAACTTTTGAAAATAAAGTAAGCTGTCTAGCTGTGTCTGTGTTTGTTCTCTTTTGTTTGGTGTGCCTCAGTAGCATACTTATCACTCCTGCCCTGTGACACGGCAGCAGGAAGCGCGGTCGTTGTTAATCCGGGCCACGGCCTATCCGGCATGAAATTTTGTGATTTTGTATTGGTCATGATGTTGGATTGGGTAGCTGCTTTTTGTTTAACCGCTATCCAAACAACCTGCCTGGCATGGTAGGACCTCAAGAGACATAAGTCTCAGCCAGTATAGCATGAATAGATCATTGCGGTGTTCAAGCCCGACCACCACGTCAAGGTAGCAGCTTTCGGTCGGTCTAGTTGTGTGAATACACTGAAGATGATGATATGATTATAAACAATAAATTTATGCTTGAAACATCATCCAGTTATTAATACTGTGTCATTACACTATATGTGTGTGCTTTATATCAAGTGAACTTGTCTAACATGAGACTATATTCTCTTATTAGTTTGTTCATTAGATGGATATATCACACAGTGAAACAGTATTATTTACTGGATGACGTTTCGAACGTGACTTATCGTTGTTCACAATCATTTCATCAATTATAGTCACACAACTTCGAAATCTGAGTTTTACAGTTTTCTTTGTTCTCTCCTATTAGTCGTCACTAGAGTGGTAGAATTATCCTGATGTCTTACAGGAGAGGTGTTGAATCATTCCTATGGCACGTGTTTGCAGTTGATTCGATAAAAAAAGTTTCCGTTGTTATCAGTCTCTCCCTCCACCCTACTGTTACATTGCATTAGATTTTAAAACCGTCATCTTATCCCATCCATCCTATTGTATGGTTGTGTGTGTGTGTGTTTGTGTAATTGCATGTAGTGGTATAGCGGAACTATTCTCTAGATTTCTTATCTTATTCAGGTCAACCAATCTAGATTTTACTGCTCGGTTTTTATGCTCGGCTAGTCTGACTGACTGCTCCTGTTCTACTAGTTTGACCTATGTATTTGACCTGACAATTATTCAAGCAGGGTATTATTATTATTGTTCCCTTGGATTCCTAGTGGAACATAGGCCTTCAACTGCACGTCTCCACTTGCTTTTGTCTTCCTTCTGCTGTACGTTTCACCTGCATCCATGTTAGTCCATACTGTTTCCACTCCTCTTCACACGAGTTCCTCCATGTCACCCTTGCACTGACGTCCCACTCGCCGCTTCCCTTTCGGCCTGGCTCCACTCGAGCAATGGCCTGACGCGCACGCGATGTCATCCAGCGGCGGCCTCCTCAGCGAGCGAGTGTCCAATCCATTTCCACTTTTTCCTACATATTTGTTGGGCGATTGGTTCTTGCTTTGTTTGTTCCCATAGTCCCTTGTTGGTGATTCCTTCAGGCCCGGCCATCCGATCTTCAGTATAGAGCGGAGACAGTTGTTGATGAAGGTCTGTAATAACCTGTTGGAAATATTCTTTGTGACCCTCCCGCCAAGTTTCTCATCCGTTCCATATAGAAGAACTGACTGACTTGACGTTGTTTGTATTGAAAATCCGACTGAATTTTGTTGTTGATGCTAGCTAAGTGATGAAGATTTCGAGATTGGTTGTTTCAGGTTGATGAATGTGTTTCTCGCCTGCCTCTCCGATTCTCGCTCGATATGACATCCTCCTCGTCCGTTCCGACTGGCTGCAGTTGAGACAATGCTCCCTAGATAAGAAGCAGGGTATTAGATAAACTAAATTGTTTTGTTTCAAAAGCTCCACAGGATCCTTTAACCGCCCCCGCTTGTCTCTAATTGAGTTTGTAGTTGGTTTGAATGCCAACCACTTTTATTCCTGACTTGTTAAAAATTCTCCACTGTAAGGTAGTTTCCGAGGTTCTTTCCTTGTATGGAATTACTTACTACCACAGTGCCCAAGTTTTACGCACATATATATTCATATATTCTCCTACATTACTGAAATTCCAATCTCTTACCAATATTGATTTGTCTACTTTTTCTTTTCATTTTTCTTTTCACAGCTCTTTTCTCCTGATTGTATATTTAACTGGAATAATAATTATTTTCATCATCATCATCATCATCATCATCACTGTCGTCATCATCATGGACGATCAAGTAGGTAAATCTGTCTCCTGAATAAGGCAAATAATCCTTTTCTATTTTCCTTCGTCCTCTTTCCTCTTCTCTTTCAAATAGCATCAAATGCCATGTTGGTATTATGAAAAAGAAGAATTATATAAAACACCATCGTATTATGATAATATTGATCATGAAACAGAGACACGACATCGTCGTGAAGGTGCAAGATTTCTCTCAGCTGTTAGTACGAAATTAAATCTACGCTATGATACATGTGCTACAGCTATCGTATTCTTTCATCGTTTCTATATGTTTCATTCATTTAAAGCATTTCCACGTTATGTAAGTAAAAAAGTGTATCTATGCATGATTGTATATTAAATTTATTAAATATTAAATTTAGGCCTATTGCAATTACTTCTCCTTTTTTAAAATTGATGGAAAAATTACTTTTACTTCGTCTTGAACCTTCGTTGAAACCTTTTAATGATCCTAAACAATTTGCATATAAACATGGTAGATGTACCTTGGACGCGGCGGTTGGCTTATATCATAGTGTTGTTTCTTGTTTAGACAAAGGTGCCAAATATGTTCGTAGTGCTTTCTTAGACTATACATCTGCTTTCGACTCTGCACCTAGGGGTCTTTTATTAAATAAGCTATCGTTGATGCAAACAGGATCCTGGGCAAAGAGTTGGTTGCATTCTTATTTTTCTGATAGATTGCAGTATAGTGTATATAATGGCAAATGTTCTTCTGCCTCGCTTGCGAAAGCCGGTGTTCCTCAAGGTGCCGTCCTCTCTCCTTTTCTTTTTTCTTTCTTCCTACACGACCTGCCTCATTTAAACGAAACTAGCTTTATCACATATGCAGATGATTTGACTGTATTACTGCCTATCACTTCCGAGTCTGACTGCTGCAAATTTAATGGCTTTCTGTTGGACATCAACAAGTGGTCTAAGTCAAATGGTCTTATGTTAAATCCTTCCAAATGTCAGGCAGTTAACTTTACTTTCAAGCATCGACGTGACATACATGAACTAGTTAGTTCCCATGATGCCTGTAGCATAGATGGCACTGAAATTGAAAACAAGTCAAGCAGCATTAAATACTTTGGATTAGTTCTTTCCTCTCTGACCTTTCATGGTCATCCCACATTCCACATCAATCTCTAAGAAAATGTTTCGTCTTACCGTCTACATTAAAAAGTTAAGACAATCACGTATCAACTAACCTTTACGTCTGCAGTTTGTAAACTCCTGTATTTTACCTATTGTACTCTTGCTCTCCATTAATCTTTCCTGGGCTTTTCAAAAAAAGACTATATCATATTACGAAGGGTATTAAGTGCTGTAAGTAGGGCTCGTGGTATGCCAGTGTGTGAGCTCGCCAATATTATAGTCGAGAGACACATAAATTTCTCTACAAAATGGACAAAGGCCGTACTGTCAGATCCCCTTTATTCACACCTATCTCCCTGTATCTCATCAGGTAGGACGAGAAGTCAATATAAGGAGTTATATGTTCGAACCACTAAGTACAAAAATTCTACAATACCCTATTTAGCCCATACTTTATGTGATGAAGACACTGTTAGACGTGAAACATATAAATTACTATGTAATTAGCAAAGTGAATCAACCCTTTCATCGTTCATCGTCCTGTAATTTTATACTTTATCCATATTTTTCTCCTTATCGCATACTGTAATTTGCTACATAGCTGTGATAACAGCGTTTTATTATTATTATTATTATTATTATTATTATTATTATGTAGTTAGTATACAGTTGGTGGATGGTGGCTAGCAGTGGAATCCAGGGTACGCATTTCGTCCTATTTGGGACTCGTCAGCTGGGTTTACCTGCATTTCTCAGTGAGTGATGACGTTCCCACCGAGGCTCGAACCCAGTACCCATAGTTTCAAACGCCAAAGCGTTATCCACTAGACCACTTGGGCCACCGAGCACTTCGGTCCAATCAGTCGACGGGAAAATCAAAAATTCAATTCAATAATTAATATGACCCGTTGCACAAGAAGTGGCTCTCGTGGCCCAAGTGGTCTAGTGGATAACGCTTTGGCGTTTGAAACCATGGGTACTGGGTTCGAGCCTCGGTGGGAATATCATCACTCACTGAGAAATGCAGGTAAATCCAGCTGACGAGTCCTAAATAGGACGAAATGCGCATCCTGGATTCCACTGCTAGCCACCATCCACCAACTGCATACTAACTAAATGCCCGGACATCGTCGAAGCATCTGCACAAGAAGCCGACATGTCAACCTGAGACCGAGCACTTCGGTCCAATCAGTCGACGGGAAAATCAAGAATTCAATTCAATAATTATTATGTAGTGTTTATTTTTTTGTCGTTTTTGAGTAAATTAGATGCAATATTCTACTGAATGCTGAGAATTCCTTGCTGTATCATTAGTACTGTTTTTGGAATAAAGCAAAATTATTATTGTTGTTTTTCTTGTATAGGTCACAGCAGCTTGTTGTTTAATGTTAGCTGGTAAAGTGGAAGAGACACCGAAAAAAGTTCGTGATATTGTTAAAACAGCTAGATCACTATTATCAGATGAAGATTTTAAACAATTTGGAAATGATCCAAGGGTAAGTTGATGATGTTTTGTCATGGTGATGGTAGCGGTCTTTTCAAATTCATTTTTCCTTTCAAATGAACTGTCGTCAAGATTTGACAGAATAGTAATAAAATATTTGGGCGCCGGGTAAGAAGTAGACATTTTTCATAAAAAAGTATATTTGTAAAATCTCAGCGAGATTGAAATGAGTAATTCCAACGTTTCCTGCGTTCGGCAATCCACTCCAAACTTTTTCAGGGAGATTAATCGAAATTAACATAACTGAGGTTTATATATAAAAGGAACATCTCTTATTTTTGAGAACTGTCCAATCATTAGTCATAAAACAAGTATTAACAAGTATAATAAACAAAAAATTGTATGAGCTATGATCAAAACTTGACCTCGAACTTACAAATATTGGTCTACCTTTGTTAAACACTTTAAACACAGTGTGTATGTGTGTGTGTGTGTGCGGATAAACAGTTGTAAAACAATGTCTTAACGTCTCCATAAGTAGATATAGACAGTCAGGAAACTTTGACCAAGTATTATTAACTTTCTATAGTTTGGTTTGTAAGGATTAGTTATGTTTTACGGGTTGATCACGGATTGATATAAGTTAGAGAACCATTGAAAACCAGGGAGTACTGGACAGCTGCTGTTTCATCCTAGTTTGGGAATCATCGGCAGTACGCACCCACTGGGATTCGAACCCGGGACCTTCCGGTTACAAGGCAAGCTCGTATACCATTCAGCCACTGGGACCCGATTCAATGGCTCGTGAATTCTAACTTCTACCAATTCGTGATTTTAGCGCGACCCCAACCATTGTCGTTGGTGGGACATCCATCCACACACGTGACATCTAATTGGACCTCACTGGTCACGACTTCTCACTAGAACTCAGGAAACTCCAACCTGTAGCAAGTCACTAGCGAGCATCAGATTAACTTTCTATAGTTTGGTTTGTAAGGATTAGTTATGTTTTACGGGTTGATCACGGATTGATATCAGTAAGAGAACCATTGAAAACCAGCTAAATCACGAATTAGTAGAAGTTAGAATTCACGAGCCATTGAATCGGGTCCCAGTGGCTGAATGGTATACGAGATTGCCTTGTAACCGGAAGGTCCCTGGTTCGAATCCCAGTGGGTGCGTACTGCCGATGATTCCCAAACTAGGATGAAACAGCAGCTGTCCAGTACTCCCTGGTTTTCAATGGTTCTCTAACTGATATCAATCCGTGATCAACCCGTAAAACAAGTATTATTAGTTAGTGATACATATCCATTCTTATTTATTAATCAGGATTTCCTACGCATCAGCTAACATCACACCTTCATGTCTGTTCAAACTGTTAGTATCTAGAATTTTATGATTAGACGTATTTTCAAAATTATGGTGTTTAGGATTAGAGTTTAGTTGGAGCACCCTATCGAACTTATTACTTTGTCTTCTTTCTGAAGATTGAGCTGCTTTATTCGACCTACTAGAGTTGACAAGTGACTGGACAGCTACGGATTTAGGATACGCATTCTGTTGCACACAACGGAGAGTGAGAACAGGATTTTTTGTTTGTTTTTTTCCTTCACGTTTCCCGGTGGAACATAGGGCCTCAAGCTAGTGGCTTGAAGTTTCTGTAGCAGTGTTTATTTTACAGGATGGGGTTGCTAGCTTCATGCCCAACCTTTACGCTTTACCAGTCTGGCTACTGGCTTGGCGAAGTGAAGGAGTGCGCCGGCCGGGAATCGAACACCGGATCATGTGCATGGTCGGCGAGCAACACAACCGCTGTGCCAACGACGCCATGACGATTGTGTCAATTACACACACACACACACATACAAACTATGTTTAAAGTGTTTAACAAAGGTAGATCAATATTTGTAAGTCTGAGGTCAAATTTTGATCACAACTCATACAATTTTGTTTATCATACTTGTTCTATTAATCATGACTGGACGAAGTTTTTAAAAACAAGTGATGTTCCTTTTATATATAAACCTCAGTTATGTTAATTTCGATTAGTTTCGCTGAATAATTTCGGACCAGATTGATGAACGCAGGAGACGTTGGAATTACTCATTTCAATCTCGCTGAGATTTTACAAATATAATTTTTTATTACAAATGTCACTTTTCTTTCCTTTTTCTTTCTCATTTAATTTTATCCTTGTTTTACAGGAAGAAGTTATGGCCTATGAACGTGTTTTATTAAAAACAATCAAATTTGACTTACACGTCTCACATCCATATTCATACTTATTACAATATGCTAAACGAATAAAAGGTTAGTGTGTACTTCTGTTTGTGTGGGTGTATGTGTGTTGTGAATTTCTTTCTTTAAACACCTAGCTGGCTACTGATATATATATCCATATAATATGTGTGTTTGTTTGACAGTCTGATATATTTCGCTATGTATATATGGATCGATATTCCATTATAATTAGCCAATCATGTTAAGACTGTCTATTGATTTGTTCATTTTGAATATTCGCTCTCACACTTGTGTTCACACACTTGTTCGGACATTCATATATATTTTTGCTCTCACACTCTTGTGGGACACTTTGGATTCTCCTTGTGTTTGGAAAATAGAAGTATCATCGCAAACCTAGTGGTCTTCTGATTTCCGTCTTTCTTGTGTCAGAAGTATTAAATTCTCGACCAGTACATAACAATAATTTGGCGACGAGTACATAACAACTACTAACCGGTCTTATACTTGGATTGACTGACTGATTAGTTTTAACATGTACAGAACTTTTCACAGGCGTGCAGCAACTCAACCTTCCACACCCTATGTAACGCACTGATGAAAAGTCCCGAACTACGACAAAACAGCTGTCCAGTACTCCCAACTGGTTTTCCAGTGGTTCTCTAACTGATGTCAGCTCATAATAAAATCCTCCATGCAATCAAACGAAATCCCTACAAAACCAATACTTGAGAATTATTCTGATGCTCACTAGCGACTGGCCCTATTCAGGAAGTTAGCCTTGTGTTTTAGTGGGAAACCGTGACCAGTAGGGTACAGCAGGTTAAAGATGAGACAGTAACTCATCGAAGAAGACATTGCGAAGTGGTCGCGTATGTCGTGTGTGAATTGACAGAAGTAAGAATTCAAGGACCATTGAATCGGGTCCCAGTGGCTCAATGGCCTACGAGCTTGCTAGCCGTGTAGCCAGGAGGTCCTTAGTTCGAACCCTGCCGGTGGTGGGTGCGTACTGATGAAGAGTCAGCCCCAAACTAGGCTGACGAAACAGCTGTCCAGTTCTCCCAGATTATAATGATAATAAAAATAATGACAGTGAGGTTTATGCAGGTGGCTATAAGAATAACTAAGGTAGTAATATGTGTGTATATGTAGACAATTCAATAAATAAATACATTAGGTTAAATCATAAAAGTTACGCAATGCTCAGAGTGAAGTAGACAGATAATCAGAATTTCAATAAATTTCATATAAATACGAAGGAAATGGAAAATAAGAAAATGTGTGTGTGTGGGGGGGGGCAATTAAAATTTACCTAGGCCAATGGGGAGACAAAAGCAGAACAAACTTCTTTTGTTGTATGCAAAGACACTAGGATTATTCTCTCGAATTAATTCCAATAGCCTCTTCTGCTATGTGTAAAAAAGCGGGTTCGAATTCCGTTCGAAAGGCTCGGTAGAATGCGATAGATAACTTTAAGGGGCACTATTTCTGCCTACTTGGTGACCATTATCAATCAAATGAGCTGAAATAGAACTTCTCATAGATTTTTTTTAATTTGACCTTTTCCGAACCATTAAGTAGGGATGCTCAATAATACGTTTTTTTTTTAGCTGTCTAGTTACTCGCCATACATAGTTCTCTCCATAGGAGTAACTAAATTTATAGATACACATAGAAGTGAGTGACACAGCTAGGTAGCTTGTCTTTCGCTTGAGCAATCATAAGTGGTCGGCTGGAAAATAAATGACAAACAAATGATGGCACCAGTATAAGTCTGTTTTATTGCTCTTGATAACCTTAGATGTAAGACTCCACTAGCCATGTCTCCCCATTAAAATGCAATTATAGGAACAGTTGTTTCTTTGTAAACTGTTTTCAGTTCCTCTTTATTGTACCTGGTGTTCATGTGTATCCTTACAAATCTACTAGGATAACTGATAGGATCCCACATATTTTGGTATTGACTGTTAATCTTGCATATATGGTATGTTATCATTCTCACACATTTTGGTATTGACTGTTAATCTTGTATATATGGTGTATTATCATTCTCACACATTTTGGTATTGACTGTTAATCTTGCATATATGGTATATTATCATTCCCACACATTTTGTTACTGACTGTCAATGTCGCACATATGGCATATTATCATTTCTCACACACTTTGTTATTGGCCATTAAGGTCAATTATTTCAAATGCTGTTAGCTGTCCATATTGTTGTAAAATGTATAAATACCATGGTTTTCTTTATCGTTGTTGCACTTCAATACACAGTCACAGTCCAGCCTTTGTCTTTTGATATTTGCGTGCTTTACTAAATCGGAAGGTACGACAAGCAGATAGGCAGATTAGTTCAGGCGCAGACAGAATAAGGTGAAAACGTCTTCATCTAATTCCCTACAGTTATAACAATAACCCATTTGGACCAACGTATTTGCGGATGTATCCTAACTCATTTTCTAAGAAGCCATCTGTACAGATTTGTCTTGCTCTATTCATGAGGCGGCATCTGACCAAATTGATTTTGTATCGGATTGAAACAAAACTGAGGAAATGCGTAAATTGTCCTACTGACGTAGGTTTTTCTGTAGACATCTCTCTTGAGTGAACCATCCTCTCTTCTGTTCAATTGGACGTCAAGGAAGTGTAGTCTACCATCATGTTTTTTTTTCACAAGTGAAGGTGAACGATGGATGTGCATCATTAAACTTTTTTTTAACGTTTCATTCTTGTCAGCTTTCACATCAAGAATAATAATAAACGTATCATCAACATAACGAGAATAAGAACCAGTTTTATGGATTGCTTATTTCAGTGGACTATTCAGAAATACAGTTACTGAAAATCCAAGACCCTTCTATGTTCTACTTTGAATACAATGGTGACGAATTCTTCTTTGTGTTATTCTTTTTTAACCCCCCCCTCCCCCACTTAGGTAATCAAGAAAAATTAAAGGAATTAGTTCAAATGTCATGGTCATTTATTAATGACAGTTTAGCAACAACTTTATGCTTACAATGGGAACCTGAAATCGTCGCTTGTGCTGTTCTATATTTAGCTACACGTATGAGTAAATTTGTTATAGAAGATTGGGAAGGACGTCAACCAGGTCAACGTTGGTGGGAATGTTTTGTTGAAGGAATGAGTACTGAAGTAAGTAAATTGTTTTTTTCCGGGTGGGTAGTTACCCTTGAGTTCTAATGGGAAGTTGTGACCAGTGACTAGGGTATACAGAATATTGGCTATTCCTACCAGTCACGCTATATCGTGAATTCATGGACTGGTCATTGGGTCGAATACCAGTGGCTGAATGCTCTACGAGTTATTCGTCTTGTAATTGGACTGTCCTGGGTTCGAACCCCGGAGGAGTTTCAAACTAGAATGAAACATATTAATACATGTGTAAAACTTGGGCACTACGGTAGTAAGTGACTCCTTATTAGTTTGTTTATTAGATGTATCACACAATCAGTGAGACAGTATTATTTACTAGATGACAAAGTTTCGAACAAAATTTATTGCTGTTCATAATCATATCACCAATTCATAATCACACGACTTGGAACCTTGAGTTTTATAGTTCTTTTTGTTGTCTCCTATTTGTTGTCGTAGGGGGTAGTGGAACGCATTCTCCAGATGTCCGAGTGGACAGGTGTTTAATTATTCGTATTACACGTATTCTCTCTCAGTTGATTCGATAAACAAAGCTTCTCTTACCAATCTCTCCCTCCCTCCACCCCGCTGTTACATGAGATTATATTTTAAAACTGTCATCCTATCCCATCCATTCTATTGTATGGTTGTGTGTGACTGCATGTAATGCTACAGCTTAACTATTCTCTAGATTTCTTACTTTATTTGGGTCAACCAATCTAGATTTCGCTGCTAGGTTTTTATGTTCAGCTAGTCTGACTGACTGCACCTGTTCTACTAGTTTGACCTATGTATTTGACCTGACAATCATTGCAGGCAGGGTACTAGATAAACTAAATTTTTTTGTTTTAAAGGCTCCACAGGATTGATCCTTTAAGCGACAAAGCTTGTTTCTAAATGAGTTTGTGGATGGTTTGAATGCCAGCCACTTTTATTCCTGCCTTGTTAAGAGTTCTGCGTAAGGTGTTTTCTGAGATTCCTTCGTTGTATGGAATTACTACTGATGAATTAGATTCCTTATTGTTGGTGTCATCATTAATATTATCACTATTGCCACTATTATTATTATCGTTATTATTGTTATTATTATTATTATATATTATATCAGAGAACAAAACCACATCAAAAATACCTCCATCATACTTTTGATGTGGGTGGTGATGAACGTTTCAATCGCTATGTTTTCTCACCTATCCATGAATATATATCAGCTACAACCGGGGACATTGGTTATCCCATGGCAACTCCCTCAGTTTGTTTGTATATTTTTTCCTGGAATTTAAATACTGTGGAAGTCAAGCATAGCTGCATTCCCCAGCATTATGTCCTCAAGTGGCACTTTCGTTCTAAGTTCGAGTTCTTGGTCAGAAATGAGTTCGTTTCTGACCGCCTCTATAGCCATATTTATTGGTATCCGTGTATATAAACTGACAATGTCAAAACTAACCATTTTTTTCTTCAATATCTAATTTTAAACTATCTAATTTGTGTTTTAGTTCATAAGAATTTGTTAGTCTAGAATTCAAGTGGCTTTTTAGAGGATTTAATATCATGGCTAAATATTTAGGTAATTCATAAGTACATGAATTTGTAAAATCAACTATAGGCCTAATAGGGTATCCTGACTTATGATTTTTAACAACACCATACATCCTACTGGGGTTATTAGTTTTTGGCATTAAATTAAACCACTTAAACTCACTTAGAAACGGCTTCATTCGGCGTATAAGGTCCGCTGTGGATTTCTTAACTTTATTCATAACTGTGTCTATTGATTTATTAATTTCCTCATATGGTCCTGTTTGTATGTGAGTATTTACCTTGTCCAAATAGTCCGATTAGTCTAATACTACTGTTGCGTTCCCTTTGTCTGACTTTGTGATTACTATATCCTTGTTATTCTTGAGGTGTTTCAGGGCTTCTGTCTCTTGTTTTGTCAGGTTAGGTTTTCCACATTTTTGTCGTTTCAATGTAAGTGCACATTGTGCACGTACTGCTTCAGATGTTGTTTTGTCTATCCCACTTAGTCCTATTTCTATTTTAGGGATGACATCCTCAGGTTTTAGCTTGTCCACCGCTACATTGAAGTTTAGTCCCTTTTCTAATGCACTTATTTCCATCGGACTTAATATATGTGATGAGAGATTGATAACCCACTTTGATTTATCGATCGCCGTTGATTTTGGATTGTTGACTTCATTATTCTGAGATGAAGTACAAGCTGTTGTTATGTGTGGCTCATCGGAGCAGATGCTCGACTTCCAACCAAGGGTGTGGGGGTGACGCGTTCAAATCTCGCTCCACTTACCGAGGTTTGGGAAGCCAACCATGTATTATTTTATCACTAGCCCCATGAATGCGGCAGCTGGGGTGTTCCTTACCAATTGTTTGGAGTTTCAATTGGTTGTTAAGTAGTTTTTTTCATTTCATTTCTATAGTACTAGAAGCACAGCTCAACACTCAAGAAGTGGAATAATCATAATTTTTTGAGTATGGAATTTTTTTGGTGGAGGGATGGGGGGGCGGTATTTTATTGATTATCATTTTGTAATCAAAACTTGTAGCTAATCAAATCCCTGCAAAATCAATACTTGAAGATTAATCTTCCAATCACTATTTATTTATTATTATTTAAACACAGGAAACATGGTACAACATCGCAACAAGACGATTCTCGAGGTTCTCTAACTGATGTCAGCTCATAATGAAGTCCTCCATGCAATCAAACAAAATCCCTACAAAACCAATACTTCAAAAATTAATCTGATGCTCACTAGCGACTGTCCTCATTCAGGCAGTTAGCCTTGTGTTCTAGTGGGAAGCCGTGACCAGTAGGGTACAGCAGGTTGAAGATGAGACAGTAACTCATTGAAGAAGACATTGCAAAATAGTCGTGCGTGAATTGGCAGAAGTTGAAATTCATGAGCTGGCCGTTGGATTGGGTCCCAGTGGCTCAATGGTCTACGAATTGTTCGATGTCCATCATCAGACAGTCCAATCGTAAGCGCTTGGCACACATTCGCATTTACCCTTTCATACTTTTCTGAATGGAACACCATTCTCGCCCCGCTTGAAAGTTATGATCAATTGGCCACATGAGAAGACAGTTCACAAGAGGATGACCGGAAGAAGTGTCTAGCTAATCTCGACCGTACTGGGTCGGTTTATGTGTGTGTGTGTGTGTGGAGGGGAGGGGGCTCTGCATAAAGTAGAATTTCTTAAAAATTTTAAATTACAATCCATCTTTATGTCTTCAAGTTTCTATATGTTTTCGCTTTTGTTCTACTTTTTCTCAAAAATAAAAACAATCAGGTTATGGAGGATATTTGTCATAAAATTCTGGATTTATACCCCGCTGATGGAGCTACTAATGACGATCAGTTTGACGGTGGTAACGTCACCACAAACAATGGCAGCAGTTCTACTACTCCCTCCAGTAGTAGTAACCTTGTCGGTAGTAGACATCATGAGCATACATCTTTTCATAATACTCTACACCATGATGTGAATAAGTATCATGGCGTGAGTAGTAGTAGAAGTGTTGGTGGTGGTTCGAGTAGTGGGAGTAGCAGTAGACACCGTGGAAGTGAAGCTATCGGAGGAACAAGAGGTGGCGGTGGCAGCAGCAGTGGTGAACCACCAGCAAAACGACAAGCTTTAATTCGTTCGACCAGTGCAACTGATTATATCTATCCAACGGCTGTATATCCTGGTGCCTCAGCTAGTGGTGCTATTTCACTGGGTGTAGAGAATACTATGCTAAAGCATATGGCATATCATTCATCATCAATGCATTATCGTCTACCGTCTGGATCGAGTGTAAATAGTAACCATAGTAACAGTAATCCGAATGCGTATAAATAAAGATGTATATACCTGTAAGTTATTTATTGGTGAAATTAATATTTTGGATGTTTGTCGTGTAGAGTTGTATGTATATCATTAGCGGCTGCATCGATTGAGAGGCGGCTAAGATTTGTGTGATGCACATGCTAAGCCATTACCTCTTTCAACGAATAATGTACGCTGTAATAGGACTAGACTGGAGGACAGTTTAAGGTGGCAGGCGAGGGTGTGGAGGTTTGTGGTGGTCAATTTACAACAATGGCTGATACAGGGTCAGGCTGGTAAAGATCTAGTGGCGGTCAAACCAAAACATGACTTCATCAGTCAATGAAATACACAACAGTTAGTTTAAACTACGCAGGAAGGTGTAGACTTCCGGGTTGGGGTCCTCAGGACGGTGAACACCAATGGCGGCTGGACACAATTAGGGATATGGCTCAAAATCGTTCTTAATGAATAGCGTGGATGCACCCACTCCCTGTGACTTAAGATTTCCAATGAAACTGTTTTGTTCTTCGTTATCACTATTCCTTTGTCTCACACCTCTATTTACTGTCTTTATTATGCATTTCTTCTACTTTCTTCTCTTGCTTTGTGTGTTACATGGAAGGAGTGTGGCGACTTGAACTGCTGCACATATGTGCAAAGTTCTATGTCGAGAACCGACAGCAATGGCATCTTTGTGGATATTAAATTGTTGGCACTCACCAGGCAGCAAAGCGGCCTATCTGCAACTTTAAAGGAACAACTCATGTCCCTCCCTTTCTGAGATTCGAACCCGCATCACCCAATGAGTGCTGTAATCGGAGACGTTACCACTGAGCTAGCTAGCTAGCTAGCTATTCGGGCTAGCAATTTACCTCCTGTAGGACTACTGTTTTGAATATTTTGATTGTAGATACGTCGCCTTGCCGACTGATGAGTTCCTGCAAGCCCGAAACCTGGGTCAATATAAAGCTTCCTCTCGATTACCTCCAACTATCTAATATCAAGGATGCAAAGTGCACCGTAATGATGGTGAGCCACGTAGAATGGACTAGATACAATACACTGTTGATTTGAATCTCAAGTAGAGAGCTGTAGACTATCTGAGTGTGTGGTCGGTTCTCGAGGCACTAAGGACCAACAGCCTGAGATTCACAGTCAATGGTACAGATCCATTCTTTCATTTGTAATCTTCTGTATCCACTAAATTCTTGTCATTGTCCATACACCGTCTCTGGAGTAGACTTGATATCCGACTGGCTGTTGACCAAAGAGCGTTTGTACTGCTCAGAAAAACGCTCCATCCTCCTTCACGACTGGCTGTAAGACCTGGTCATTCAGAGTAGAGAACATGACCATAGGTGTCTGTCTTCTTTCTCCCGTGTTAAGTGATATAATAAGGTGAGTAATATCGAAGTTAGGTGTTAGGTACTAGGTAGGGAGCGAGGGGAAATCAATTTACGACTCTGTGAAGTTACATCGACTAAGATAATGACGACATGTGTTATGCATGCATGCATACCTAGTCATCACCTTCCTCGACAAGCAATGTTAGCTGACATAAGATCGATGAGACTGGAAAAGAGCCACTGGTGGTCAAATCAAAAGGTGGCTTCATCAGTCAATGAAATACACAACAGTTAATTTAAGCCAGCCACGTAGGGAGGTGTAGACTTCCTAGTTGGGGTCCTCAGGACGGTAGCTGCTGTCGATCTGGAGGTGATTTGGAAACTACTTCGCTACTATCAAGGGGTGCCGCCAACAATTACACAGCTCATCAAACAGTTGTACGATAATGCTGCGTTCCAATTAATCCACAACAGGAAACTCATGGAATCCTTCGAAGTGAAGATGGGAGTAAGACAAGCTGGCTGACCGCCTACTATTTCCAATGATACTCCTGATTGCAGTAGATTGGATAATGCGACAGGCAGCAAGCCGGGCAGTGAGAAAACAGGCATAAAATGGACCTGCACAAATAACTTCGAGGATCTGGACTTCGCCGATTAAAGATGTCTGATCACCCACAAACTGGAAGATATGCAAGTGAAAAGCAGCAAGCTGGCAGAAGAAGCATCCAGTGAATATGGGACCTCCTTCAGGTGAACATGGAGAAAACAGAGGTAGGTGACGAAGATTCCTGGCCAATAGACACAGCAACAACAACAATCAGCCAACAAAAATGGGAGAAATCTGAAAGGAGCAACCTCGTCTATCTACCTACCTAACTGGGAAGCATCGTCTCAACTACAGGCAGACAGAACTGACGAGGATGTCAAAGCGAGAATCATCGGGAAAGCAAGGCAAGCTTTTATTTCTCTCAAGTCTGTGTGGAGGTCAACAGCACTCAGCATGGAAATGAAAATAAGATCCGGATTTTCAACTCCAATGTGAAGTCAGTGCTAATTATTATACGGATCAGAGACTTGGCGCTGCGTCACGAGAAGCACTTCAAACAAACTACAAACCTTCATCAACAGCTGTCTTCGCTCAATACTTCGCCCGCTTCAGATCAGATGACCGGCCAGAAAAGATAAGCAATAGAGAGGTATATCTGCCAATAAACGAACCAATTGTGCAAGAAAAATGCACGAGGAAATTGAGGTGGATTGGCCATACTCTGAGAAAACAAACCATCAAATGAGTGACATCACACGCCAGGCCATCACTCGAGGGGAACCTGAATGGGAGTTGGCGAGTTGGTCGTCAGTTTGAGTGTGACATGGAGAAGGAGGAGGTGATTTGAAGAGGAGATGAGGGCATGTGCGCAGACGTGGAGTCAGGTGAAAAAGTTGACGGAAAGTTGAATGCGATGCAGACGTTTGCCTTTAGCCCTAAATCCCTCAGGAATTAAAGAAAACAATAATAATAGAGTGACTTACCTTGCTGAGTTAAATAATCTAGAAAAAAGATTGACCATTGCATTGCACTGCATTCGCTTACATGTATTCACATACTGTAGGGTGAGACAGGCTAACAGGATTAGAAAGTAATACGATTAGGTGGAGAAAGAGGGAGGTTAATCACTGAATCTTCGTTTATCGATTCAACATTACACACGTGCAATGCGAATGACGCAATAACTATCCTGGAGATTCGGAAAATTGTAACGAACAACAGGGGAAGGATTATATATATGTATAGAGCAAATTACGAAACCATATGACGAAATTGATATGACTATGAGCAATAAATTGTGTTCATCCAATTGTTAATCCTGCATCATCACTGTGTGTGATAATTAAAATGTACTTATCGAATTATAGAATTACATTCTACCACAATGCCCAAGTTCTACACTTACGTCATCCAATTAGTAGCACGTTTTATTATTCCTTTATGTTCCTAGTGTGTCGGTGGCACAGTGGTTAGGACTCTCGCCGACCATGCACATGGTCCGGGGTTCGAGCCCACACATGATATCTATGGTCGGCCTGCAAAATTTGGGCTACCGATATTCACGCTGAAAATTCCATACTTGTACCAAAAATACGGTGTGGAATCAAGCTGTAATCAAAAATATAAAAATAAATAAAAAAATAGTGGAACAAACAACTTCAAACTAAAGCCTTGAAGTTTCGCTAGCAGTAGTTTTATCTTATTACGGGGTAGGATTGCCAGTCTCATACCCAACCTTCCCTTTTTGTCAGGCTTATGACCAGCTAAGCAAAGTTTAGGAGTGTGTCGATCGGGGCTCGAACCCTGCACCAACTCAGTGGCTGGTGAGCGTCCTACTACTGTGCCAACCGCCACAAAGCCAGCTTCTCGACCAGTAATCGAGCTCAAGGCTTCCAGTAACACATACTGTCATAAATCTATGCTTGTTTTCTTGAATGGTATTAATCAAATCAATATGTGCTGTCGTCTGGATAATTTCGGTTGCCAAAACAAAATTGTCGTGGAATTTCATCTCAAACCGCATAATTCGAAAATGATGAATTTGACTGCCTATATCTCACCAGTTCGACCAAGTAAAAGTAGTCAGTCAGAATTGGGATGCTGACTACTCGTACATCTCTGCGTCGTTGGCACAGCTGTAGGATGCTCGCCAACTACACCTGTTGTTCGGGGATAGACCCCTGGCCGACGAACTCCGTTACCTCGCTAGGCCAGTAATAAGACTGGTAAAGAGGGAAGGTTGGGCATGAGGCTAGCAACTCCATCCTGTAGAAATAAACACCACCGCTACAGAAACTTCAAGCCACTAGCTTGAACCCCTATGAACTAATTCAGCACTTTCTCTCTGATTAAGTTAAGACCGAATACACCAGCGATAGTCTCAACCACCAAACCGAACGAAACAACCATTCTGTGTTTCAATCATGGGTGGGTGCGTACTGACGAAGAGTCCCAAACACTAGGGTGAAACAGTTGACTGTCTACTACTCCCAGCTAGTTTTCCAATAGTTCTTTCACCGATGTCAGCTCATGATATAATCCTGTAACCAATCAAATCAAATGTCTGAAAACCAACACTTGAATATCAATCTGAGGCACATTAGCGACTGGCCCTATTCAGGTATGTAGTAGTTGCCTGGGTTCTAGTTAGAAGTCGTGACTAGGAAGAGTGGGGTACAGCAGGTCAAGTGTGAGAAAGAATACTCATCACCGATGATATCAGTGAATTACCAGTCACTCTATATCGTAAATTGGCAGAAGTTGGAACTAACTTGAGTGTAGAACATCGGCACCATGGTAGAATGTTATCCCACATTAAATAAGTTTATTTTATATATCACACACAGTGATGACGCTCTATTAACAACTGGATGACGTTACGAACACAATTTATTGTTCATAGTCATATCAATTCAGTCATATAGAGTTTCGTAATTCGCTTTATACATATATAATCTTCCCCTTATTGTTCATTACAAATTTCCAGATCTCCAAGATAGTCGTCGCATCATTCGCATTGCACGTGTGTGGTGTTGAATCGATAAACGAGGATTCACTGCTTAACCTCTCTGTCTCCACCTAACTATATCACTTTTTAATAGTCTCACCTTCTCTCAGATTGTCGTTGTGTGATTACATGTGCATGTGAATGCAGTGCAATAATATTAATAATAATAATTTACTTTATTCCAAATCAGTACTTGTGATACACAATGGAATTCTCAGAATTTTACTACAGACAGTATTGCATCCAGTTAGTATAATTATATTTTAATAGTTTACACACAATGATAAGTTTTGTTATTGGTAATATTCCGAGCAAAATTACTGCTGCCCGTGTTCACACCACTGTTGGAATTGTTTTATTCACACATTTATGATTTGTACTCATATATGCAGTTCATTATTATTATTATTATTATTTTTGCTCATTCATGTTTTTGTATTCATAATTATATTCCAAGTTGTTGATAGTTGTACTGAGTCACCCTTGTTACATGTATCCGGTGTGACTTTGATGAATATCGATTCTGTTATGAGTCTCTCTCTCTTTCCATTTGTTCATGTTTGGTTTTACAATACACACATTGTTCCAATCGATATTGTGGGTTTTGTCCCATGCATGTGCAAGGTCTTGCAGATAGAATACGTAGACTTACAACAGCACCAGAGGACCAGCGTAAAGAAATAAAAGTCCTATTCAAAATGCTACTCGAAAACAACTACCCTGGAGAATTTATAAAAGATAATATAAAAAAGAGGGTAAAACCGGAGAATAACAAGAAGGAAGAATGGAAAAAAACAGTCGCAATACCATATAAAAATGGCACATCAGAGGCAATACAAAGAAACCTCAAAAATATCGGAATTCGAACAACCTTTAAATCGACGAATCTAATCAAAAATAAAATAAATCAACTGAAAGATCCCATAAAAATGATGGATAAAAACAATTTGATTTATAAAATATCTTGTGCTGACTGTCCAACTGAATATGTGGGGCAAACGTCCAGATCACTCAAAATAAGAGTGAATGAACATAAACGCCTAACTAAAGGTCAACCAACAGGGACACAAGCTTACAAAAACCTTGGAAAAAGTTCATCGATAGCTGCACATGCATGGGACAAAACCCACAATATCGATTGGGACAATGTGTGTATTCTAAAACCAAACATGAACAAATGGAAAGAGAGAGAGACTCATAACAGAATCGATATTCATCAAAGTCACACCGGATACATGTAACAAGGGTGACTCAGTACAACTATCAACAACTTGGAATATAATTAATTCTAAACACAAACACATGAATGAATGTGGAGTATAATTCTGAACACACATATGCACACACAAAACATGAATGAGCAAAAAAATAATAATTAGGAACTATATATATATGAGTACAAATCATAAATGTGTGAATAAAACAATTCCAACAGTGGTGTGAACACGGGTAGCAGTAATTTTCCTCGAAATATTACCAATAACAAAACTTATCATTGTGTGTAAACTATTAAAATATAATTATACTTTATTTGATCTAATCCACAATGCTCAAACTTTTTACTGATATTAATCCAGTTAGTATATTATCAATAAATAAAATTCCACATTGATTATGGGTAATCTTGGTTTGTTTTGACAACAACATATTGGCATGTCGGTCGGTAGCAAAGCTAAAAGTTAACAGAATGTTTGAAGGTGCTAGAAAAGTAGATACTAGCATATTTACTGGCGTAAGCGGTAACAAAAAATGGTCGAGATATACAGAGTGTGAAAGAACGAACAAGAATGTTTTAAGTAGAGTTTGTAAGGAAGAGAGAAACAAAACAGCACACAACAAAAAAAGAGAAAAGGAAAAGAAAGAAAGAAAACGTTGTACCTATAAATGATATGAGTGGGAAAGACAAGATACAGTTGTTCAACTGACTATTTAATAAGTCATAATTTTCACGCCTAATGCTTTCTTCTTTATTGCACAGAACACGAGCTAAATAGGGAGGGTATGGTTGAGTTTTCCTACTTGCTAGTGTGAGCATATCGTTTTCTATATAGACAGCCTTCTGGTTTTGCCCCTGATGAGATACAAGGAGAGAGTTGTGAATAAAGAGTGTTAGTGGTGTGAGTTAGATAGAATGGATTTATCCCATTTTTCACATGAATCCAAGTGCCTGTGTCGACCAGAATATTAACAAGCTGGTTAATTGGCACGTTGCTTACGATGACCGAGCTTTTTCTAGGTTATTTAACTTATTACGGTCAATCTTTCTAGGTGTCTAGCTAAAGTGTGTTATGTTCCAATAGTGCAATTGACCCGATCTAATAGTTTGACTGACCCATGTAATTGACCTCACAGTCATCATTGCATGTTATTCGGTAAATTATATTACTTTTCGTAATTGGATCTATTGGGTCTTCAAGCCGACAAATTGTATTTCTGAGAGAGTTGGTTGGTTGGTTCAAAGTGTCACCCTAATTCCAGCTTCATTGAGAATTTTAATTAATTCCTCAGACGTTCTTTCCTTATACAGCGAAGTTGCAGAGGCTTTGAATTCTACATTATTTTCGTCATGAGTCAACCATTGGATTGGTCTATGAGTTGTTCGTCTGGTAACCGGAAGACCTTGAGTTCGAACCCCCCTATGGTGGGTGCGTACTGTCGAAGAGTCACAAGTACTAGAACGAAACATCTGTCTGACAATACTCCTTATTGGTTTTCCATAGTTTTTTAATCGATGTCAGCTCATGCTGAAATCCGGTGATCAATCACTTGGGTTAACATGGGTGTTTTTCAACTACTCACATAAATCAATAAGTAGTATATACCATTGTGTATTTATAATGTCATTTCACACATTTTATTATCTACACATTTATTATTATTATTATCATCTTTACAGCCGAATTTTATGAGAACATTCAACGTATTCAACCGCTGGAAGTATTCAATTACAATTTCTATACCTCAATGCGAATATCACTGTGTACAGAAGGTTGTAAATGAAGGCTATCTCAATCACACTACAGAGTCCTGATATTCGTCAGTTGACTGTTTCTCTCAGGCAGATGTGTCTTCAGTCTGTTCTTATTTTGCTTTTTCTCTTACTTTTCATGTACATATTTCTTTGCTTTATGATTTTAAGTAATAAATTACTTCTTGTCTTTTTAATAGGATTTTTAAAACACGAAGTGGCCTTTTTCTTATAAATTTGGATAGTGTTATATTAACAGATACAGGATGGAGATTATCTGAAAACTGTTGTATGCTGTGCTGTGCTGTACATTTCGAACAACAATCTGATATCCTTCACATAATCCTCCAGTTTAATGATATTAGATAGTTGGAGGCGATCGGCCACAGGAAGACTTGCTTGACCTAGGTTGTGTGCTAGTTGGCACTCACAAGTCAAGTAAGGCGTATCTGCAACCTTGAAGGAACTCATGTCCCTCTTTCTGAGATTCGGACCTGTATCACCCAGTGCCGTCTGCAGTTAGAGACGTTACCATTGAGCTAGCTATTCGGGGTCGCGATTGACCTCCTGTAGGACTGTAGTGGGTATTTGGAATGGACAATACTTACTTACTTTACTTTACTTCGGCTATCTCCTACGGGAGGATGAGCCGGCTTCATGAACATCTCGAATCATCGCTGCCCAGGCGCGGCGATCTGATGCAAGGTTTTGCGACAGGGTTATCCAATTCTTGTTCCACACGGAGTCCGTAGACGGTTTGTAGCCCCAGGCACTCCATATCAGCCTTGACTGTACCAAGCCATGTTTCAGCTGTCCACCCCTGCGACATCGCCAAGATGGTAATGGCGAGGGATTTAGAACTGATTTGACCAGATCGTCATCTGGTCGGCGCAGAACATGGCCAAACCACCGAAGGGACGTTGTTGGACCAGTACTGGAATTTGGTTGATGTTGTAGCAACGACGACGCACTTCTTCGTTGGAGAGTTTGTCCTGCCAACGAACATGCAGAATGTACCTGAGGCACCAATGGTCTACTACCTCGAGTCTGCGTAAATCTTCCGCGCGAAGAGGCCAGGTTTCACAGCCATACAGGAGAACGGGTCGTATGGAGCTTGGTAGACCCGAATTTTAGTCCTGAGACTGATTTCCCTCTTGCTCCATAGAACGCTCCTCAGCTGTAGAAACGCATTCCGGGCGTTGGAGATTCGCGCATTCACTTCGTTTTTCGCTTGACCGTTGGGGAGCATTATGGATCCCAGATATCTGAAGGATGGCACAATTTCAATAGGTGCTCCATTCAGGGATAAGATTTCATCATTGCTGGTGGATGTGTTCGAAAACATTTTGGTTTTGGAAGTGTTAATTTTCAAACCGATAGTAGGCGCGAGGTGGTTTATCTGATCGAGCGCCTGTTGCATATCGGGGAAGTTTTCAGCTAATAACACGACGTCGTCGGCGAATTCGAGGTCGGTTATGTGAATATCGGGCGAAAGTTGGACGCCGTGGTGCTCGGTTAGGGCGTGCCGCAAAATCCAATCAATTGTGAAATTGAACAGGATGGGGGATGCTGGACAACCTTGCCGGACACCGCTGGTTACCTCAAAAGTGCGAGACTCTTCACCGTTCACTCGGACTCGAGCTTTGGTGTTGGAGTAGTATGACCTGAGCAGGTTGATTAGCTTGGTCGGAACTCCGTCGAGCTCCATTAGATACCAGAGTGCTCCTCGATCAACTGAATCGAATGAAGCAAGCAACCGTCGGCTGTTGGAATTTGTCCCTGTGTTCCAAAATTCTTCGCAGTGTGAATAATTGATCAACACAGCCTCTTCCAGGTCGAAATCCGGCTTGATTTGGCCTTGTTCGCACGTGGCGTTCGGCCGCGAAGCGGTTCAGGAGAATGGAAACAAAAACCTTAGCAGCGATATCAATCAGACTTATGCCTCGGTAGTTCTCGCATAGTGACCTGTCTCCCTTTTTGTGGAACGGTAGCAGAACTGAGGTGCTCCAATCGGAAGGAATGGTTTCGGACTCCCAAATTGAGCAGAACAGCGAGTGCAGCGAATCGATTAGCGCTGGAGTGCAGGCCTTGTATATTTCTGGAGGTAGACCATCTTCGCCCGGAGCTTTTTTGTTTCTGAGTCTGTTAATTGTTTTAGCTATTTCGGTTGGAGTGGGTGGATCGCAGTCAACTACGTAGGGTGTTGGTAAGTGTCGTATCGGTCGATGAGACGGTTGACCAGCGTTGCGATTGAGTAGCTGCTTGAAATGTTCGGCCCATCGTTCCATCTTACCATTGGTGTCCGAAATAATTTCTCCTGATGCTGTGCGTAACACAGCATGACTGTTAAGGCGTTTGCCAGATGATAGGCGTATGAGGCGATAAAGTTTTCCGAAATCGCCTACATTTGATGCTGCTTCCATGTTAGTCGCCACATTAGACCAATAGCGATTTCTGTCATTCCTAGCAGACTGTGTAGCTTTGCGCCTGAGGGAGCGATAAACTGGAGACTTTGCTAGGCGAGCGTCTCTGGCTTGCGAGGATAGATGCATGGTGTGCTCTGAAATCCAGTCTTTCTGCTTCTTGGATGTGGTACCCAAATGCGACATTGAAGCTTTAGAGACTACTTCTTTGAAATGATTCCATCGTGTCTCAGGTGTATTAGAAGATGTGGATGTTGGTTCATCTGCGGCGCTTAGTTCGGCCTGGATTTGTTTGGACAAGGCTTGTCGCTTTGTCGAACATTGAAGCGGGGCAACATTGATACGCTTCGGAGGTCGCGCTTCTGGCGTGTTGTTAAACGAAGTTTGAATTTCGCCCGAACTAGAGTATGGTCTGATCCCCCTTTATTTCCGGCCTCTGCGCCACGATAGGATCGACAGTCTTCCACCGAGGAGATCCAGCGTGAGCGCACTAGGATGTAGTCGATCTGATGTGCAGTGCGACCGTCGTTCGAATACCAGGTGAGAAGATGTTTTCTAGGGTGTTGAAATCGAGTGTTGGTGATATATAATCGATTGTAATCAGAAAAAGCTAAAAGTCTATCACCATTACGGCAGCGCTGATCGAGACCGTGTTTGCCTAGTATATGTTTTGTCGCGTCGTCTGAAGGGCCAGTGCGGGCGTTCCAATCGCCGGCTACTATGAGAACGTCACGCTTTGGGATTTTGTTGATTGCCTCTTGAAGATTGTCATAAAATTCGTCTTTGATACTTTCATCAGAGTCGAGGGTTGGGGCATAGACAGCGAGAACAGAAATGTCGAGCGGGGAACCCTTGAACCTAGCGATTGCAACTCTGGAGTTGACCGGTTCGAATGATATTAGGGCATTATTGGCTTTGTTACTGAGAGCAAATGCTACCCCATGTTGTCCCGAATTATTCTGGGGTCCACTATGAAGCAACCAGAATGAAGAATCTGTTCCAGGTACGGCTATTCGGCGGGAGCCATGATCGGGTAACCTCACTTCAGATAGACACGCTATGTCCACCTTGTAGTCGTATAAAGAACGCATGGTGATAGACTGGCTACCAGGATCCAACAGCGTCCTAACATTCCAGCAGCCAACAAATAGTTGGTTTCTAAGTGTTAATTTCCCAGCTGGCTTACTTTTCACACTGGCCACCGGGTGAGCACAGGGCGCGTCGCTTACCGGGAACGCCGTAGCATGGTGAGAGTTGTTTGTAAGAGAGTTCATGGGAATTTGGTACGAGTGATGTCCCCAGCATCGCTCGGCCTTTTGTTTGAGAGTGCAGCTCTAGCCTTTACACAACCAAGTGTGACCTACAAGGCAGTAGGAGTGGAGTAGGAGTCCACTATCCATTGGCAGCCGGTGACCGGAGTTCGGTTCATACGCCTTTTTGAATGGGGCCAGACATCCAGGACATCCAACAAGCCCTTTGTCCATACGTCTGCCGGTGAGCTCCAATGAGCTTCATACGCCAGTCGTTGGAGGTTTGGAATCAGGGTTTAGCCATCTCCCCTAGACTGTCATCCAATGGACAGTCAACCCGGTGAAGAGCGCCGGGCATCCGCTTCCGCCCTCTCACTTCGGTGAAAAAAAGCTTGCCATCACGGTGCACATTGATTTGTTGATATTAGATGGTTAGAGGCACTCGCAGTAAGCCTTGAACCTAGGTTTTGTGCTAGTTGGCACTCATCAGCACCATGATGACGAGCTACCTAGAATGGTGGCCACATTGAAAACCTGACTGCTAGAATTCAGTCTGCACTGAAGAAAGGGCTTGACACGTCACACTAGTTACTAGTGTCCAGTCAAAAAATCCTCCACTTTATATGACTCTGCTCTGGGGGGGGGGAGTTCATCAGCATCTTTGTTGGCAAGTATTTATGTTCTCAAGAGTTGATTTGTAAGGATTAGATTTGTTTTTTTTTTTGAGTTTCACCATGAATGGATATTAGTTAGAGAACTATTGAAAACCAGCACTAAAGTACTTGGTAGCTGTTTCATTCTAGCTTGGAACTCATTGGCAGTATGCATCCACTGTCAGAGTTTGAACCCAGAACCTTCCGGTTACAAGGCAAACTCGTAGACTACTATTCACCCACTGGCAGCCAACTCAATGGCTAACCCATGAATCGTGACCTGTAGGGTGCAGCAGGTCGGGTGTGAAGACAAATACTCACCGAAGACATTGGCTGGCAGTTGCGTCATATCGTGAATTCGCAGAAGTAGGAATTCATGCGTTGGCCATTGGATCGGTTCCCAATGGCTTATTGGTCTACGAGCTCGCCTTGACGCCAGAAGGTCCTGGGTTAAAATCCCGTTGGGTGCGTACTGCTGAAGAGCCAGTTCCAAACTAGGCTGACGAAAGAGCTATCCAGTACTCCCAGGGTTTTCCAATGGTTCTCTAACTAATATCAACTCATGATGAAATCCTGTAACCATGATTCCTAACTTCTACCGATTCGTGATTTCCGTGTGACTTCCACCAAAGGCGAGTATTTATTCTCACTGTCGAGCAAAGTTAGAACTCATAGGTTAGCCATTAGAGTCAGTGGAATGGTCTACGACCTTGCATTGTAACCGGAAGATGCTGGCTTAAAAACCCAGGGGGTGCATACTGCTGATTTGCCCCAATCACTAGGACGAAACAACTGGCTGTTCATTACTCTGTGATCAAATTATTATCATTATGACTCGTCATTTGGTTTTCAGAGTGGAACACAGGTGCTTAGCATCGCATATCCTGTCCTCTGATGTCTTTTTTTTTAGTTGTCTCCATAACTGCCACATGATCTCCTCCGTCTATGTTGCTGTTTGTTTCACACTTGATGACGTGTTGTGTGATTTCACTCAATGTTGTCCTCCCATTGCGGCGTATGTTTACACCATCACTGTTGTCTTCCGCATGTTTGTCAGACAATAAATTGTTGATTGTTTCGTTGACCAAGTTCTGTGTTACTTATTCTTTCTAGCTGGTCATCTGACCTCTGTAGTATGGAGCGAAAGTAGATGTTGGCGTGAATCTGCAATAGCCTGTTGGAAATGCTTTTCGTGATAAATGAACGAAGTTCTCGGACCATACAGAAGCACTGACTAACTTGACATTACTGCTGAAAATGTATATCTTGTTACAAATTTCCAGTATAGAAGATCCCCACATGGATATCAGAGTAATGAAGTACTACTGCCTTGCTTTTCGAATCTCCATCGATAGCTGCTACCTTGATGTGGTGGTTGGGCTTTCACATCGTGATGATCCAACGAGCTACACTGTCTGGAACCAATATTCCTACAGGTCCTACTATGCCAGGAAGGTTGTTAGGATAGCGATTAGACTAAAATCAGTAAGAATCTTTCTTACACTATGCTGGGGGTCTGTGGGCGAAGTCGTACTGATGGGGAACAGGAATATAACAGCAGTGAGGTGTTTCCCTCAGATGGCCAGCATGTCAGCTGGCTTTGCTGTCTCTCCACTCTGGAGAGAGGGGGTTAGAAAAGATCAAACCCCTACAATTGTCTGTCTGTCTGTCTGTTTTCGACAGAGAACTTTTCACAAATGTGCGGAAGTTCAAGTCGCCACACTCCGTGTAGCACGCGAAGCAAGAGAGGAAAGTACAAGAAAAGCATAATAGAAACAGTGAGCAGAGGTGTGAGACAAAGAAGTAATAAAGAAAAACAAAACAGTTTCATTGGAGATCATAAGTCACAAGGAGTGGATCCATCTGCGCCACTGAGAACGATTTTGAGCCATGTCACCAATTGTTTCCAACCATTGATTTTTACCGTCCCGAGGACCCCAGCCCGAGAGTCTACACCTTCCTACGTGGCTTAGACCAACTGTTGTGGATTTCATTGACTGGTGAGGCCATGTTTTTGTTTGACCGCCGCTAGCTTTTTTCCAGCCTGACCCTATATCCGCTAACATTGCTCGTCGAGGGAGGCGATGGCTTGGCATACGTAACACATGTCCTAACCATCTCAGTCTTTGTAGCTTCACGACTTCGTCGATAGATTTCCCCTGTTTACCTAGAACTCTACGCCTAACCTCAATGTTGCACACCTTATTATGCCACTTTAGACAGGAAATAGAGCGCAGGCACCTATGATCAAAGACAGCCAGCTAGTCTTTTCATGTCTTCCACTCTCAGTGGCCAGGTCTCGCTCACGACCATAAAGGAGGACGGAGCGGACTGATGAGCAGTACACCCGCCCTTTGGTCGATAGTCGAACATCTTGTCTACGCCAGAGTCGGCGTAAACTGGGATATGCAAAACCAGCCCTCTGTATCCGTGCTCAGATTTCGTCAGAAATCAACCCATTGGCACCGGCTAATGGTACTTCCCAAATAAGTGAAGCGGTCAACGTGCTCGACCACTTCACTTCCTATTTCCAAACTAGGCGTCGATGTAGTCCAGTCCTGTAACATCATCTTGCATTTGGCGGGAGCGAATCGCATGCCAAACATTCGTAGAATACAGCTCAAGGTGTTCAGAAGACTCTGCATTTCGTCAGCGTCCTCGCCTAGAAGGACTATATCGTCTGCATATTCTAAGTCAACGAGATTATTCCCCGGTAGCAAGTCAATTCCTGAGTCTCTGAAGTCACTTAGGGTTCAGTCCATTAACACATCTATGATGAAGTTGAATAGAAAAGGAGATAATGGGCATCCTTGACGGACACCACTGGTCGTCATCAGTTCAGATGACAGCTCGCCGTAAGCCCTCACCTGGCTGTATGAGTACGAGTAGAGTGCCTTAATCAGTGCAATATATTATCTCGGAATTCCCTTTACAGCCAAGCATCTCCAGAGAACTTCTCGATCGACAGAGTCGAATGCTGCCTTTAGGTCAAGAAATATAATGACTGTTGGACGCCGGTTGGAATGCCTATGTTCTAGAATCTGTCGGAGGGTGAAGATATGATCAATACACCCTCTTCCTGGTCTAAAGCCTGCCTGGCTCTCTCGTGTTTGTGCCTCCCGAGCACCACTTAGTCTACGCATGATTATTGAGCCTAAGACTTTAGATACTATATTAGTCAAGCTAATCCCTCTGTGATTATCACACGAAGACTTGTCTCCCTTCTTGTATATGGGGATAATCAGTGACTTACACCAACCCGATGGGACTTCTTCTGATTCCCAGACGCTGCCTAGTACCTCAGTTAATCCAGACAGTAAGCTGTCTCCACCGTACTTAAATACCTCTGGAGTGATTCCATCAGGTCCCGATGCTTTGCCTAGTTTCAGATTGGAGACAGCTTTAGTAACCTCAGTTAGGGATGGAGGACCTGTGTCTATATCCCATTCAGGGAGGTGTTGGATGTTCGGAAGGTTGAGCGTGGCTGTGGGCCAATTAAACTGCTCCTCATAATGCTCTTTCCAACGATCCAGTCGTCTATACTGGGAGCTAATTATAGTGCCACTTTTCTCCGAGATTGTTTCACTAATGATTTGTCTTCTCCAACCCGTTTACGTGGTGAGTCTAAATAGTTGCCTGGTGTTGCCTATTCTCGAAGCTTTCTCCATCTCTTTGGCTTTTGTCAGCCACCACTGTTCACGGTCCTTGCGGAGACTTTTCGCAATTGTACATCCCGACTTACCCTACGGTAGCCTGTAACTGGCGGTAAGTTTAAGCCAAGAAACCAGTTCATACAGGCCGTGTATGACCAGGCTCAAGCAGTTGTCCCCTGGGCTCTGTGGTCACGCAACACTAACCCTCTTTCTATTTCAGGTACCCGAAGAATCAACCAACTTCCACAGTGTGGCCAGCTGGGAAGTAACAGCCGCCCACACACTTCCAAAAGCACAAAAAGGCTTCTTTCGAATCTCAGAACTTAACATCCTCATCTGTTTTGCCTGTAGCTGGAATTGTACTGCCTAGATGAGACAGAAAAGTAACCTCCTATAGATTTTTCCTGTTTATAATGATTGATGCTTATTATTCGTAGTTAGATGTCTTCATCTCCTGTATGTTCCCTTGAATTCCTGTCTTCTCTGTCTACTTGTTCGTTTTTCGCTTGTAAATCATCGAGGTTTTTTGACACAAAAAAATAATAAACCATCTGCAAATTTGATGGAGAGTAATTGATAACTGAATAGATCTAGGCGGTCGTAGTGAGTGAATGCAGTCTACATTACCGAGAATAATCCTCAGCCATGTCACCAAAACTCCCATGACTTTGGCGTATTAATGACCATTGTCAGGCTAGTCAGTGATATATCTTACATACATGCACCTTATTCACATAATGTTTTCTGTTTTCCTTTATGTCTGTGAAAAATGGCCATTGAAAGTGAAAGTTCATGAAGATGCTGGCTGTCTTTGATCATATATGTGTCTGCGTTCTGTCTCCAACGCTAGATGGTATATAGGCTTCTGTCTCCTTTCTAACTTACAATTAGTCATCCCTTCTTACACCTCACATTATGTAGTAGAATTTTCAAGGACAAAGTTTACCAGTATCTGATTGGTCAAAAACTTATGTGTTTAATTATAATTACGATTGTACAGCTCATGAAAATGAATCGTCGAAAAGAAAATTTTCTTCGCTGTTTGTGCCTTTTCTTATGACTCAATATGGGAATATTTCGTTCATATATATATATATATTAGAGAGAGAGAGAGAGAGAAATTGATAACAGAGGTCAAAGGTTATTGACGCTTATTAACGCAATAAATCAAATTGCATGAGTAATAACCATGTTTCAAGAATTAAGAATACTCTTACCTGCTACTATACGGATCAGAGACTTAGCGCTGCGTCACGTAGAGCACTTCAAACAAACTGCACACCTTCATCAATAGCTGTCTTCGCTCAATACTTCGCCCGCTCAAGATCAGACGGCCGACCAGATGAGATCAGCAGTAGGGAGGGATCTCTAGCAATGAGCAAACCAACCCAGCAGGGACTGATTGTGCAAGCAATCTGCAGGAATAAATGAAGGTGGATTGGGCATACTCTGAGAAAACAAACCATCAAGTGAGTGACATCAAACGCCAGGCTACCACTCGAGTGGGGCCCGAATGTGAAGAGGGGCGAGTTGGTCGTCAGTACGAGGGTGACATTGAGGAGGAGGTGATGTGAATGCGAGATGAGGGTATATGGGCAGATCTGGAGCCAAGTGCAAATGTTGACAGAGAAGGGATACAATGGAGACGTGCAGCTGAAGCCCTATTTTCCTCTAAGAACTAAAGGAAAGAAACGATAATAATTACCTGATCAAGAAAGTTGACCAATAATCAGTTGAATGGTGAAAAATCATTCGCATGTAGTTGGTAAGAGACAAGAGAACAAGAGACGAAAAATGAGTTGGAAAAAAAAAATAAAACGTAAAACGGACTATATAGAGCTGATTATATGTCTGTTCAGGTGACGAGTTCAACCGAAATCTGATGAGTCCATTAAATCCTGCATTATTAACCTTTATTGCTTGTTTTTTATTCAGGAAAACAAAGAAAGAAAACAAATAGGTAAAGAAACAAATATTCTAAGTTTTTACGAGTTGATCACGGATTGATATCAGTTAAAGAACCATTGAAAACTAACCACAAGGAGTACTGGGCAGCTGTTTCATCAGCCTAGTTTGTGAATCATCGGAAGTACCCACCCTTACAAACCAAACTATGGAAAAATAATCTGATGCTCGCTAGTGACTTGCTACAGGATGGAGTCTCTTGGAGTTCTAGTGAAAAGTCGTGACCAGTGAGCTCCAATTAGATGTCACGTGTGTGTATGGATGTCCCACCAAAGACAATGGTTGGGGTTGCGCTAAATTACGAATCGGTAGAAATTAGAATTCATGAGACATTAAATTGGGTCCCAACGACTGAATGGTATACGAGCTAGCTTTCCTTGCAACCGAAAGGTCCTGGGGTTCGAACCCTGGGTAGTGGGAGCGTACTTCCGATGATTCCCAAAACTAGGATGAAACAGCTGCCCAGTACTCCCTGGTTTTCAATAGTTCTCTAACTGATATCAATCCGTCATCAACTCGTAAAAAGAAAAACTAACCCTTACAAACCAAACTATAAAATATTCTAAGGCTATGATATTACAAAGCGGTTGGGTAGGATGTTTCAGAACACAAAGTTCAGGTCTTTCCTTAAGGATTGCTAAAGATTTGGCTGCACAAAGACCTAGGCGAAATCTTTTTGAACAACTTATTATTAGTATTCCCCTGGGTTCCGAGTGGGACATAGTGCTTCAACAACACATCCCCACTTTCTCCTATTTTCTGCTGTCCTCTTCATCTCCGTCCACAACTGACCGTAATCTCTAATCTCCTCAAACACCCACGATCTCCTCCCCGCACCGACGACCCACTCCTCGCTTCCGATTGGGATTCAACTCGAGCAATGGTCATTATAGCGCGTGGTGTCATTCGACAGTTTCTTCAACGTATTTCCCATCCATCCATCTCCAATTTTCCCCTACATATTTGTTGAGCGATCGGCTGTCGCTTGTTGGTTTGTTCCTAGTCACCCAGAGTTTCTTGTTGCTAATTCATTTTGGCCGGTTTGCTGGCCATTTGATCTTTATTATGGAGTCAGTGAAGGTGGCAGCTGTTGATAAAAGTCTGTAACTTGGTGGAAATCCTTTTCATGAAACGCTGATCAAGTTTCTGACTCGTATAGAAGGACCAACTTGACACTGGTGTTGGGAATCCTAATCTTGTTGTTTATACTGGCTGGTTGAGTGGAGTGGAGAAGATTTCCAAACTGGTTTCAGGTTGATGAAGGTGTATCTTGCCTTGCCTTTCCGATATTTTCTGGTTTTGACATCTTCATCCGTTCTAGCTGCCTGTAGTTGAAACGATGCTTCCTAGATGAGTGTGTGGTGAGAGCAGGCTGCTAGCCGATTGGTTGACACTAATCTACGTTAATATGGGCCGTGAGAAAATATGAACAAGACTGAGTCAACAACCAATCACAGCAAAGTTAACGTGGCAAAATATGATTCGCAGATAGAGAACTCTATTTGTCGAGGAATCCCGAAACAACCAATCAGAAGCCTGCGTTTGTCTGCCTAACTTCTGATAAACAACCAATCAGATGACTGCGCTTGTCTATAATAATGTATGTGAAATATGTATAAATACGTGTTGATTTTCATAATAAAACGATCTGTTGCTTCGCCCTTGTCTTCTGTTGTTACAAGTGAAGAAGGTAACCTCTGTTAAATTTCTCCTATTGATGGTGGGTGACTGGCGCTAGTTGTTGTTGTTGTTGTTGTTGTTGTTGAGGTTCGTTGGTTATCTGCATCATTTCCGAACGACTTGGTCCTAATTTATATGTGAATCTCAATAAGAAGTTACTGGCGATACAACTGAATGGCCAAAATTATTAACTTTGATATAAAAGAAGAAACTTTTAGCAAAGAGTTACTCCAGTTTTCAGCGATATCATTTATTCTCAAGCTGTGCTTCTCTTCAACTTTGCCATCGATGACATTCTGGAGTGAGCTCTGAAGGATGTACGTGAAGGTGGTGTAGATCTGCTACCTGGAGATAGATTTTTCGACCTCGAGTATACAGACGATATCGTCTTACTGTGCGATAGCATGCAGGCTGCCCAAATCGCACTTGATCAGTTGGCGTTTAGTGTCTGTAAGTATGATATGTGCTTTACGCCGTCTAAGTGCAAAGTACTGTTACAAGATTGGCAGGAGCCTGTACCTGCACTCACTCTTGCAGGTGAACCGCTTGAATTTGTTGATAAGTTTGTGTATCTGGGTAGTTGTGTGAGAGCTGGTGGAGGCGTGATAAACGAGATTCCCAACCGTATCATAAAGCCTAAAGTGGTATACATCAACTTGAGTCACCTCTGGAGCCATCGTGACATTAGCCTGGCTGTCAAAGGTCGGGTATACAATGCTTCGGTGGGGGCTGTCTTCCTCTACGTCTAGCCTCTCCGAGCTGAGGATGCGCTGAAACTCTGTGTATTCGATCATCGCTGTCTCCGAAGGATTGCTTGCGTTCGATGGCATCATCGCGTGAGTAATTATGAGATTCGGCGGCGTGTGTTTGAACATAGTGGAGATCACCATTCATTGAGTGTCGTCATCTAGAAACACTAGCTTCGGTGGCTTGGACATATGCTACGAATGTCATCCCAGAGGCTTCCGTACAGGTCTCTGTTCGCTAGCCCTGGGATGGGATGGAAAAGGCAGACGGGTGGTCAGTCCATGACGTGGCGTCGTCGGATGAAGGGTGTTTTTGCTAGATTAGCATCGGTTGGTGCGTCACGGCTCCCTGCTTGGAGTTCGAGAGATAGCTCAAAACGCTATCGGATATGGCCAAGAATCGTAATCAATGGCGAATGTGTTGCGATTTCCTTCTTTCTTCCCCTCCCGATGATAGTTAACGAACACTGTTTGAACTTGTCAAGCATGACTGGTTTCCTTCCAGATGAAGTTCTTTATCCGTTCTCTACCTTTATTTTTACTTTTAATCTATGTTGTTATTATTATTTTGTGGCGCGTCTTTCATGGCGCCATATTGTAGCAAGTTTTTTTCTGCGTTTAAATAAATAAATAATGTGCAACCGCCTATATATATAGTAAATTATCTCAGCAACAGAAGGAATATTTTCAAAGATGTGTCATTAAAATTATAAATTGGAGATAAATAATTACGCAGTGTAGGCGTTTATCGGTAGAAACTTAAATAAAGCGAAATAAGTAAACTGAGAGAGACAGAATATAATTGATGGAATAAAGGTAGAACTCAACTAAAACTGAATATGAATTGACAACAGTGCTAATAAAGCGTAAAAATTCAACAGGAGGACGGTGAGAGAAGAAAATAATACAGTTTAGAAACGAAAAATAACAATTACTTATTCCGTGTTAAGATATATCATGTCCATTGTAGATTTAATGACTGAACAAACATCTTCTTCGGCATGCAGAGTTCAGGATTTAACATGTGATGAATTACCCCTATTGCTTCTGCTGTTTGAAGAAATTTGATTCCTAATTCTTTAGCGAGATTCCCCCGTATTCTGTAGATAACTTTGAAGGCACTTTATGGGTTAGCTTGATGTCTAGATTCGAACAGGTATTCTAGGATAGAGGATCCTTTTCTTCTTTATCAAACCATGAGGGTAAGTTTTTGATAATACGTATGGATAGCGAACGCTGGGTACGGCTGATATACCTAGCTCCACTACATGAGCAGCTGAATTGATAGATGCACATTAAAGAGGCTACCAGTGATATCTTATCCTTCGGATTCATGGGAATTATTGGTTTTGAAATAAAATCTCTAAAGTATATTTCATATAACAGTGAATATCCTGAGAAATTCATTAATAAATACTCTGAAGAAATTAGTCCCTGCAAAACAATCCAAACAGTTCCTAAGAAACCTGTCTATATCAGTTTGCCGTTCGAAGGAGATGATGTACAGGAAGTAAGTAGTCAAACGAAGACTCGACAAAGGTATCAAGAGAACTTACTATACTGCAAAACTTGTTTCACTTAACACCACTAAGCGAGTGATTCAACACTTTGGGAAAGACCAGTTGACAATCTCGACACTTCAAACTGCGTATATCAATTTGAGTGTGTTTGTGGAAGCAAATACATAGGTCGTACGGAAAGGCGATTGTCTACTAGCATGATGGAGCATTTGCCAAAATGGTTGAGAACAGCTGAGTGGAAAATGCTAAAATCCTCAATAACAAAATATCTTGTGGATTACGGACATGATATCGACGCGGTCAAGTCATTCACTATTGTCAGCAGACAAAGAAACAAGAGGATGCTTGCAGTTGCGGAGGAGGCTTGTGCAATTCGAGTTTATAAACCAGGTCTCTGTGTACAAAAGGAGATGGTCGCCACTCTGAATCTACCACGGTAATAGGTTTTACTTATTACTCTACGTCTTATTATCATTATTATTCTTGATTCATTTAAAACTATCCTTTATCAGTAGGATTATCTTAACTCACTTCAACACTATTATTATTGTTATTATTATAACCATTACTATTGATATTACTCTGTTTACAATTCTTGATATATTCTCTAATTGAAGCGTAGTGTATTTTATCTTAATTTTAATCTCTCATACTCCCTCTCCCTTGATCTATTTGAACATGACCTGGAAAACATTCGCACCCGTCTTTCTGCATGACTAATTCAATGTAGCTTATTTGTGCTTATCAGTCTTATATCTCCCAATGTAATTTAAAAAGTATATATATCCGTGGAGTATTCAGCTGACGAGTTCTATCGAAATTTCATGGATTCATTAAAACCTGCTTTATTAACCACATTTGTTGCTTGTTTTAAATTATTGGTTTTGTATGGAAGGTTAGTCGAAGTTCAGAGATGAAAAAGGTTTCCTTCAATAAACGGTACAGGCAGTTTCTCAGTATTTCTGCCGACGACTCTCCATTGAATTGTAGATTCAGGTAGTTTTCTTTTCAGGGGCAAAATTCAAGATGTATGTCTCACTCGCTTTGAGATTCATCACTTGGAGGATATTTTGGATCATTTTTTAAAATCTACCTACAAGCTTAGTTAATAACTAGTATAATAAAGTATGGTAAGTTCAAGTCGTTCAAAAGGTTTCCGACAACATCTGTTCGTAGCAGAATCTCTTCCAAAACATAAAGAAAACCTGAAACTATGTATTGCAGAAACGATATATCCGATCCCTAACAATAATTTGTTTTTATTTTTCATTACAGCTTGATTCCACACTGTATTTTTTGTACAAGTATGGAATTTTCAGCATGTGATATCGGTAGCCCAAATTTTGCAGGCCGACCATAGATATCAGGTATGCGTCGGCAGGGGATCGAACCTCGGACCATGTGCATGGTGGTCGACAAGAGTCCTAACCACTGTGCCACCGATGCACAATGTTTATAACTTTAGTGACAACTATTTCTGAGTAATATTCATCTATTAAATGTCTTCAGATTACGTAACCAAGTTTCACAATCCAAGTTTGATCAAGGACTGATGTCAGCTAGAGAACAGACCATTGAAAGCCAGCTAGGGGGGGTACTGGATATCTGTTTCGTTCTGGTTTGGAACTCATCGGGAGTACGCTGTCGCTGAATTTCAAACACATGACCTCCCGGTCACAAGGCAAACTCGTAGACGATTTAGTCACTCTCGAGTGGTTGAGCCACAGGATGATCCTGCATCACGGTCTCGTCTCGCAAGAGGCAGGGATGGGTGTATTTGGTTCTCCTGAAAACCAATACTCAGTCAATGGGTGTATCACTGTGTGGATTGTGTGCGTCGGTGGCACAGTGGCTAGGACTCTCGCCGACCATGCACATGGTCCAAGGTTCGGTCCCCTACCGACGCATACCTGATATCAATGGTCGGCCTGCAAAATTTGGGTTACCGATATCACATGCTGAAAATTCCATACTTGTACAAAAAATACAGTGTGGAATCAAGCTGTAATCAAAAAATAAAATGCAAGTCAATGACCCATGAATTCTAACGTCTACCAATTTTTTATAGTTTGGTTTGTAAGGATTAGATATGTTTTTACGAGTTGATCACGGATTGATATCAGTTAGAGAACGGACCATTGAAAACCAGGGAGTTTTGGATAGCTGTTTCATCCTAGTTTGGGAATCATCGGCAGTTTACACCCTCCACTAAGGTTCGAACCCAGGACGTTCCAGTTACGAGGCAAGCTCGTATACTATTCAGCCACTGGGACCGGATTCAATGGCTCATGAATTCTAACTTCTACCAGTTCGTGATTTTAGCGCGACTGGCACAGTCAATGTCATCAGTGGCGAGTATTTGTCCTCACTGCCGACTGGGTGGCCCTCATTGATCACAACTTCTCACTAGAACTCCAAGCAATTTAGTCCTTCAGCCAGTCACTAGCGAGCATCAGATTAATTTTCAAGAGCTTGTTTGTGTAGGGATTCCATTTATTTCACTTTCGGTCACGGATTGATTTCAGTTATAGAAGTACCGGAAACCAGGGGACGTAGTTAGTTCGTCCTAGCTTGGGATACTTTAGAAATGCACAAACATAACTCCAACAGGGAACAAACGTAGGACTTTCAGGTTGCAAGGCGATCTCGTTGACCAGTTAGCCAATGGAATAGAATCCAAATTGGCCCATCAATTTTAACTACCGCCATTTCGTGAAATATACAGCGCAACCGCTAGTCAATATCATCGGTGCACTGCCAAACTGGTTGACCCACTCACTGGTCACAGCTTTTCACAAGAACTTCCGCCTAGGTGACCACATACTCGTAAACCAACATATGGAAACCATTCTAGTGACTAACTGTGTTCGATTCTTGGTGGAGTTATGAGTGCGTTCTGTGATGAGGAAGGGTCTCAGAAAAGACGAAACGACTAACTAAAGCCAATGTGCCATGAAACTTGAAGTCAGTCATATATCCCTGCAACTCAGCATTTGTAAACATTTTCTCGTGTAAAAAATTCTCCTTTCTACGGAACTATGTTACGGTTTCACAACTGTGAACCGAATATTCACCTAGTCATTCTTATTCATCTTCGCCTGAAAATTTTAAATACTTATTACATGAAAAGACGCCTTTGACTAATGCGACGGAATCCAGTGACTCATGAATTCTAACTTCTATCGATTCGTGATTTATACCGTCACCTCTAGCCAATGTTATCGGTGGGTATCTGTCCTCACAGCCAGCCAACCTGATAGACCCCACTAGTCACGAATTCAATAACTCTATCCCGTAATCAGTCATCAATGAGGATTAGATAGGGAGTGAAGTGGTGGTTGAACATGTCGACCAAGTCACTTATTTGGAAGGTTGAATCAGCCAGCCCCAATGGGTTGATCACTGACGAAATCTCTGCACGAACACAGAAGGCATGTTTGGTCATCGTACGCCATCTCTGACTTAGTAGACGTGATATCCAACTGGCTGTCGGTCAAGAGACGTGGGTACTGCTAAGCAGCAGCAGCAGCAGTTCGTTCTGTCCTCCGCTATGGCTGTGGATGAGACATGGCCATTGAAAGTGGAATACATGGAATGCCTGACTAGCTATCTGTCTTTGATCATAGATGCCTGTCTTCTATCTCCCGTAAAAAGTGGTAGGTGTAATAAGGTGAGAAATATTGAGGTGAGGCTTCGGTCAAGCGCTAGGTAAGGAAGGAGGGGAAATAAGTCGACGAGGTTGTGAAGTTACATCGATTGGGAGAGATGGTTAGGACACATGTGTTACGCATGCACGTCTAGCCGTCGGTTTCCTCGACTGACTGGCAATGTTAGCTGACATTGAATTTGTCAGGTTGGAAAAGAGCTAGTGGTTGTCAAACCAAAACCAACATGGCTTCATTACCCAATAAAATACACAACAGTTAGTTTAAGCCAGCCAGTCACATAGGGAGGTGTAGATTTTCCTGGTTAAGGTCCTCACGATGGTAAAAACCAATAGATGGCTCAAAATCCCCATTCTCAATGACAGGCGCAGATGCATCCACTCCTTGTCACTTACTTATAGTATCCAATAAAATTCTGTCGTTCCTGCATATTACGTATACTTTTTGCCTCATATCTCTATTTATTATTAATTATTTACTTCCTTCTCTTGCTTTGTGTGCTACAATGAGGAAGGGAGTGTAGCAACTAAGACTGCTGTACATCTCTGCAAAGTTCTACATTGAAACTAGACAGTCAATGAGATTAATTTAGAACTGTTGGTTTACAGAAGCTGGATCAGTACGGATTAACCACCACCTATTCACAATGGTAACATCTCACTGAATCCTTTGAATTGAAAAAAAAAACAGTCGTAAGAACAGACTGTCGACGATCACTATTGATCTTCTTTACTGTAGTGGACAGGATTATGCGAGACTGAACGGAGAGTGACAAGATGAGAATATAATAATGATAATTTGCTTTATTCCAATTCAGTACTTGTGATACAGAATGGAATTCTCAGAATTTTACTACAGCGTTGCATCCAGTTTGTACATTAACAATAAATAAAATTCTACATAGATTAAGGGTAATCTCAGTTAATTTTGACAACAACATATTAGCATATCGGTAGCAAAGCCAAAAGTGAACAGAATGTTTGAAGGTGTTAGAAAAGTAGATACTAGCACATATACTGGCATAAGCGGTAACAAAAAGGTCGAGATATACAGAGTGTGAGAGAATGAAGAAGAATGTTTTTAATAGAATTTGTAAGGAAGAGAGAAACAAAACAGCACATAACAACAAAAAAGAGAAAAGGAAAGGAAAGAAAGAAAAAACGCAGTATCTATAGATGATATGAATTTGAAGGATGAGATCCAGTTGTTCTACTGAATATTTAATAAGTTATAGGTATCACGCCTAATGCTCTCTTCATCGCACAGAACACGAGCTAAGTAGGGTATGGTTGAGTTTTTGTACTTGCTAGTGCGAGAATATAGTTTTTTCTATATAGGCTTCTGGTTCTGCCTGATGAGATACAAGGTGGGGGCGGGGGAGAGTTGTCAATGAAGAGGGTGATGTGAGTTAGATAAAATGGATTTAGCCCATTTTCCACATGAGTCCAAGTACCTGTCGACCGGAATATTAACAAACTGAATAAGTGGCACGTTGCTCACCCTGCTGACAACTTTTAACATCCTGCGTAATAACGTATAGTCTTCAGAGAATAATAGGCAGGATGCAAGAGTTAACGAATTATAGGAGTAAGGGTTGGGTTATTTCAGAATGTCTTAACTTCTTGGTGTAGAAGGTAAAACGGAATATTTTCTTAGAAATCATCAAGATATGAAAGACCTACAAAAGAAACCTAGAATTTCTAATGTCATGTGCCAAGTGGAAGTGCTCACAGAGAGAACCAGGTGCAGCAGAGAGGACAGGGGGTGCTACTGAGGTTTCCCTTATCTACCATACAGAAGGCAAGGAAATGAATAATAACAATATAGGAAAAAATATATAATTATTTAATAAATCAACATTCATAAATTACATAAATCTGTACAAATAAAGATGAAATGATCAAGTTTCATAGTGTGACAACCTGAGTCCTCTTTGATATACACTTCATAAATATATTTTTATGTTGTATCCATCGATGAAGTCAATGATGACGATGATGTTGGGATAGGATAATCTGGACTTGTCTCTTCGTCTAAACTATGCAATTCTGTAATGAGTTTATCACGTAAACGTATTGTCGCTCGATCGATATCTAATGTACGACGACGTAGCCTTTCACGATTGCATTCAGTCACCTCAGCTAACCAACAAAAATCACCTAATATTAAATATTGTTTAATTTCTGATACTAAACGAGCAATATTTTCACATGCATGAACCTAAAATTGAAAAAAAAAATAACAAAAAAGAGGGGGGAGAGGGTGAGATGAGAATAAGTATTTGTTTAGTGACAGGATTTTATCATAAGTTAACATTGGTTAGAGAACCATTGGAAAACCCGGGAGTACTGGACAACTGTTTCGTCCTAGTTTGGGACTCTTCATCAGTACGCACCCACACCGCGGGGTTCGAACCCAGGACCTCCAGGTTACAAGGCGAACTCGTATACCATTCATTAAGCCACTGGGACCCGATCCAATGGTTCTTGAATTCTAACTTCTGCCAATTCACAATATAGCGCAACTGCTGCTAACTAATGTCTTCGGCGAGTATTTGTCCTCATACCAGACCTGCTGCACCCTACTACTGGTGACGACTTCCCAATGGTTCTCTAACCAATGTCAGCTCATGATGAAATCCTCTAACCAATCAAACAAATCCCTACAAACCAACACTTAAGTATCCATTTACTTGGAATAGTGAGTATGGTGTAATTTACAATAAAGCGAAAATATTCATTCAGACATCTATAAAACACAAAATAATCGAGTCAAGAATATCCTTTTCCTCCTCGTGTGGCTCTACAATTATATATGCATGTTTATATACATAGAATATTCTAGAATAGTAGTCAATACCAATATTGGTGTGTTCTTTAAATAATATCGATTTGTTAAATAAGATCACAATGGAATTACAGTTCATTAAAGATGAATAAATTAATTCTAGTAAGAAGTCGTGACCAGTAGGGTACAGCAGGTTGAAGATGAGGCAGTAACTCATCGGAGATAACATTGCGAAGTGGTCACGCTATGTCGTGAATTGGCAGAAGCTAGAATTCAACGACTATTGGATCGTGTTCCAGTGGCTCAATGGTCTACGAGCTCACTAGCCTTGTAACCAGAAGGTTCTGGTTTCGAATCCCGGTAGGTGCGTACTGCTGTGGAAGAGTCCCAAACTAGGACGAAACAAGTGTCTAGTACACCCTCAGGTGGTTTTCCAATGTTAGCCCATGATGAAATCCTCCATGCAATCAAAAATATAATAGTAAAGAGAATATCAATTAAAATTAGGAAAATCCCACAATAAATTGACGATCATTCAAACCTAGATGGCCAAGGTAAGGATAATATCAGAACTAGCTTCTTTTGGACGCATAAATTAAGCTTCTTAATGTGGATCCCAACAGCCAGCCTCAGAAATATTTAGTAATCGAACTGTTAAGGCGAAATCGAGATTCGTAGGGTATGCGGTAAATGACTTTAAAGGCCGCCTCGTTGAAATCAATCTTGTGTTCTGTGTTTCATCCACAAAAGGAGACAGAATAGCGCTATGTGAATAGATTTTATTTGTTCTTTACTTAACCACTATACAGAATGATGTTCGGAAATCCGACGAGAAACACGCCTTATTGTACGGCCTATGCAACTAACTGGCTCACTCCACAGGAGCAGTTAAATTGGTAGATACACATGGAAGAGGCGAAATTAGGCAGTTTATCTTTTACTCCGGAATGCAAAAGAGGAGTCGGTGGTTTTGAAGACACAGCGTAATTCAGCAACAGCAGCAGCAACAGGGAATGCTCTTTTTACCACATTTCTCAGGCGTTGTGTTAGTATCTCGCTGATGTTATCTCCTAGGAACTGCATTTGTAAGAATAATGCTGACTTAAGAACTGTTAGTATCTTGGGCTGCCTTGATTTTTTGTTCATATTCTTATCAATAAATTTTTCTGGATAACCGTTTTCACTAAGCAACTGTTTATAATATTATTAAGTTCCTCATCAAGACATTCATCCGAGCAGATCGCTCTTGCTTTGTGGCGGACGAAGCACTTTATCAGATTACATTTGTATTTTAAGGGCACGAAGCTGAAAAAAAAATGAGTATATTAACAGTCAGTTGATGTAGGTTTTCTATATATACCCTTCTTCTTATTGAGGCCATCCTCTTTTCTGGTCATAAGAACGTCTAGTAATGAAAAACTAGAGTCTTTCTCTTTCTCAATAGAGTAACATTTATTGCAGGATGAATGTTGTTAAATTTATCCAGGATGCTCTTTGCTTCTTCCTCCTCCTCACCTTCCATAATCAAAAATGTATTATCCATGTATCGACAATACAATTCAAGTTCATCAATAACATCTTTCAATATGTAAGAGTACGTTTGTTTGGATACTAGTTAGTAACTAGTGTGATGTGTGTGTGCCTAGTCCTTGGTGTGTTGGTTGGTGCAGGCTGAATTCTATCGTCAGCCAAGTTTGTCGTGTGGCCAACATGCTTGCGTGCCTCGCCATCACGGTACACTTTGAATTGTTGGTATTATATTATTATTATTGTTCCCTTGGGTTCCTAGTGGAACATAAGGAGGGCTTCAAGTGCACGTCTCCACTTGCCACTTCTGTCTTCCTTCTGCTGTACTTTTCACCTGCATCCATGTTAGTCCATACTCTTTCAATTCCTCTTCACACGACCTCCTCCATGTCACCCCTGGACACGTCTCACTCACCGCTTCCCTTCCGGGTTTCACGCGCGTGATGTTAACCAGCGGCCTCCTCAGCGAGTGTCCAATCCATCTCTTCACTTTCTCCTGCATATTTGTTGGGCGATTGGTTCTTGTTTTGTTTGTTTCTCCCCATAGTTTGTTCTTGTTGGTGATTCTTTCCGGCCCAGCCATCTGATCTTCAGTATAGAGCGATAGTTGACAATTGTTGATAAAGGTCTGCAATAGCCTGTTGGAAATATTCTTTGTGACCCGCCCACCAAGTTTCTCATCCGTATAGAAGAACTGACTGACTTGACGTTGTTTGTATTGAAAATCCGACCGAATTTTGTTGTTGATGCTGGCTGAGTGACGAAGATTTCCAGATTGGTTGTTTCAGGTTGATGAATGAATGTGTTTCTCGCCCGCCTTCCCGATCCTCGCTCGTTTGACATCCTCGTCCGTTCCGAGTGCCTGTAGTTGAGACAATGCTCCTTAGATAAATGAATGAAGTAACCGCTTTCAAATCCCTCCCGTTGATGGTGATTGACGCTGGATGTTGCTGTTGTTGGTTGGTCATTTTCATAACCTCCGTCTTGTCTATGTCCACCTGGAGTCCTGTCTTCGCCATCTGCTTCTTCTACCAGTTTGCCGGTTTTCGCTTGTAAGTCTTCGATTTTGTGTGACATCATACATAAATCATCCACGCGCGAAATCCAGGTCTTCTAGGTTCTCCATGTCGGTCCAGGATATCCCTGTCCCGTTTCTCGTTTCCCACCCACTGTCTGACGCATAAGCCAGTCAGTCCACCACAATTAGGAATATCATTGGTGATAGATAATAAGCACCCTTGTCTGACTCCTGTGTTTACTCCAAACGCCTCGCTGAGTTTTCCGTTGTGGATCATTTGACATGTTCCGTTGTTGTCGTACAGCTGTTGAATAAGGTTGATGAATATTTGGGGCACTGTACGCCGTAGTGCTCGAGTAGTTTCTAAATTACTTCGCAGTCAACGCTGTATGTCAAAGGCCTTCTCGAAGTCTATAAAGTTGAGGTAGAGGTTTGATTGACATTCCATGCTTTTTTTCTGTGATGATGATGCATAGAGTTGCAATTATATGGTTGGAAGTAATCGGCAGGGAGCCTTGCTCGACCTATGTATCCTGCTAGTTAACACTCACCAGTCAGCAAAGCGTATCTGGACACATTGAGAACTTGACTGAGAGTATTCAGTCTGCACCAACACACACCAAGAACTAGACACACACTACACTAGTTACTAAATAGCGTCCGATCAAAATATGAAATAAAGTCCTACAGGAGGTCAGTTGCAAGCCCAAATAGCTAGCTCAAAAGGTAACGTCTCTGACGCAGGTTCTCGAAAAACCCAACCAGGAAGTCTACACCTCCCTTGCTGGCTGGCTGGCTTAAACTAACTGTTGTGGATTTCATTGACTGATGGAGCCATGTTTTGGTTTAACGACCACTGGCTCTTTTCCAACATCATCTATCCTATGTCAGTTAACATTGCTGACCGTCGAGGAAGGCAATTCCTAGGCATACGTAACACATGCCTTAACCATCTCTCTCTCTCTCTCGGTCAATATAACTTCACAACCTTGTTTATTGATTTCCCCTTTCTCCTTACCTACCTACCTATAGACCGAAGCCTAAACTCATTATTGCTTACCCTACTATGGCATCTAACACGGGAGATAGAAGGAGAGCACATATGATCAGCCAGGCTTTCCATGTTTTCCACTTTTAATGGCCAGGTCCGATGTAGACACCAGTCAGTCTGTCAGTCAACTTCCACTTGTCCATTCTCTTCTTTTGGATGACTCTACTCATTGCGTAAAACACTTCCTGGAGTACACTACCATTATTTGATTATTTTCAATGAATCTCCCTTTGAATATAAGTTACTTATTATTATGGTATTCTTTTACGATCCCTATGGAACATAGGGCTTCAACCTAGAGCTTAAAAGGTTAACTGGCAGTGGTGTTTAGTTTTAAGCGAGGCGGTTGCCAACCTCATGGTCAACCTTCTCTCTTCACCAGTAGTCTTATATTATTGGCTTAGCAAGGTAAAGGAGTGCATTGGCCAGAGATGATAGAACCTTGAACCATATGAGGCGTGGTTGGAAAACATTCTACCACCACTGTGCTATTGATGCCATCTTTTAAATACAAGTATAAACCTTCAATTTATAAAAAAATGATTCGCTGGAGAGAAGAAAAGTGCCCTTTCTCACTGTTATGACTCGATACGAGAACTTTCCACTCAGAGTAACTAAACAATTGAAAAAAATATATAAAATAATACTAAGTTTTTTAAATCTAGTTAACCTGTTAAAAGCTATCTGTAATTTGACATGAGGCAAAGCGGCAGGGACCCGACGGAATTATTCCCGAGGTATTTAAATATGTAAATTAACTAAGGTACTAGGCAAAGTCTGGAAATCAGAGACGGTTCCATCAGACTGGGGTAAGTCACTTATTATACCGATATTCAAGAAGGGAAACAAGTCCTCGTGTGATAATCATAGGGGATCAGCCTAACGAACATAGTCTCTAAAATCCTAGGCTCAGTAATCATGCGTAGACTAAGCAGAACTCGGGAGGAACAAACGAGGGAAAATCAAGCAGGCTTTAGATCAGGTAGAGGGTGCATAGATCATATCTTCACTCTCCGACAGATTCTAGAACATAGACACACTTTTCGGCGTCCAACAATTGCCATATTTCCTGACTTGAAGGCGGCCTTCGACTCCGTGGATCGAAAGGTACTATGGCAATGTTTAACCGTGGAGGGAGTGACAAAAAAGTATATCGCACTAATCAAGGCACTCTATTCAAACTCACGTAGTCGTGTAAGGGCTTATGGGGAATTGTCATCTGAATTGATAACAACCAGTGGTGTCCGACAGGGATGTCCACTTTCCCCTTTCCTGTTTACCTTCATCATAGATATGCTGATGGAAGTATCCTTAACTGAACGTAACGACTTAGGAATCGACTTATCACCAGGGAATAGTCTTATGGACTTAGAATATGCAGATGACATAGTCCTGTCAGGGGAGGATGCTGACAAAATGCAGAGTCTTCTGAACACCTTGTACAGCAATCTTCGTATGTTTGGCATGCGATTCGACCTTGTAAAATGTGAGATTTCGCTACAGGACTGGACTAAATCAACTCCTAGCCTAGTGATAGGGAGTGAAGTGATAGGACATGTTGACCACTTCACCTATTTGGGAAGTTGTATCAGCACCAACGGACTGATTGGCGACGAAATCTCAGCACGGATCCAAAAAGCTCCAGTTGCTTTCGCTGACTTACACCATCTCTGGCGTAGGCGTGACATCCGGCTATCAACCAAGGGACATGTGCACTGCTCAGCAGTTCGCTCCGTCCTTCTCTATGGCTCTGAAACATGGCCAATACGAGGTGAAGACACCAAAAGGTTGACTGCTTTCGATCATAGATGTCTACGATCTCTTTCCCACGTTAGGTGGTTTAATAAGGTAAGTAATGTTGACATTAGGCGTAGACTGTTGGGCAAAGAGGGAAAATCAATTGACGAGACTATAAAGTTACATAGATTGAGATGGCTAGGTCACGTGCTGCGCATGCTTAACTATCGCCTCCCCCGATGATGGGCATTACTAGCTGATATAGGTGCAGGTTGGAAAAGAGTAAGTGGTGGTCAAACAAAAACATGGCCTCATCAATCCATGAAATCCTTGACAGTTAAAGTGAGTAAGATAGGGAGATGCAGACTTCCGGGTTGGGGCCCTCGGGACTCTAGGAATCAATGGCTGGAGACAATAGGTGACATGGCTCAAAATCGTTGTCAATGGCCAGCGCACATGTATTCAGTCTCTGTAATCTTTCATATTCCTTTCTACCATTACCCATTCTGTTTCACTCTTATACTTGTCAGACTGTATTGATTCTCTTCACTCATCTTCTTGTCTACCTTCGTGTGCTATTTGGAACGTGGCAACTCGAACTGGTGCACTTCGGTGCCAAGTTCTACGTTGAATCCAGACAGACAGATAGACAGTTAACCTGTTAGAGAAAATAAAAACTTACAATGTTAGCAGCTCTCACGCTAAACTCAAATGTATCTTGAGCACATTGAGTATACGGATTTAATCCTTTAGTTAATTCATTTGGATCAATCTATAAGTATATTGTTGTTGTTCTAATATATACAACAGAAATGTAATCTTACCTTAGATCGAGACAGAATCATTTCATAATTAGACAAAATTGAATTAATATTTGTTCGAAGTCTAGCCTTCAAACTTTGAATATGCGTATTCCTTTTACGCGGTAAATTTCCTTGACTACTTGATGCTGCTGAACGTGCCTGATTCGACTGCATAAGGAATACTGTTCCTTGTTATTTTTCTGAATAAGGGAAAAAGGGAAACAAATATATATTTAACAAATATTTACAAATCAGTTCATTAATACATGTTAAGTAAATACAAACATGAGTCGTTGGAAGGGAGCGGGGTGGGGAGGACTACTTACGCAAATGGTCCGAATTCTATCTGTTTTCGACAAAGAACTTTGCATCAATGTGCACCACTTCAAGTAGCCACACTCTCTCCATGTAGAAAAGCAAGAGAAGAAAGTAGAAGAAATGCATAACAGAGACAGTAAACAGAGGTATTAGACAAAGGAATAGTAATAACGAAGAACAATACAGTTTCATTAGAAATTATAAGTCACAGGGAGTGGATGCATCCACTCTATTCATTGAGAACGATTTTGAGCCATATCACCAATTGTGTCCAGCTACCATTGGTGTTTACCGTCCTGAGGACCACAACCAGGAAGTCCACACCTCCCCTACGTGGCTGGCTTAAACTAACTGTTGTGTATTTCATTGACTGATGAAGTCATGTTTTGGTTTGACCACTACTGGCTAGCTCTTTTCCAGCCTGACCCTATGTCAGCTAACATTGCCCGTCGAGGAAGGCGATGACTATGCATACGTAACACATGTTCTAACCATCTCAATCGATGTAATTTCACAGTGTCGTCGATTGATTTCCCCTCCTTACCTAGAACCCAAAGCATAACCTCAATATTGCTCACCTTACTATAACACTTCACACGCGAGATAGAACGCAGGGACCTATGATCAAAGAAAGCTAATCTTTTCATGTCTTCCACTCTCAATGGCCAGCTCTCTCTCACAACCATAAAGGAGGACGGAGCGGACTGATGAGCAGTGCACCCGCCCTTTTGTCGATTGTCGGATATCACGTCTACGCCAGAGACGGAGTAAACTGGCATATGTGAAACTAGCCTTCTGTATCCGTGCTGAGATTTCGTCAGAAATCAACCCATTGGGGCTGATGGTACTTCCCAAATAAGTGAAGCGGTCAACATGCTTTACCACTTCACTTCCTATTTCTAAACTAGGAGTCAGTGTAGTCCAGTCCTGTAACATCATCTTGCATTTCACGGCGGGAGCGAATCGCATGCCAAACATTCGTAGATTGCGGCTCAAGGTGTTTAGAAGACTCTGCATTTCGTCAGCGTCTTCGCCTAGAAGGACTATATCGTCTGCATATTCGAAGTCAACGAGATTATTCCCCGGTAGCAAGTCAATCCCTGAGTCACTGAAGTCACTTAGGGTTAAGTCCATTAACACATCTATGATGAAGTTGAATAGAAAAGGAGATAATGGGCATCCTTGACGGACACCACTGGTCGTCATCAGTTCAGATGACAGCTCGCCGTAAGCCCTCACCTGGCTGTATCAGTACGAGTAGAATGCTTTAATCAGTGCAATGTATTTTCTCTGGATTCCCTTTACAGCCAAGCATCGCCAGAGAACCTCTTGGTCGACAGAATCGAATGCCGCCTTTGAGTCATATCACCAATTGTATCCAGCCATTGGTCTGTACTGCCCTGAGGACACCAACCAAGAAGTCTACACCTTCCTACGTGACTGGCTGACACTAATTGTTGTGTATTTGATTGACTGATGAAGCCATGTTTCGGTTTGACCAACAGTGGCTCTTTTCCAGCCTAACCCTATGTCAGCTAATATTCCCGTTGCCAAGGAAGGCGATGACTAGGCATGACTGTCCTAACCATCTCAGTGTATGTAACGTCACAGCCTTGTCGATTGATTTCCCCTCTCACCTACCTGGCACTCGACCGGCGCTTAACCGCAATATCGCTCATCCTATTACTTGTTATCAGCAAGTAAAATAATATATCTTCATCATTAATACCCAGCAAATGTACAATCCTATGGAGTCGCTTTACCACCAAGAGGAGTTTGTTGGCATCTGAATAAGATTCCAATTTGAAAAATAACATCAATGTTGCTAAATTACCACATTTAGATATCTTTTTACAGGATAATAATTTCTAGTTACTTTCTTAGACGGAATAATAGCTTCAATTTCCAAGTCGGTTGAAGCACACTTATCTAAGCACACATTTTTAATCGAACATTGACTTATAAGTGTGATGATAAACACCTTTACCTGAATGATGAAAAACTTGACAGAATCTTAGGAGGGAATTAAATTGACAAAAAAAATGCAAAAATCATAACATCACGTGAAGTTTTCACTTCTTGATCAGTAGGATCAGTGATAATGCAAACAGAATGCCAATCATTTATCATCACAGCAGATGTAAACAGGCATTTCTTAGGGTTTATGCAGAAGTATAAGGCGATTTATGATTAATTCATAGTTTTGATAGGCGTTGACGGCTTAATAACAGAATGCTCACCAACCCCCCTCCCCCCGACCTACTCCCTTCTCTACCTAGCTAAACCGGTAAAGAGGGAAGGTTGGGCATGAGGCTAGCAACCTCCTCGCGTTAAAATAAACATTACTGCTGGCGAACCTTCAGAGCTCTAGCTTGTAGCCCTTTGGTTCACTGGGAACGTAAAGAGATAAAAAAACTACTTTTATGAAGCTGATTACAACTTCACTTGTTGTCGGTCTAATAGGTGTACGGAAATGTTTCTTTGGGGATTTTCTATATTTTCTCAAAACTTAATGAATTTCCGCCCTCAGGAAATCTTCGAGATGATTTTCTTAGCTTGGTTTTTATTTGCATCCATTTTGTCTTCATTCTTTACGTTCTGAATGGAACAGAGGGCTTCAGGCTTTAGAGTTTCAATAGCTGTGCGATTTTGTTACAACAGGGTGGGATTGCCAGCCTCACGTCCAATCTTCCATTTCTCCCCCGCTAAACGAAGTTTCGGAGTGTGTGTCGGCCTGGAATTGAATTCGACTGTGAAGCTACATCGACTGAGATGTTTAGGACATGTGTTACGTATGCCCAGTCATCGCCTTCCTTGACCGACGGGCAATGTCAGCTGACAGGGTCAGGCAAGAAAAGAGCTAGTGGTGGTCAAGCCAAAACATGACTTCATCAGTCAATGAAATGCACAACAATTAGTTTCAGCCAGTCACGTAGGAAGGTGTAAACTTCCGGGACGGTAAAAAACCAATGGTAGCTGGACACAATTGGTGATATGGCTCAAAATCGTTCTCAATGAATAGCGTGGATGCATCCACTCCCTGTGACTTATAATTTCCAATGAAACTGTATTGTTCTTCGTTATTACTATTCCTTTGTCTAATACCTCTGTTTACTGTCTCTGTTATGCATTTCTTCTACTTTCTTCTCTTGCTTTTCTACATGGAGAGAGTGTGGCTACTTGAAGTGGTGCACATCGATGCAAAGTTCTACGTCGAAAGCAGACAGACACACAAGTCTACTAGTTCTAGAAGTGTGGCAACTTGCAATGGTGCACTACTGTGCAAAACTTCATTGTTAAGGCTTAATTAGTCAGTTAATCAGTCGTAGGTCGCCTTCCACACACGTGTGAGACGTGATTAACAAACTCACGTAATAATTGTGTAGAAAGCTTAATCTTTAATAAATTTATAAGGTAACACTTCCAATCTGATAGCATGTTTGTTACCACTGATACAAACATTTAGGGCTTTGACAGAAAAAATTCAAGGATCACATTGACGATAGTCAATTAAAATTTCCTCAGGTGGCTGAGTACAACATGGATTTCCTTGGGACATCCTTGAAAAATCCCAAATATTAGGATCTCTTCATGAATTCTTATTTGACAGTGTATGTCACTTAATTCAGTGAAATGACTTACAAGATGGGTCATAACCCGAATATTCTATTCCTAATTTTTGTCTGCAATCTAACTTTGTCAATCACTATACTCAACAAGGAATACCCACAAATTTGAACTTAATGAAGTATTGCCTCTACAAAATTAAGAAATTTGATGCTTTTGGGTTCATATATTGACTAGCTGTTATTTTGGACACTGTACTGTTTCAGGTTAGACCACAGATCGATATCAGGCAAAGAACCACTGGGAGTATTGGACAGCTGTTTCTTCCTAGTTTGGAACTCATTGGCAGTACGCACCTACTGGGTTTCAAACCCAGGGCCTTCCAGTTACAAGGCAAGCTCGCTCGTATACTATTCAGCCATTGGGACGCAATTCAATGACCAGCCCATGAATTCTAAATTCTATTAATTTGTGATTTTAGCGCGAATACCACGTCGTCCTCATAGAATTCGGCAAAGCCTTCGATTAAGTTCCTCACAAAAGACTACTCATGAAGTTGGAAAGTCTCGGTATCAAAGGCAGGTTATTAAATCGGTTTAGGGAATTCCTCATATACAGGAGACAGAGGTTAAGGATCAACTCGAAACTGTCCTCCTGAACAGTAGTGTGTAGTGGAGTGCTACAAGGCACGGTAGTCGGACCTTTTGTATTTATTTTGTACATCAATGAGTTATCCCTGCTTACCGATTCCCCTATGGTCCTATACGCATATGACTTAAAAATTTGAAGAGAGCTGAAGGGCAACAGTGATTCGTTTACGTTGCAAGAGGACCTCAGTAAATTGTTAGGGTGGTCAAAAGAATGGATGCGCCTAATGAAAGTAGCAAAATGCGCAACCTTACGCATTGAACACTCAAGCGTCAGCTTCTACGAACTAGAGGGGATAACACTCCCATTTGGATTTCAGTGCCATACTAAATTACGATTTAAAAGCTACAGCACACTGTGGCTTCAGGTAGTTTCAGATCCTCAAGGGCGATTAGCAGAGCCTTTACCAGAATCACCAGAGAAATATTCACCTAGACTGAAAAACTGTATCCAGACAGTCAGTCCTTGTCTTAGAGGGGTTTCATAGTCTAGGGAGGGTTCAAAGGAAGGCAACACATGATTCCTGGCATGACTAATCTACCATACGAGGAATGACTAGACAGTTTAAATGTCTTCACCTTATCATACCGTAGCAGGCAGAGAGGAGATTTAATTACAATGTTTAAAATTTTAAATAATGACTACAGACATGACATATTCTCTTTCCCTTCTCACCAGGTCGGAACACCTTAAATGACATAGCAGGAGAGTTCAAAAGCCAAGAAATCATACAACTGTTAAGTATTGGTTCTTACACCAAGTCATAAACTCTTGAAACCGACTCCCAGAAGAAATGGTGTCTGCAACCCCAACTGACTTATTCAAGTAAAGAAATTTACTAGGATAAGATTAACACAAGCTTCAAGCCCTCTATTCTCAACCAATGAATCTGAAATCTAACCCTAATCCTAACCCAAGCTCACAACAATTCTAAACTTATTCTAACCTCTCCTTCGATAACGCCTTTTGATGGTATATGAAGATTTTATTTACCCACTATGTTCAGAACTAACGCTGGTCTAGCTTAAAAAGAGAGCTGGGTGCTAAATTTAGTCTTTTCGTTCTGAAGTAACGCTAGTCCTTTAACGTTCCTTTGACCTTGGACGCATACTATAATATATATATATATATATATATATATATATATATATATTCGCATATATGCGAATTCGATGATCTTGGGACGGTATTGTTGAACTTCGCCGTTTTTTTCGGGCTGCTATGGCTTAGAGTTACCATTGTCTTTTATTGAAATGAGCTCTTCGAAAATATATGGCATTCGTTTTACAACGGTTACTACAGATAAAAGTACCACCTACCTGCAAACGAAAAATATACCGCAACAACTTGAAGAAAGCGGTCTTAAATCCTCAATTTCCAATATCCAATATCGTTTTTACGAGCTAGTATAAGCCAATTTGATTTCTTTGTGCTCGCTTCTTGATTGTGAGGTATAGGTTCTTGATCTTCGGTAAACTTCTGCGTAGCTTGTCTCGCCACTCGACTGTCGTAGCTTTGGTCGACTCCAAAGGGAGTAGTGCTGGGATTAATTATATGTGGTTTGTAGTATGAGGCATGTTAAGACTGTTACTACTGTGATTGGAGTTGATCCTTTCGCCAGTTAGTCCTTCGGTATTGTCGACAAGAGAAAAGAGATAGTAATAATAATAATAATAATAGTGCGTCGGTGGCACAGTGGTTAGGACTCTCGCCGACCATGCACATGGTCCGAGGTTCGAGCCCGCACCGACGCACACCTGATATCTATGGTCGGCCTGCAAAATTTGGGCTACCGATATCCATGCTGAAAATTCCATACTTGTACCAAAAATACAGTGTGGAATCAAGCTGTAAATAAAAAAAATAAAAAAATAAAAAATAATAATAATAATAGATATAATTAGTGAAGCTATTCAGACTAAGAGACAGAAACGAAAATAGGAAACGTAACAACAGTCAGCTCATTAAGTTTGAAGAATAATATATATATCGGTAATAGTAATAAAATAATAATAGTAATTATAATATTAATAAGTTGTCAGGAGAGTAAGACGGGAGAGAATGTAAAGAAGTAAAATGACGAGTTTAATTATCTACCCTGATTGGTAAATGCGATTTTAAGGAGATAGGCCATTTGGATGCAGTCCTTGTATCGCTGCATGGTTGTCCAGCCTTCGCTTAAAGGCGTCCAAAGACGGTGCCATAGCTACATCTGCCGGTAAGGAATTCCAGGGACGACAAACCCGCAGTGAAAAGAAGTGGGAGCGCACCCGGGTCCTTGCCCTCTGGTGAGCTATCCTTCTGGGATTTCCACGTGGAAGCCTATACCTACTCAATGGCAGAACACCTTTGTTTGGGTGATTCTGGTCATTTGTTATTTTGTAGGCAGTAATCAAATCCCCCCTAAGCCGACGGTAACTAAGTGTGAACAGGCCTAATTTCTTCAGCCTTTCATCATATGGTTTGTTTCGGAGACCAACCACTCCTTTTGTTGCCCGTCGTTGGACTCTTTCCAAGAGGTTGGCATCTCTTCTCAGCATTGGGGGTGCAATAATATTATGCACCTCAAGGTGTGGCCTGACGTATGTTTTGTACAACATTAGAAAGAGCTCAGGAGTGAGTGCACCTAACTGTCTATGCGTAAAGTGTATGACCGCATATGCCCTCGCTACATCCCCTGTGTAATTTACGCTTGTGTCCATTTTTTCCGTTAGAACTAGACCTAAGTCGCGTTCCGACGTTGTGCAGGACAAGCTTTCATTGCACAGGGTGTAACTTGCATTCTGCAGTCTACAGGTGCGCAACTTCACTACTTTGCACTTTTTCAAGTTGAAAGTCATGCCACTGGCCACCGCCCAGTCTTCCAGAAGGTTTAGGTCTTCCTGTAGCCTATCTGAGTCCTCCGGACACTTTATCGCCCTCCATATTTTTACGTCGTCAGCGTACAGGAGAGTCGGGCAGCTCAGACGGCGTGGTAGATCATTGATGAAAATCAAAAACATCAGTGGTCCTAGGATAGAACCCTGCGACACTCCTGATGACGATCTGTGCCAAGATGATCGGACTCGGTTAACCTTAGTGCAAAATTGCCTGTCGGCTAGGTAGTCCTTCAACCATGACAGAAGTGGCTCACCTATGCCTGCCTGGCTTATTTTATGTAGGAGAAGGTCATGGTGAACAGTGTCAAATGCCTTCTCAAAGTCTAGGAAGACCACATGGACTGGTACGTTCAAGTCCCAGCATGATGTCCAGTCGTCCCAAGCTGACAGTAGGTTAGTGACGCAGGATCTGCCTTTTCTGAAACCATGTTGGGCTTCATGTAGTATATTAGTCCTATCGAAATATTCCCTGATGTGGTCGTCAATAATACTTTCCAGTACTTTTGATACCACTGGGAGTAGAGCTACTGGTCTATAGCTAGCAGCGTTTTGCCTGTCCCCACCCTTGAAGATTGGAGAAAGGATGGCTCTTTTCCACTCCCTTGGCAGGGTCCCCGAATCCATTGAGTGTTGGAACAAGTCGCACAGGGGTCTACAGAGAGCCTCGGCGCACTGTTTCAGAACAGATGGCCTGATGTCATCACAACCTGGGGACTTCCCAGGTATGAGTCGCTGTAGCTTCCTTAGTACTATTGCGGGGTTTATTTGGGGAGTAGTCGCTAGGTCTTCCTCCTCTGAAATAGTGGTGCCACCATTTTGGTCCGTAACTGTAATATCCACATTGCTGTTTAGCTGTTTAGCGAAGGCTGAACTGAATGTTTCAGCCATCTCCAGACTAGTGAGATATTGACCGTTTGGGCCTACTAAGGCGCATGCCCCTTGGTTTGTCGGTTTTCTTTCCGACATGAATCGGTACAAGTTTTTAGGGTTTGATAGGAGTTTTTTAGCAAGGTTAGCCTGGAATGACCTTCTGTCCCTCCTAACTCTTGCATTACACCGGTTCCTGAGTTCGAGGTATGCATCATGGTCGGTCTGACTCTTAGATACACGCCACGTAAACCAAGCCTCCGCTTTGCTTGCAGAATACGTTGCGTGCCTCTCTTCAACCATGACGTCTTTCTCTTAGGCTGTGTTGTGACTAAAGGGACGGTATCCGAGATTGCTTATGGATAATCTTTTTTACCACTTCCCAGTGTTCATCCACAGATAGGTCGTCCCATGCTAAGGGCCAGTCTGCGTCGGACAAGAGCCTCCGCATTTCAGCATAGTCAGCCTTGCTGTAGCACAGACATGGTCGCGTAACATCCCATTGCAAACGCTCACGGAGGACAAGATCGAAACCTATGACTGCATGGTCACTGCTTCCCAGAGGAGTCATGATCTGGACCTTTTCGACGAGTAGCTGGTCACTAGTTAGAATATAATCTAGTTTTGATGACTTTCCACTAGGGCCCCACCTAGTGTCGTCTCCAACATTCTCAGTCAGTCCCGTGTTTCGAATAGTTTGCAGTAGGTTTCGGCCAAATTTTCCCTTAGCACACCCGGAGCCGAGGTTCAGTGATGGAGCATTGAAATCTCCAGCTATGGTGATTTGGTCGTAGCCCAAATCTCGTATTCCTGTGATAGTGCTGAGCAGTAGCTGATTGTGCTCTGCCCCACAGGTGGGAGATCGGTAGATGCCACCCAGTAAGTGCTTGGTGTGGCCTACGGTGAAATGACACCATATGGAGTCTGGGAGTTCGATAAGTGGTGGGTCCGTTGCGCGCACACATTTAAGTTGCCTATCAAAGTATATAGCAACTCCCCCTCCTTCCTTATTATCCCTGTCTCTCTGACCAGTACCATATCACCTATACTGATTTCATTGTCGGCGATAGTGGGGTTTAGCCACGTTTCAGTAAGAATGATTATTTTCAGTTGAAGGTGTGCTTGGAGATTTCGGAGTTCACCTACTTTCCCTCTCAGCCCCCTCACATTGCTATATAGGCAACTGACAGTGAGTCTAACAACCTCAGAGTGTTGTGGGGTAGTTGACGTGAAACCGTCTGCTGGTGGGGGACTTGATGTTGGAACTAGTTGGCCGATTCCGATAGAACCGGCCCGTTGTAGTTTTTTTCAATGGATTTAGGCAGGACACTTGGGAGACACAGACTATTATTCTCAGAGCTGCATCGCTCTAGTGTCACCGAAGCTTGGGGTCGTATTAAAGCCTCAGTTTGCTGCCTCCTTATATTTCTGGGTCTGCTTTCACAGCATCGGATGTGTCCTCCAATTTTTCCCTTGGTCTCATACCACCGTTGAAGTGATATGGACAACTGCTCCGGGGAGTTGAATGTGACACACAGCAGCTTTGGAGAGTTAATCAATGTTAGATGAGCGGGACGAGGTAGTCGGAAAATGGAGATGGCTCCAGAAGCGCCAGGGGCCATCTGAGATGACAGCCATCTCCATTGTTGTACGTCGTGCATGTGTTTTTCACAAGCAGTGCCGGTTTCCAGCTCCGGAACACCGTGTACCACCATAGAGGTGGAAGGCATCAGTTCCGGTGACTCCCTCGCCATATTTCTGACGGCCCATGGTCTATCTTGCCGCGCTCTTATGTTAGAACTTCTGTCCAGGGCTAGTACCTGAGCCATTAACAGTACTTTTTCGGCCTCTTCGGCAGAGTCCAGTGTAACCCGTAATGGGGGTGGCTTACCCTGAGGCGTGTGGACACCCCTGTACAGTCTGCACAGTTTTGCTGAACTAATGTTCAGACCTAGTTTGCCGCACAGGTTGGACCACTGTTCCTGATCAAACAGGGCCCGTTGTTCGAGCAAGCTATCCGTGCTCACAGGTACGTTAAAGAGGATGAGAGAGTTAGACCGACTACCCTCAGACTTAGGTTTTGCCTTCGGCTTCTTGCAGTCCTTTGCATCATTAGCAACATTAGGCTTCATCGGTACCTGGACAGCCTTTTTTGTGTTGCCAGGCTTGCTAGTGGATGCAAGTGGTGCCTTTGTAATTTTGCCTTCCCCTGATGTGGATGGAACCTTGCTAATCTTCACCTTGTGAGAATTGGCATTTCCAGTCAGTAGGGCTGGTGTGTCCTTCTTTAAGTCTTTGACCAGTTTCGGCAGTGCGAGTTTAGCAGGGGGGAGCTGCATGATACTGTGTTGGGGCACAAGAGCGTGTTATTTCTGCTATCCGCAGACACGCTTTGTGGGACTATGCCAGGGCGACAAAGTGGACACACGTACCAAAACCATGGGCATGGGTTATTTCTCATAAACTCATAGTATGCTTTCGGTACTTCTTTGTCACAACGGCAGTGCACCCATCGTTTGCAAAAATTACATTCAAACGCTGAATCAGTTTTAGAAACTGTGATGCTGCACGCCTGGCATTCATCCCCTTTCCTTGATGACGCCTTCGAGGTCTTATGACGTCTTGAACGTTTCCTTTTAGGCTTGATGTGTTTCACACACTGGCCTACAGTTGATGCAGGTGTAGAATTCTGTCCTTCTGGTATTGCCTGTGCCGTTTCAGTACTAGACTGTGGCAATGCAGGCGTTGTATCAGGGCAGACTAAAGCTACACGAGTCTTTAGGATCGGTATGCGGGAAGGGGTTGAAATCCCTGGATTTTTTCCTTCCCTGGCTGAAGCCCTTGTGACTACAGAGTACGGTATTCTAGTGGCTTTTTTAAGGCTGCTTTCAACAACCATATTAACAATCACTATAAATTATGCTATGTACGTCTAAGAGAGCAACAGTTTCTAACCAAAAGAGCAAGAATAAGACTGAAAAAGTATAAGGCAAGGAAAAGAAAAGGTTTTCGACTTTACCTAGTACTTTCTGAATGATCGGCTTCACGGCAATCACGTGGTAGACCAACAAGTCTTGTTTCTCTGAACGAGTGAGGAAGATGCTGCTACAAAAGTAGCACCTGAAGCTTTGGCAGTAGTTCGAGACAGCTGGACTTACCACACAGAGATTTACTATGTAAGTAATGGTTGAATTAAATTCACCGGCTAGGAAGATCAGGTTTCCCAAACGGATAATTCACAGAATTGGTATTTTCCGGTTGGAGAGGACTGAAATTGTCCGTCACGTCTAAGGTCATTGGTGGAGATATCTTTTATACATTGACTCCACATAACTCATTTTGCATTGCACCAATCAGTGCAAATATATATGAAATCTACTTAGAGACAACTTGTTAACTGACGATAATACCTGTCCAAACACACATACGGTGAAAGAGACATCTACATGATAACTTCTGTTCCCACAAAAGGTTCTGTTAACGCTTACAGGTGATTTTTCCATGCACTGATAGCACTCTTTTGTCAAATAGTACTGCTTTTCGCACGAAAATAGACCGCAGTGATATCCTGAGACGTGAAGTCTTCATTGAATCATACTATGCCGGAAGCTACAGGTTCTACATGGAGTAAACGGTTTGTGTAGATGACATTACCCTCCGACTATCCCATCTTCCTCATTATAGCGATATTTTGACACAGTCCGCCTGAAACGCTAATCATTGCAACCAATATTCTAAGAGTGTGTCGCAGTCAGACCACATGACTCGGACATTAACATAACTACCCAAGAAATGAGAATTCCAATCAATCCAGATAATATATAACACAATTTTATTAAAACTTATTGACAAAAATTTTCCAAGCGAAATTTCAACTAAACGTGACATATAAGTCCACCCTACGCTGTGCGAATTCGTTCTTCCTAAGCATTTACTTCCAAATGCTGTAAGCCCTCCCTAAATATCTGATAAATTCTCTGCTGCATAATATCCTTTCATCTCCTTTTACTTCACTGAATATCGCGGGTGGACAAAAGCTGATTTATTTTTGTATGATAGCAAATGGGCTATTTCAAGCTACTATTGCTTAAGGAACCAAACCTTCCTATTCTAACTGGCGATTGGTAAAACCAATCGAAAAATGGTAGTGTTAGTAGTCAAATGTATGGAACTGTCAGAAACTGTCAGCCAACTCTCATAAACTGTCAATGTCCAGCTCTTACTACGCTCGACCTCACGCTGTCCCTGGAAAACTTTCAGAAACACTTTGTATTAACCAACGCGAAAAAACCAGAACACAGATTGGCGACTCGAGAACCTTTTATTCTTACGCCAATATGTAACCAAAAATAGGGTTATTATGCACAAGATTTCCGATAGTTTTTTACCTACCACTGAACAGCGAACGATGAGACGATGACTGCTGGATAGATGACTCCCGCGAAAAATTATGGAGGAGTTGTGTTTGAGCAAACAACCATGAATTGATCGTTCAATCTTCAACTACATCGACAGGAACTGATAAAAGTAGTGAATCGTCGAGACTGGTGTAATAATGAAACAAATATATTTAAGATGGTGTGTGATGGAAGCGTGAGCCAAACGAAGGCAGATCCATATTATCAGGAGAATACTTGATGTGCTAATACGGTCTGCTCTAATCAGACTTCTCTCCCAGTGGATTGGTGCAGATTTGACAGTCCACCAATAACCTTGTTAACTTGCTGACTAACGGAAGTTTGTCCATATCATCGAGAAACAGTGTATGATCAAGGTGTTCAAAAAGAAAATGAAGCAGCACGCTGATGTGTTTCTGCTCTCCGGCTGGCAAGTTTTCTTGTAAGCCCCAATGAATTATTATGGTTCCCTTTAGTCTGCACCTTTCCAAGCCAGTCAGGTTATTTACTGTTTGTGGCCAAGAGAATGTAGGTGCAATTTTCTAGATCTATTGTGACAGGGCCATGGTGGAAAAGCCTGCATATTAATAACGTACGCGATTCACTTTCGTAAAAATATCGTGCCCACTACTGTGGTGCTCTCATTTTGATCTTTTGGAGGCCCTCCGCTCCCCGTTTCAGTTAGTGTGTTCTCTCTTAGTTGGCTGTAGTCTTTACATGATGGGAGACAAGAAATGTTTGCCTAATAACATTTCATCCACTCTCAGACCTCACACAGTGCAAAGACATCTCAAGTGAATATTTGGCCCTCAGTTGCAATATCTTCGAAGAGAGGCTGTGTAAAGCTGATTACTTCAATTAACTGAAATGAATGTTGTTGTCAGCTAGAAATAATACCACTTATCGTTATTTGTTTACCTTCCACCTAACCAAACAATCAACAGACTCCTAATTTCCATCACCTATATCTCGGTGGTATGACAAAATCTTACACCTGATAAATTCCTCAGGCTGAAAATTTATTGTTTTTACCGCCTTACAACATCACGACCACTCAAGGTACTTGTTTCACGACACACTGATGGATATTTTTGATTTGAAGTGACTTCCAAGGTACTCAGTCGGGCTCCTAAGTTTAGGTATTCCTCGTCTCTCCTGTACAGCGTCATGTCTTCTAAACCCACCTCATGACTTTCACAGACGATTGGAAGCTAGGCTTCTTTCAGAATAACGATATCTGATGTAACTTGTGAGATGACCACTCGAAGCTGCGTTGTCTTATTTCTCATCCATCTGGCTTGATTTTAAGGATACACTGCTCATATTTCCGTACACCACAATTATGAATATCATCGGTGATAATAGGCGGCCTTATCTTACTACTATATTCACTTCGAATGCCTGACTCTGTTTTCCGTTGTGGATCACTTAGCACATGCCATTTTCATATAGCTGTTGAATGGGGTTGATACAGATTTGGAGTGCTGAACTCCATAGCTTTGAAGTAGTTCCCAAATTATTTCTTGGTAGGCGCCATCAAAGACCTTTCGAAGCTGGAGTTGAGGTAAGGAGACGTTTGACTGTGATTCTACACTTTCTTCGATGATGATATCTAGAGAAACAGTCAGTTAGGTTGTTTGGGTGATTTTGAACTCATTTCCAGTTGGTATTGACTATGTACAGCGCTTGCAACTGGCGTGTGGCTATCAATCCTGCTAGGCATGAACGCTAATCACGCTGCCTGCTGACTCTTCATCCTAGTCCGTCTAACCTAGTGTCTAGTCTGTTATTAACGCCGCCGAAACTAACAGAGGGAGAACACAACACTTGCGGCTGCTGAAAGATGCACTTGTTGATGAGAATTTGAAGAGAGTGTACAAGTAGATAATCACACCACAAGGAAACTACCAAGCTCTTGTCCTTCGAAAAATATATTCACTAGCATGTGTTTCAGACCCTGTAGATAAACAGATTAATCGTTGACTGTGAAATGGCTGAGGTTCAGTTGAGTTGACGAACTTCTTTGATCCCCTAAAGATGCGTAGATTTGCAGTTTTATCACCACATGATTCGCCCTCCCTGAATGCAACTTGTTACGGGTGGAATTCTGCATCCAGAACACCCTTTAGTCTCTCCAGGATGACGAGACTTAATAACTTGCTTAGCGTGGATAAGAGGATAATCCCATGTCAGTTCTTGCAAAGGATTAAGTCACACTTACTTGGCGGTTTCATATGGCAGCTTTCCTTGCAATCAGCAGATAGCTTTCTTTCAAACCAGGCTCTTTCCAATAGTGACTCGAGCACACTCAATGTAGTCTCTGGATCCGTTTTCAGATATGCAGAAGATATTCCATCTGGTCCTGCCGCCTCCTCGGGATCGAACAACATACATTCAAAATTTCGTTTTTTTGCTGCAGGACTGACGTCCACGGGCAGTTGCTCAGAGTCTTTTGTTGGTGGTATCCCAGAACAAGTTGCGGGTGAAGATGGTAGATGCAAGAATCCTTTAGAGGGATCAGTCCATTGTTTTATTTGCCTCTCCTCTTTGATAATTAGGTTACCTTGAATACCCTTTATTGTTTTCATCTGTGCCATTCTTTACCCGGATAGAGACTTGGTTATCTGATATAATGTCCTGAAGATTCTTTTACCTGCTGCCTGTCTGTTCTGCTTCAGTTGCCGGTGCGTCGTGGAATTTCCTTTTGTCTTTCCTAGTACTCTCCACTTCTTCATTCACTCTGGCGTACATTGAAATCAGCTTCTCCTTCTCTAGCCCACCTATGCACTGGGTCATCTTCTCTTTTACCATCCCCCTCTATTCTATTAGCTTCCAGACAGCTGTCCGTTGAGAGCCATTTCTTGTCTTCTCTTGACTCTTCTTTCCTCCTAAAACAGTTTTACACGTTTCCTCGAACGCCACATTCAGAGAGTAACTTCCAATTTTATTCCACGCAGGTTTCCTTTGTTGCGTGCGTTGTCTGACTAAACTGCTGTACACATATATTCTATGTATTTCTTCGTTTTTACTAATGTGCGCAGACGTTGTGGCTACTCGGCGCCCACAACGTAAATCAAAAGGCACTTGTGAAGATTACGAATATGTATTGAAGCAGTAGTCAAATTTGAAATTGTGTCAAGGTAATATTCAACAGTGAATTGACAAGTATTTGCGAAGTGCATATAAAATCGGTCTGTATACACATATAATGCAAGTATACAAATTAGATTAAAAAGCATGTTTACAGTTGGTATAGGGGTACGACATAATTCCCCTACCAGAACACTGAAATATATAAAAAAATAGATTTAAGTGTTCGAAAATAACATGCGCCAGCGCAATACGTAGCAGCGATAGTACACAGAAGGCGATTTATTAAGCTGAAAAACGAGCAGTTTAAAGCGGTAAATAATGTCGATAATAAATGCGATAATCTAGGGAAAGTGGAATTCCTAATCGTAATAGAATATATAAGGAACGATAAAATTTTCCGGGGATCTGTAGTCGGTAGACGAAAAGGATACGTGAATAATATACGAGATGTGATTAAATGTAATAATATAGGAAATATCGATGTTAAAATAATAGTGACGTGATTTATGTATGAAAATATTGATCAGTTAAATGAGTAATCAAATGACAATTACTAATAAAGATAATAGAAATGAAAATTCATAGTAAGTTATATTTCGATGACTTGCACGTAACGTTTAGGCCAGTGGACTCGTCTGCCAGATCGTGTTGTTTTCGCAGGCTTCTCTGTCGACGTTGAAGCTTGTGTGGATGTAGGTGTTGGCACATCGTTCAGCTTGTCCTTATCGTTGACTTCGAGATCGTCGAGGAACGCTGGTTTGACTTTATGACGGGACAAGCGATTTCGTGTCCATTTCTTAACGTCGCTGTCAATGTTCAGCCGGGTAAATCTTTTTCTTAGTAGTTTGGTAGTAGCGCTCACACCAGGATGCGACAAGCTATGTAACTTCCCGAATACTGTGTGTCTCATAGCTATTGGAACGAAAGGTCGGTATTTCTCTGTAGAGGTGTCGCAGATAACTTTTGTCGTGCCAAAAGGGACTGCCTCGAGACTTAGAGATGTTGTTTTAGCAGGCATGATCTTTTTGAGTTCAACGTCCTCTCGTTGTAAGTTTGAGAGATGTTCGTAGTCGACGTCTGGGCATACAATGTTATCAATGTGCATACGTGATAAAGCGTCTGCCACTTCATTGTTTTTACCCTTGACTTGTCGCAGATCGGAGTTGACTTGGGATATATACTCGCGGTGTCGTATTTCGCGCGGAGAGTAATTAAGCTGCTTTGCTGATAAAGCTTTCGTTGGAGCTTTATGGTCTGTTGATTGGAAAGATGGTTGTAGAATGTCATGAAACTGATCTGCTGAGTCGGTATATGGAGGTGCTGGTGTGCGTGTGACCATCAAGTTCAGCGATGATGCACGGCTAATCGTACCAGCGATGTACCTCTTATTGAGCGAGTCTGTAAGTTTAGGGCTAACCGGATCAACCAGCAGTTTGTGTTGCTGTAGGAAATCTATATCAAGGATTGGGGATGGAACGTCTGCGATGATGAAAGACCAAGTGTAGGTATTCTGCAGACTAAAATCTAAAGTCATCCGTTTACTACCATATGTAACAATATTAGACTTATTAACTGCTTGGAGCGTAACTTCAGGGTCAGGATGTTGACGTTCCTGCGTAGACGGAGGGAGAACACTAACCTCTGCTCCTGTGTCGACTAAGAACGTATTACCGGTACTTCTATCTGTTACATAAAACAAACGACTGCTAGATCGTAGATTGCCAACAGTAGAAGTTTTTATACGTGACGATATATCTTTTGGTTTAGCCTGAAAGTTGCAAGGTGAACGACACCGTCGTGCATTGCCTCCGTAACTACGGTGGTACCAGCAAATATTATTGTGATGTCGTGACGTGCTAGATGACCGAGAAAGACGTCGACGAGACGAGCTTCTAGAACGGCTTGGTCGTGTGCGTGTGGTCAGTGCTGCTAACAGACTCAATAAGGTGTCGAGCTTGTGTTCTAGAGTCTGTATCCTGTCGTGAGTGTCTGGTATTCTGCTAGTGGAAGCAACAGATGGAGGTATTGACCGCTCGTACATGCGATCCACGATTTCGGCGACAGTTTCTGTGTCAATGTCGACGTCTCCGTAAGCAAGAACTTGCTGAATGTCTGCAGGCAGTCGTCGCAGCCAGATTTGGTAAAAGAGACGTTTGTCGATATCTCTTCCTGCTACTAGGCTTTGCATATGCCTCATGAGTTGTGATGGGGTTTTATCACCTAGCTCTACATTGCTTAACAAACGATCGAGTGATTGCCTATCAGAAAGTGAAGTGCATCGAAGTACTTCTTCTTTCAACTTGTCGTAAGGAGAGTCTGTGCTGGGCTGAACGATGCATTGTCGAACCTGTTCGGCGACTTCGTCTGGTAGTACTGTACTCAATATGCCGAATTTAGCCGTCTGTGACGTGAGCTTATTGGCAGTGAAATAATTTTCCAGTCGTGCAAACCAAAGATGAGGGTCTCTGGGCTTAAAAACTGGTACAGTAAGAGAAATGGTATTAACAGATCCCAGCTCTAAGTTATCAGAGGTATTGGAAGACATGTTACAATTTGTAGAAAAATGGTTTAACCGTAACAAAATAGCAAGAATAATGCACACTAAGAATATGGTAAAACAGAAAAACATGCAATGCAGGTGCTTACCACAGATTACTGCAAGTTGTGCGATGAGAAAGCACAAGAATGAGCTCGAAATGTCTATTATATGTATATATATCCGATAAAGTTAGAGTTTAAATAATCCAGCAAGTGTAATGATGCGTCCGGGTGAACAAAATGTCGTTGGGGTCAACAATTTGTCGTCAGGGTGAACCAGTCATCGTCAGGGTCACCAATTTGTCGTCGCTGTCGAAATTGGTCGTCGGGCTCACCAATTTTGTTGCGTGCGTTGTCTGACTAAACTGCTGTACACATATATTCTATGTATTTCTTCGTTTTTACTAATGTGCGCAGACGTTGTGGCTACTCGGCGCCCACAACGTAAATCAAAAGGCACTTGTGAAGATTACGAATATGTATTGAAGCAGTAGTCAAATTTGAAATTTGTGTCAAGGTAATATTCAACAGTGAATTGACAAGTATTTGCGAAGTGCATATAAAATCGGTCTGTATACACATATAATGCAAGTATACAAATTAGATTAAAAAGCATGTTTACAGTTGGTATAGGGGTACTACACCTCAATGATGCCACGTAGTGTCTCAGACTTTGATCTGATATCTTCAGTGTAGGTATCCCTCGTAGTTTCGTCCTTCAGTTTCTGAATTTTGAAGTTAAATTACAGTGGCCTGTCTCCAGTCGTTCTGAAAGATTTCAGCCTCACCTTGAACTAGATGGTGGTTGGAGCCCATATCTACATCCTTTCTCGATTTTGTGTCCAGCAGGCTAGCTGCGTCTCCACTTCTTTGAGCAACATTGAGATGAAGTCTATCTGGTTTGTGGTGTGTCCTCCAGGCGAAATCCATGTTGCGCTGTGTATATTCTTGTGTTTGGACACGCTGCCTCCAATCAACAAATCATTAAAAGCGCAGAAGCTTGCCAATAATTCTCCATTCTCATTCATTTCGTCCAGAGACTGTAGACCCATGAAGAGTCCTCTTCCTGTACTATCTGCTCCCATTTTGGCATTCATATAGCCCATGAGGATTTTGATGTTACCATTTGGGATGTTGTCCACTACTGTTTGTAGTTATCTATTAGATTCTTCGTTCTTCTCTTGTTCCATGGGCAGCCTGTAGACGGCCGTAGGTCATTTGATCAGCTGATGGATATTGGCGTTATTTTTGGAAAAGACGTCAAGGTTAGGTCATTTTTCGTTGTTTTACACACTTTTTTACCTATATTCCTGCTAAAAGTTGATGAAATACGGCGTATTTAGCAGGAATAGGCAATGGTGTTGTTCTTATCCGGCCGTAGCTTACAGGCAGTTTACGGTTTGTTGAAAAAACGTACTTTTCCGTTCAGAATATGTCGAATTACTTGAAGACACATGTTATAACGACCATTTCGTGAATTTTTTTCGCATTTTAATGGATTACACATGGACATGATGAGGTGGGATTGCTCGTTTAGGTAATTATTTCAATTATTTTGTTGTGTACTTTTCCTAATGCTGACAAGGCTGCTCCACATGTATTTCTTTAAGAAAAGTCTGCAGAAATACTAAGAAATTATGTACGCACAGTATTTCCTCATTTAATGGCATAAACTTGACGTTTGCAGACAGATGCAATATCGATTTTGTATTATTGAAAAATGTTTACTGACGTATTTATATATAATTCAACTAATTATTTCGTCATTTCAAACATATTTAATGGTTAATTATTTCGTTTACACTGATAATAATGTCTACATGTGTATAATTCTTATGTTCTTTTTCAGATAATATCTACTTTCGGGAATTTCATGGATTTGGGTGATAAAGAAAAAGATACCTGCACTGTTGTCGATTTTGTATTACATGTTAATTCATTAATAAATGTATTCCTCGTTATTCGTTTGTTTATTCTACTTGATAAGACCGAATATTAGCCCTTGCGTAATTTGTGAGGTATAGAGTATATGAGACTATCTTTGAAATCCTAAGTAGAAGCAGATATTCGGAGAAGCCTATTGGTAAAAGATTATGTTGTAGTCAAATAAAGTATGTCTAAATCGTAGAGGAGGTATTGCGATTATGAAGCGTTTCGAGTTATCTATCGTCTTAGCAGAATACATATAATGATTCGCGATTCATAGTCACGAAGTGAGAGTAAATCTACCTGAGATAGTTTGCTTGTGATTTCTGCATGTCGCAGTGTACCATAAGGACAGACTATACCTATGCTGTTAAATGTATGACTCAGTGCAACTACGGTCATCGTAATAATTAAAAACAGAATGCCTAAGGTCCTCGGCCACGGAACACGGTACGTTGCTATCTACTCATATAATCACGTAAACAAAAGTCTTCCAGACGTCGCATTTACTCCTAACAGCTTACCCTCAACTTCTAACTTAGCACGTGTTACTTATGTTACTGGAACACAATCGTATTACAACAGAAGGAACACAGATTCATTGACAATTTGTTTATTAAACAAAAATCAGATTTCAAATGTACATATAATTCAGATGAGTAGTCCTCTGTTACCGTCAGTAAGTTCCATCTGCGTACACGGCACGTATATGTTTTTCCATAAGTCTGAAAAGGTATAAGAAAAGCATAATTAACTTGGGTATTAAATGTATGACCTGAATAAAAAAATTTTCCTGATAAGCACTTACAAGTAATCACTTTACAAACAATATATATATAAGTAGCCCAATAGTTTTCACTAAACTTAAGGGACTTCGCAACTTATCGTTGGTCGATATCTAGTAGGTCCATCGAAGCACCATGAAATGATAAAATTATTTAACGACAAGTAATGCAGTAGTTTTCAAAGTTTGTACAAATATTTTAGCAAAAATGACAACGACTTTATGACAAATGATAGGTCAGCAATAATAATAACATTCATGTTCATAGTGACTATAAAAAACAATAATAGGTATTATTATCGCAACGAATTCATCATTAACTTAGATAGACAACTAATAATAATACAACCATACCAAATAAATTTATCACTTAATCTTAAGAAGCATGTGTTTACTTACTTTCACTGTATTCTCTCAATACTGATGTGCTCAACCAGCTTATTCCAACTGAATTTAAGATTAATTCTGAAAGTGAGTGAAGATCCAGTTTATGTCAAATAAAAACATGTAGCTTACATGTATTACACTGCTTACTGAGACACCTGATACCTGCTTTCCTATCTTCATGACAAGAACACAGATTATCTAGGTTTACTTACATATACATAAGTATACGTATATGCTGCATCAACTATGCCGTTTTTATCATGATTAACCAGACCACTGTGTATATTATACTTATTTAAGGATCTCTGAAGATAATGGTCAAGCGATAATTGAATTGGCGTGAAGTTATTACCTCTTCAGAACACTGTTTGCATTCTTGACACTCCTGAGAAGTCCTTAGATCTTAATTTGGCATGAATTCGTTGAATTCAGCAAATAAATCCACTGCTATATGATTTTTCTCTTGAGCTGTAGTAGTTTGTGTTGTCAGTTATCTATCCAATTCGATAAAACGCTCCTGGAAATTCAGAACTTAACCAAGCAGCAAAATGACGTTTGAAATTACCTCAACTCGAATGACAAACTGGCCAATCACAAGCGAGCAAAACGCTTGTTTATCTCATTCGCGGTCACTCAAAATTACGGCCGTCTACAGGCGGCCGTCATGATACCGCATGAGGAGAATGGTTCCCATCGCATTAGATCTTTGACTACTGTTGGTGACGTCATTATAGCCGCTCCTTCAGTGTGTTTCTGGCTGTAGTCTGGATGGACGGAGTAGACTGCTATAGGTACAAAACTTGGGCACCGTGATAGAGTATAAGTCTACCATAGATAATATTTCATTCTTGATAAATCACACAGTGTTGCAGAGTAATGTTAACCAATGACCACGTTTCGAGCACAAATTATTGCTCATAATCATATCAAGGTATCGGTGGCACGGTGGTTAGGACTCCCGCTGACTATGTACACTGTCCGGGGTTCGATCCCCTGCCGACGCACACCTGATATCTATGATCGGCCCGCAAAATTTGGACTACTGATATCACAAGCTGAAAATTCTATACCTGTATCAAAAATAGGGTGTGGAATCAAGCTGTAATCAAAAATAAATAAATAAAGAATACTTCATGTATATACATGAGTGAAACTGATCGAAAATATGAATAAAAATCAATATAAGATAAAGTACATTCAGAAATAATAATATTAGTGTTATCAATCAAATACAATCAGATGGGAAATAAGATGCTTTTCACAGTAAAAAATAAATAAATAACAAGTGGACTGCTGACTTTTCAGTTGACAATTTAGCAATTCTACATTCGCTTCCTATGCTCTTGCAGAATCCTAACACTTCAATGCCATATCTTCTCGTTTTTGCGGCAACGTGGACAGCCTTCCCAGCTTTTTACACTGCACGAACGTCCATTGAAAGAATACACATGGACTGAATGGATTCTCTACAGCCTTCACTAGCTCGTACCACTCCATCTTTCCAATTCCAGTGGAGAATAAGTGTGTTTTTAATGCTTGTTGTGCTTTGAAATTTCTGCATTGATTAAATTTGTTTTCCTGGGTAGAGTTAGTAGCCCCCGTTTAAAGCCCCCTCTTTTCCCGAGGTCGGAACAGGCTAGAAAACGAAGTGCGCTCGTTAACTAGGTGGAGTCATAGGTGTTTCGTCCTAGTTCGGGACTCTTCGGCAGTGTTCACTAAATGGAGTGAGAACCTAGGGCTTTCTGGTTACGAAGTAAGCTTGTCGACAATTCAGCAGCTTGAATTAGTTTGATTCCGACCGATACTATAACACACGACAATATATGTGACTACTCATTTGGATACAATTCTCACATTGAGTATTCCAGACATTGCAAGAATAGGTCTCCGAAGATGCGGACTCGCAGCCCTTCAACAAATCCAAGAGAAAACCAAACGGTTCTAAACAGAATTACGTTGACAACATGTTGAAGGACTGAAAGTTACATTGTTGTATTTTACAAAATGTATGAGATAAACACGGTACAAATCGTCTCATATGAAGTTATCCGACATCGAAATACCAAATTCTAAGTGGCTGAACGCAAAATTACTCACAATTAACAAAAGTGTACATCTAAGCAAGAAATGTACAATAGTCTTATCAGCCGCAAACGGACTAACTTACACACAATACAAAATGGTTGATAAAGCATAACTTTGGTTTTAGAAGGTAAAGTGTTAGATGTAACCCTGAAAAAAACACAGATAGAAAACTGAGTGGGTAAAGGCCTATTTCTCGTAGCGAAAAGTAAACAAACTGGAAAATACATCTACGTATTTAGGTATTTCACACGGCCAATATACCACTAATCTAAGACAGGAGGGAGGTTGGCGCATGCTGATCAGCAGATATGTCGGTGGTCACAAATTTGAATCCCTCCTATCTGTAGGACAGTGTGGTGATTGACTATTTCTATCTCTGTATTGTTTAAATACTTACTGTTGCTTGTTAATATATTTCTTATATGAATGGCAGTATAATTCCGCTAAATACAAATTCCTGAATTCCGCCCTCTCTGTGTTTTGGTTGAATTCTTGTAATTCGGTCATCTCGAAATACTAATACTACGATTACTAATAATTACAACAGACAGCAACATGCGTTTTTTGACAGTTCGAGAATCAAACATTAGTCTGGACCCTAAACAAAATAAAAGAAAAAATAAAGGTTGTACATATCTAAATTATAAATAAAAAAGTGCTTTTGCTCCTACTATCCACGAGCCTGTTCAGCTTCATGTCAAGATGCTACGCCATGGGCCCTTTAGAAATTCGTGAGACATTCTGCAGGTCAGCTTGTCATGCTGGTTGTAATCTTCCAGATCTATGAATTCACTTCTCACTGAAATATCACTTATATCTACCTTACGATAATCTCTTTATTTACGCACTATTATACTCTATTTTATCTTAACTACCTAGGCCTTTATTAAAGCTAAAACTTGCTCTTTGTTCATATTTGTTGCCTGATTAAAGTCTGGTTGCTGTGATGGAACAAAACACAACAACACCATCAATGTTTGGGGATAGCTATATTTTCATGGAAGACGTCACAGTTTCCATGCTTGAACCAATATGTTTAGCATTAAATATTTCAAGTGTATACTATCATTCCAAGGAGTCTCCACCTCTTTCTTGTATATATCTTGTAAATGTACTTCCAATGATGTTTTATCCATAATTGTATTTTTTTTTGCCACTTTGCAGTTTTCCAGGACGTTCTCCTCTTCGGCAAATGGCTTTTAATCGAGTGGCGGCATAGAACTCACCCAGATATACGCTGTTCACTGGTTGACCATAACTATCAGCAGGCAACAGAACGAAGTCTGGGTTGTCGCTCAACTTTGATGGTAACCTTATTGGAGGGTTTATAATTTGACATTAATTCGAACTTGTTCCGATCGCCTGTACAATAATGGAACAATTGAAACTTCTGAAAAAGTATTAATTTATGATACTTCAGGATTTTAACTTATAACATCACTGATTGTGCCTGTAAAAGTGGCATGCATTTCTTGTAAACTTACCCGTTTATACGAAATATAAATTAATATTATTATCATAAAAAATATGTTTTGTCTGTTTCGCTCATTTCAACAGAATTTCTAAGACGCAATCTTTAATCTGGGTTATTTATTACTGAGTACCAGGTTTGCAGATCACATGGGAAACATTGATTCAATGCAACTTAGAGATTATCGAATGATTTAGATACTAACTCACAGAGATTTTCAATACGCTGAAAGACAATTTCTTGTCTAACTTTGCCATTAGTTTGCTTTACGAGATATTCTACTCTGTTGATTGAAGAGTGCTGATTGATCATTTCAACCTAATATATGATTTTATTTTGTAATTTTGATTGGACACTGGTAACTAGTATGACGTGTCTAGTCCTTTCTTTGGTGCAGACCGAATTCTGATGTGATCACCATTCTAGGTAGCTCGCCATCACAGTGCACATTGATTTGATGATATTAGATAGTTGAAGGCAATCGGCCACACGAAGGCTTGCTCGACCTAGGTTTCGTGCTAGTTGACACCTACCAGTCAGCAAGGCGTATCTGCAGCCACCTTGAAGGAAGTCATGTCCCTTATGAGATTCGAACCCACGTCACCCAGTGCAGTGTTCCAGTCAGAGACGTTACCACTGTGCTAGCTATTCGGGCTCGCGATTGACCTCCTGTAGGACTGTAGTGGATATTTTGATTGGACACCAGTAACTTGTTGATGAGTGCCAACTAGCACGAAATCTAGGTCCAAGGCTTACTGTCAATTGCCTCCAACTGTCTAATATTTTGTAATTTCCTAAGTGACTTATATCACTGGTAATTCAACTTTCAATTAAAGCAGCTTCAGAGTCGTGATCTGAAATTAATCAATAAAGTCCAGATAAATTAACCATAATTAGTTAACTGGAAATATTTAAACGGAGTTATTTCACCAGTTTTTGAGTTTTCTATGAGAAGGACTTGATTGAATTCCAATTAGGTTTCGTTACAAATCAGTATCAGAGGAAACCTGCTGCACAACCGCTTTTTTTTCTCTTAGTTTTTGACTATTCAGAAATGAACATTGACGACCTCATCGTGGTTTGAAGCCGTGAAATCCAGTTTCCGAGGTGAGGATGCTATCAGTTCTCATTTTAATGAGTCAGGAATTAGAATTCATGGGTAAGTGAATTTCGAGGGTGTAAATTATGCTTATAAAATGCGTTACTCCTTTCAGAAATACCATTCCTAAATGACACATTCAAACGTATATAACCGATTGTCTTTATAACAAAAGGAGCACCTCCGGAGATGGGTCAGGATAATTTTGAGTTTTAAATAGGAATCATAGGTTTTAAAGAAGTTATTTATCACAAGTTTATCTTTTTATTTTTGATTACAGCTTGATTCCACAGCATATTTTTGGTACAAGTATGGAATTTTCACCGTGGATATCGGTAGCCCAAATTTCGCAGGCCGACCATAGATATCAGGTGTGCGTCGGTAAGGGATCGAACGCCGGACCATGTGCATGGTCGGCGAGAGTCCTAACCACTGTGCCACCGACACACTATTCACACCACGATACACACATTGACTGGGCATTGGTTTTCAGGAGAACCAAACACACGCATCCTTGCCTCTTGCGAGACGAGAACGGCATGCAGGATCAACCTGTGGAGCAACCACTCGAGAGCCCTCTCCCTCGGTGGACCACAGGGGACATTCATTAGGCGGGGTTAAAGTAGTATTCAGGGAGTAAATTGAGCGACATAATATTGTTGGTAACATAAAGTGCAGATTGACTTGAATAGAAAAAAGGTCAAGCCAATATCAGTGTGTTAAGGATTAGAAGTGTAATAGAAAGGAAGAAAACTACGGGTTCAATAGAGATTGTAAGGCATATCTCTTTCATGAAGTGGCGCCGTCTTTATCCAGTGGATATCAAGGCGTTTCAGTAAATAAACCAAAGTATACCAGCATGATTTCTTGAAAACTCAATAATACACATTTAATTGTGAACCCGTTATTTATTGTTGGCCTCTTGCGTTTCGGGGGTGAATATCGCGCCTGAACAACACATCCCCAGTTCGCCCTGTTCTCTGTGATTCCCTTTAGCTGACCCTGTGGTGGACCTTAGACTCTGTTAGTTTAGTTACCCAAATTCAAATAGAAAATAAAATACCAAATCAGTTAAGTTACTGGAAGAATATATTAAAGTTTATTTACTTGGGTATTTACAAGGTCCAAAATCCACAATTAACGCAATAGACTCCAGAGGTATTGCGGGAAGACTGCTCCATTACTAATTCTCCAATGTTGATATTTCCGGAGGTCGACCGAGGTACGTAGGACGAAACTACGGTGCTCCTGCGAAAATTTGAGATAGAAAGCAGGTGGTTAGAATTGCTCGACGGCAGTTGAGATGGTGGAGAAGACGGAGAGTCAAAGGCAGAACAATATTTTCATTCAAAACCCGAGGTAAAGTACAAAGTACGGAGATTATGATTAAAACAAAGTAATGTACAATATGTTCATTTCTTACATAGTAGTAAAAATTGGATAAGTTTATTTTTGAGGACTCCACAACCCCAAATTTGCCCATAGTCTCTCAACTCCCTGAAACCCTATGTAGCCTTTATGTAACCCTAAGATGCCTAACTTATTTCATATGTGGATAATAATAATAACCTTATTATGCACAAAAGTTTACATAATATGCCCAGTTTTCAGCGTACTTTATTGCATAATATTTACCCTTCATTCAGGAGTCTAAAGTAAAACTGCCATCTGTAGTACGTCAGGTGACGCAGTGATGTTAGATTTGAAGAATACAATAATCTCATACATTTGTTTCCCTTGATAAATTTCGATAGAGAAAGAAAGACCAGATTTGCAGTATAAAATGATGTCATCATTCTATTTCACAGGCTCTCATCAGCTGCAAACTACCCGAAATTACAATGGTTATAAATAATAACATTTCATACTTCATTGTTTGAAAGGTAATAGAGAAAACATTATAAGATGAACGCATCTGGAATATAAGTATTATAATTTATAGTTTAAATTACCATCAATTTATATACTGTCAAACTATGAAAAAAGAAAAGAAAGGGGGTTGAGAGAAGACAGAAAAATCTAATAAACAGTGTCAACATGGCAACTCAAGAAGGTCAAAGCTCATCAATTTGAAAACTTGTTTAATGAGTTGAGCCCACTATTGTGTATGACTAATCAGTGTAATGAAAGTGATATGGTTACCAAGGGAGTGAGAGATTGACCACACTCTCTTTCTGTATGCATAAGTTTGGTCTGAGACGTTTGATTGTTATCGCTTCAGCGAGTCGTAGTAGATTCGCTGTCATTTGTATGTTTAATATTTTGAAGGATTTGGAAATCTCGAAAAAATGACCCGTATCCACAAGGTGTCTGTCTGGTAATTGCACTTTGTAAATATCTGCTTCCTTTTAAGCATAAGTTTCTCGGAATATGCTATGAAAACCGGATAGAAGCCTTTTTTTCTGTCCTTCCAATGTACTTGCTGCCACAGGTACACGTAAATTTATAAATGCAGTTGGAGGTGACATCAGCAGGGTACATATCCAGTTTCGATTGGCTTATAGAGCATGCAGTACTGTATAGTGTCACCAGATTGGCTGCAGGAAAGCATCTCTTTATTGCTCCTTTCATCCTCTTTTCAATCTTTTGCGATACTGTTTCTCCTTTGTGTGGGAGGTAAATGAACACTTTCTTCTTTTCAACTGTCGGATACTTCTCTTTCTCATCTCTTTATTTGTTGTACTTTAAGATAAATGCTTTTGGATACACGTTTTCCTTAAGGCATTTTTCAACAAAGCTTAATTCTTCTTCTAGGCGAACATAACTTCCTGGCCCTGTCGTACAGTTTCATAGTTTGATAGTACGTAAATTGATGGTAATTTAAACTATAAATTGTAATACCTTTATTCCAGATGCGTTCACCGTATTATGTTTTCTCTATTACCTTTCAAACAATGAAGTATGAAATGTTATTATTCATAACCATTGTAATTTCGGGTAGTTTGCAGCCGATGAGAACCTGTGAAATAGAATGATGACATCATTTTATACTGCAAATCTGGTCTTTCTTTCTCTATCGAAATACAATAATCCACTATGGTACTTTTCTTTGGTCTCACGGAAGTGCTTAACAATACGCTGCAAACCAATTCAAAATATGCACGAGTACAACATTTGGAGATCCACATATATAACTGAATGGTTATAACAATGATTATAACTAAAGAAAATAAGATGCATTGTCTCGAATGGAAATTGAGGTAGCCCAGAGATTCGGGCAGGCCGCCAGATTCCACTCGAGGATATACCTGGCGCGTGATATCATTCGGCTGTCTCCACCTACGGCATATTTGTTGAGCAATAATTTTTGAAGTATTCACTTCCTTTAATCCATTGCGTCATTCGGATATCAGTATCAAACAAATGTGACGCAGTTCAAGAATATAATACCGCCGACAACATGCACAGCAGAAAAATCCTCTAAAGTAAAATTCCATTTAAAGGTGTACAAAAGGTGTCAGTTGTCATTCAACCACCATAGCAACGTACTACGACGCAATAATTAGCAGGGATATGCAATAAAACCATTCCAAAAAATATAAATGGAATATATGTAGAATTTAAAATTCAGTTTACAATGGCGACAACAATTAAACCTTGAAAAATAACTAAGAATATTGATCGAATAATTGTATCCTAACAACAAACATCATTTGTTTTGAAATTCATTTGGAAAAAATTTCTAACCTTTAAAGTAATATCAAATTCTGGCCGAGGCAAACTTTAACCACTAAGGAAGTGAAGCTTTACAGATGCCTTTGTGAAAATCAGCAAGCAAGTTAGTTAAACAAGGCAAATAACCCTATGAACATAAATTAAATACGCTAGACGAAATGTTAAAGGATCAAACAAGATATCTGGTAAGCTTGAGGTTAGGTGTGTGAAGGATTCAGGGGTAAGGTTTGGACTAAAGGCAGGTTACGGTTAGGTCATTGCTATAAAAAATAGAACTTGTTCACTGTGGTGGAGTATAATTGCATTATGGATAAAGTTTTGGTTTGATAAAGTCTCAAAGTGTGTTGTTATACACAATAATATTTACTGATGACCACGTTTCGAGCACAATTTACTGCCCACGAAATATTACTGTATAACACTATGAAACTTCATCAAAATAAATTTTGCCCACAATGGAATTATACTCTGTTGATACTCCAACCTTAAACTGAGAGCTAGTTTTATCACATATGAGAAGAATGTATCTTCTGCGACACTTTTCTACAGTTTTTATGCATTTTGTTTCATAAATATATGCATTCCATGCACAAAAATGCCGCCTTCACGTGATTGGTGCATTCGTGGTCATTCGCTGATTGGTAGTTAATGGTGCTCAAAGTTTAACTTTGCCCTTTTTTAATAGGAAAATTATTTTAGTTTAGATGTTTTGGATAGGAGATTCGCTTCATTCCATATTACATGAGTCCCGTTGATGTGACACAGTGATGATGGATGACGTTCCGAGCTCACTTTATTGCTCATGACTATATCACATTGCATTCACACAAGTCCATATCTACACCACCCCCGCTCACTATTTCTATAGGAATTTTCCATATATATGCAGTATAAGTGTTGCATATGGATGGTGTTGATTTAATGACAGAAGATTCGGCGATTAATACTTTCAATGTGTCCCATACTATTATATGGTCAAATTCAAGTGAATGCATTGCAATAGCTGACCTTTTTCTAGATTATTTAACCTAACAGGGTCAATCATTTCAGCTGTAGAAAAATTTCTATGTTTTGATAATCTAACTTACCTCTGTCTACTGATGATATGACATGCGTAATTGACCCCAAAGTCATTACATGGTACTCGGTATATTATATTACTTTACCAAATTGGACCTGTTAATTTCTTTGGCTTACAAACTTTGTCTTTGAGTGAGTTGGTTGGTTGGTTGCTTGCTTGCTTGCTTTAAACACCACCCGAATTCAAGCCTTTTTTGGGAATCTTGCGTAGAGTGACTTATATTCCTTCTCTCTATAGGAGTAATTTCGAGGCTGAATACTACCAGCTGTTCAACTCTAACTGACTGACTAACTTACTGGATTCAATGTAGAACTGTGCACAGATGTGCAGCAGTTCGAGTCACAAAACTCCCTCTTTGTAGCACTCATAGCAAAAGAAGAGAGTAAAAAGAGATTATCAAATAGAGATATGAGGCAGAAAGAACAGTAATATGGAAGAACAACAGAATTTTATTGGGAATTAGCAGTCACAAGGAGCGGATGCATCTGTACCAACCATTGAAAACGATGATTTCGAACCATATCATCAACTATCTCCAACCTTCATTGGTTATTATAATCCTGAGGACCCCAACCAACCAAGCAGTCTTCACCTCTTTAAGTGGCTAACTAGCTTAGTGTAACTGTTGTGGATTTCATTAACTGATGAAGCCATGTTTTCTTTTGACTACCTCTAGAATGTTTCCAACGTGAGCGGTCCAATGTCAGCTAACATTGACCGTCGGTCGAGAAAGGCAATGGCTAGGCATGCACATATAACACATGTCTTAACCGTCTCAGCCGATGTAACTTCACAACCTCGTTGACTGATTTCCTCTCCATACCTAACATTTGACGAAGCCTAACCTCAATTTTGCTCACCCTATTACACCTACCACCTATCAGGGGAGATGGAATGCAGACACCTACGATCAAAGACAGCTAGCCAACCAGGTTCTTCATCTCTCCCACATTACCAATGGCCATGTCTCGCAGACTGCTGAGCAGTACACACGTTCTTTGGTCGACAGTCAGCCGGATATCACTTATACTGAGCCAGAGATGGCGTAAACTGGCATTTATATGAAACGAGCCTCATTGTAAGGTTGTGAATAAACACACTAATCATCTGATTGGCTATGATTTCAGAGAACTGAAATCCACCAATCAGCATGTGGATAGGTTGCCTATGGTAATCTAGTGTATGCTGCCTAATCGTTCGCGGATAGGTAGATTTCATTTTTTTTCTCTTTGAATTCTGAGGCCAATTAGCTGATAATGGCTTTTAAATCCTGCTGTTTGTAAGTGTTTTTCCTAAGTTTACTTGAAATCTTGCTGTGTAATGTTTTTCAAAAAATGGAAAATTTTTTCAAATGAAATTCTCAGTCGAATCATTTCACAATATTACTCATCAAGAAAACCAACATCCTACACTTGATTACCAGATGAGATTTAATTGCGTAATCACTAAAATCATGTTCTTGCGATATGAATCAATGGTTCATTGATAGAGAGCTTGACACCCAGACCGGTGGTCCAGACTCTATGCCACATTGAGGTATCACAAAACACCATCTAGTTTATTAGCCTACAGTAAGCCTAGAAAAGAGGGAAGGGTTTGAGCCATGAGGATAGTAAGCACAACTGGTTAAAAAATAGTATCCTTGCTAATGAAACTTCAAAGATTGAAGCCTTATCGGCTAAGTTAAACTTTAAGCGCCACTAACTAGCAATTAGCGAGTGACTTCGAGTGTTCGAATGAGGTCCATGTACGTGAGTTCAAGGTTGTATAGAGCTTGGTTCGTATCAAACGAAGTTGCGCTTGCAGTTAGATGAGGATAAGGTTTTGCAGTATCACCTGGATTGGGGGTTGCTTAGGAAGGATAGACATCGCCTCATGGAAAATGGAGAGAATTACTTCGTCGTTAGGCGGAGAAGGTGTCGTCGTACTCTTGGACGAAAATGTGTTACTGAAGAACAAATACAACCGTTGTCGTTATCGAGCCAACAATGTTTAGGTGATCGGTTTATGTGACAACTTCCTGCGGAAAAGATTCGTGGAGAGAATACCAGACAGAAAGTCTACTACCTTAATACCTATTGTCGCTCGACTTGTGAAACATGGATCTATTGTACATTCTGATGAGTGGAAAGGTTATAACTCGCTGTCATCTCTTGGATATGTTCATCATAGAGTGAACGATTTTAGTGATTTTGTGGATCCAGTTACAGAGACACACACGAATTCTATAGAAGGATTTTGAGGAAGATTAAAAAATAGGATTTGGACTATAATCGGATATCAAAAGGATCTCATTTATAGCCATTTGGATGAATATGCGTACAGAGTGTGGTATAACTTTTCTATTGACACTCCTATGCTAAACTTGGAGAGGTTTCTATCACATGTTAGAGAAAGATACCCTATGTAACAGTTTTATGCAGGTTTTATGCTTTTTCTAGGTATATACGTTTTCCTTAATCAAAATTCCCTCTTTTTTGTGATTGGTCCGTTGAGGTTTGTTCGCTGATTGGTAGTTAGTGGTGCTTAAAGTTCAACTTTACCACCTTATCTTCCAGTCAGAACGCAAAAACGAATGGAAACGAATGTTTTTTCAAGCACCAATTGAATTTAAATACAGAATATTGATATAGAAACCAAGTCTGAAGTTTAGTATTTTGGATTAATTCTTTCTTCTGACCTATCCTAGTCTTCCCATGTCTTAGCGATTTCTACGAGAATATTTCGTCTGACATTTTACATTAAGAAGTTAAGGCACTCAGGTATAACTCAACCAAACCCTCCTCTCACAGTTTGTCAACTTGTGCATCTTACCTATTCTTCTTTACTGTTAACCCTTATTCTTTCCTGGATTGCCTAAAAAAGACTATGTCATACTTCGTAGGACTCTGAAGACTGCCAGTAGGGCTAGTGGATTCCCATTGAACAACATCGTTGATGTCGTCATTGACAATGGGCACTTGGTTTTGGCAGACTGTGAGCAGTCATTTTACCTGCAGCTTTCACCTTGTGTCTCCTGAGGTAATACAAGAAGTCATTTCAGAAGATTATGCTTGCATGTCCTAGTATAAAACATCCACGATACCCCATTTGGCAGGTATTTTATGTGATGAGAATAGTATCAGGCGCGAAGTAACTAACTAACCTTCTTTGCACCACTAAATAAAACATTTCCTCCTCCACCCTGACAACATCAACCTTTATCGTTATTGTTCTTCTTATATTTATAATTCTCTCAATTTTTTGTTTTTATTTGTTTATTTTTTTTCATAAGTTTGGACATCATTTAAGCTGTGTTAATAACTGTTAATTTTGTATTTCCCCTCACCATGCTGCTATATCAACAGAACAATAGATTCAATAATCTATAACATGCTAAAACATTTCCAAACTGAATCAGCAATACTGTTTGAAACAAACTCACTGTTATTATTATTATTATTACTATTATTATTGTAATATTTAGTGGTCTTAATTCGTGCTTCGAATATTTTTGACTTTATATGGTAAACGTGAACAAATTCCTCTAGATAATTTTGTTTTAATTTTTAATTTTATTTATATTTTGAAGTAAATCAGATGAAATATTGTGACAAATGTTGAGAATTCCATTCTGTTTATAAGTAGTGTTTTCAGAATAAAGCAGATTATTATTATTAAGCTACTGAAAGGTAACAGTGCAAATATGAGTTATACATTTGACCCTTTAGTAGATAATATATCAATGCCTTTGATGTGGTTGTGTTCTCTGAGCTGGGATAGTTAATTTGCGAAGCTTCCACCGCCCTACTAGGCGACATCTTCAGCGCATACTTCAATTTGGATTGAAGTGAGATCCTAGATTTCTCTACGAGTTTACTAGTTATCTCTCCTAGTGGGTCACCTTAAATGTGATTGGTTGTTTTTGTGTATTTTCACACCCTCTAGGCTACTTACCTGTAGTGGAACTGATTGTTTCTTTGTCTTGAACTTTGACTCTTTGTGTTTGAGGTTTATTTCTTATTGGTTGATAAATTTTGTCTATCGAGATGTGTCTAAGTTCAAGTCAAAGAAACAATCCGTTCCAATACAAGCAGCCTAAAAGTTGTGAAAACACACAAAAACAACCAATCACATCCAATATCACCAGGAGAGATGACTAGTATACTCGTGGAGAAATTTTAAAGCTCACTTCAATAAATTGAAGTATGGGCTGAAATTGTCGCCTAGTAGGGCGATGAAAGCTTCGCGAATTAACTATCCAGCTCAGAGAACAGAAACACATCAAAATCATCCAGCTGAGCTATAAATCTTCTCTACGATATCTAAATATATCAAAGCATTAGCGAATGGATTTCATAATTCTACAGAAACTGTCCAATCGACTATTCTTAGTCTGAAGAATGGAAGAGATCAGAGTTTTGACGAAATCATCAACTAGGCTGTACATTCATTCGTATCTATGTAGTAAATTCGGTGAGAAAGTTCCATAACTATTTCGGGTTAGGGTCAAATTTTTTTTTTTTGATTACAACTCGATTCCACACCGTATTTTTGGTACAAGTATGGAGTTTTCAGCATGTGATATCAGTAGCCCAAATTTTGCAGGCCGACCATAGATATCAGGTGTGCGTCGGCAGGGGATCGAACCTCGGACGATGCGCATGGTCGGCGAGAGTCCTAACCACTGTGCCACCGACGCACAATTAATAAAATAACAGCGTGTAATAAACAAGAAGATCGGGTAGAAAAGACATAGTGTAACAACAGAAGACAAGGGCCAGGCAATACATCGTTTATTAAGGAAATCATCACATATTTATAGATTTTCATGTACATTATTATAGATAATTGTTAGCAGAAAACACAGTCTTCTGATTGGTTGTTTCTCACAGGAGTTTGACCTTGCATCTCTTTGTGACTGTTTTTTGAATGTCAGATCATCTATATGCTAACTGTATCTGCCTACGCAAACAAAGTCTCCTGCGGTTGTTTGTTGAATCAGTCTTTGTTCTTATTTTTCTCACGACCAATATTTGGGACACAAACATTGACGTAAATTACTGTCTACCAATTTGGCTAGCAGCCAGTTCTTGCTACAATAGTAGGCTCATAATGACTGACAGACTTGATTGTTTGTGTAATTAGGGATTAAGGAGACGTAGTAGTGATAAAGTAGGCAGAAAGGTTGGATAAAAAAAGGTAATAGGATAATCATTAATGAGAGAATTGACTGTAGTGTTGGCCACGGTAGGGATAACGGTCTCAGGGACGTATTTCTTTTGAATACATGGAGTAGGCTTGAACATTTGGTTAACCAATGGCTCAGCTATTCACAGATGCCTTGATTTCGCTCTCTTTGGGATGTTTGATTGACTTTTCAAATACATCTGGATGTCCTGAATTCAGCAGGTGTTCCCTATACCGTACTACATACATACTTACGCTTTCCCTTTGTTAACTAGACTGGATAGTGTTCCCAAGCGTGTTTTACAACCGGATGTACTAGGATCCACAACAGGAAGTGAACTGGTGTATACACATTGAAATGGAGGCCGGATATGATAGGTTGTCTACCACGTGCTAGTTGAATAGTTTCTTGCAAGAAAATGTCAGTCGTAGGCTGAAGGCAAACTACGTCTTACTGAAAGTTTTCAAAAGCTGTCCACTCAGAAGTTTTAAATACTTGCCAGAGTAAACAATACTAATAGAGGTCATATTTTATTGTATTTAAACAAAATGAATAAATGAAACTATGTGGAATATAGTGATGGAGGTTTTTGGTAGCCCCAATTTTTAAGCAGGCCGCCAGTCAATGACTATGGACTGATATCAGTTAGAGAACCATTGAATGCCATGAAGTACCGAACTCACTGGCAATATTAAAACACCGTAGTTTGAAACTAGGACCTCGAAGGATTCCATTATGGGTAAATTTTTGTTTTGATAAAGTCTCACAGTGTCGTTATACAGTAATGTTTACTGATGACAACGTTTCGAGCACAATTTATTGCCACTCATAATCATATCAAGGTAATCACACGACTTCCTAAATTCATTTATACAGTTCCATTGTTTTTCACTTGATTTTCACTTGATTTGATTGGTAATAGTATTTTCCATATTTCAGGTATGAGTGACGAGTCATTCCTATTGCATGTGTTGGGTGTAGACTCGATGAACAAGGATTCAGTAATCAATCTCTCTCTCCACCTACCTAGATTACTTTTTAGAGATTTAACCCTCTCCCATGCTATTGTGTGATTGTGCGTTGTTAATGCATGCAGTGCGATTGCTGGGCTTTTTGCCTAATTACTTATCTTCGCTCATGGGGTCAGCCATGCTAGCCTTTGTTAAATTCTTATGTTCTGACAATTTGACTACCCCTAATCTACTAGTTTGACCTATGTAGTTGACTTAACCCACAGTCATTGCAAGATATTTTGTAAATTATATTATTTTGTTCAATTGGGTCAAACTGCAGTGCCCTTTAACCTACAGAGCTTGTCCTGTCTGAGTGAGTTTGTAGGTTTAAATGCCATCCTAATTCCTGCTTTATTAAGAATCCTACGTAGGAAGGTTCTCAGATGTCCCCTCCTCGCATGGTATAACAGTAGATGACTAATATTCTTTATTATTTATGTTATTATTACAATTATTTTTATTTTGCTTTTAATCTTTACTAATCTTCTTAGTGAATTTTATAGGATAGTTATTAAATACCAACCATTTATTCTTCTATCTGTATCATTTCGTCATTTAAGTCTTTTTGTTGTACTACTTAGTGCTACTGCTCGGTTTATTAGACACTTAACAAGTAAGCCTGCCTTCACAGACAGATAACAGATGAGATGAATTAAAGTCTAAGTATCTATTAACAGAATGCGTTGATTTTTTTTATAAACACTAGTGTGCACTTCTATTCATTGTATTTTACAATCTAACAGCACAGATAATTCACCTTGTTCATTTTCCGTATCAAATTTGAATTTTATTCCCTCTATTAGTGAGTTTAAATATGTGTCAAGATGCTAGAGATGTCAACGCTTCATCCTCTATTGACAGAACAAAATGGGTGATCAACGTCTCATCAAGGGAACTAAGCTCTAGTTAGATAAAAGAACTTGACAAAAGAGTAAATTTCAACGGAACAGTAAGTAAATTAAAACCAGAGGATGTCATTCCTAACATAGAAGTAGCACTAGGTTCAATAGATAAGACAACAGCAGAAGAGGTTCGAGCACAATGTGCATTAACCTTGAAAAATCAAAAGAAAGTAAGGTAAAATTCAACAGCATTGAAAAGACTAGCTCTAATTAGACTGAAACAGGGTAAATACATCGTCATCGAAAAAGACGACAATATAACAATGACAATATATACATAACCGTGAAGCCAGATTAGGAGTTTATCACGTTCAAGGTCACCGGATGATATGTATCCACATATATATATTTATGTGTGTGTGCATGTTGGTCTCTCTTTCTGTTTGCTCGGTTAGTCTGTGACCACTTCACTTGTATGGACTTGTCTCCTTTAATAATGTGTATTCTCCTTATATTATATTATATATAATATGAGTGTTTGTTGACAGTCCGTTGCTTGGTGACATATATCCATATATGTTTGTTGACATGTCTGCTATATTCGCTATGTATAATTGGATCGACACTTCATTATAATTAGCCATCCATGTTAAGACTGTCTAATGATTTTTCCCACGCTTGTCTGGAACATTCATATATATTCACATTCACAATTTGTGTGACCACTTTACTTTACTTACTTACCACTTTGGTGTGAGACCATTTTATTTTCGTCTCCTTGTGTTTGGACAATAGAAGTATCATCGCAAACCTAGTGGTCTTCTGATTTCCGCCTTCTCGCGTCAGGACTATTAATTTCTCGACCAGACCATGACAATAAATTTAGCGACGAGTACATAACACCGGGAGAGATGACTAATAAACTCGTGGAGAAATCTAAATGCTCACTTCAACCAATTCAAGTATGATCGCTGAAGATGTTGTCTAGTACGACGGGGGGGGGGGTGAAAGCTTCTCAATAAACCATCCAGCTCAGAGAACACACAACTACATCAGAATATTCCTCAGCTCAGTCATGTCGTAATCCAAATTTACCTTCTTTTTGTTGAGATGTGAACTACCTCGGATAGTCGATCTTGTGTAATTATGTATTATGTGCCTAGAGGAGTGCTGTAGTTCTATAATATATGTTAACTTTATATGTCTGAAACGCGTTTTATCGATTCTTTTCTAGACAGCTATAACACTCGTTTTTGCGCTGGTTATATCATGCGCGAAAACACCTTACGATCGTCTTTGGCCTTACACACCCCCCAAAATGTCAACATTCCCTTAAGCATACATTGATAGTAATGCGACATTATTAGTGTACAAAAGTCAATGTATGCCATAAAATACGTATTAGCAATATAATCAGTCATGAACAGTCTGAAAAATTGAAGAAAAAAAAAACATTTAAATAATTTAAATATTCAAAGATATTTTAAAATATCATTGCTATGGTATAAACTGTAGTCATTAGATCTAAGGAATTTTGATTCATTAAAACGACATAAAACAGACAAGCACTTTGTTCCTGAAATGTTTCTAATTAAATATTCAACATTACTGATCAGATATGGAATACATAAAATAATAGAAATGCATGAAATTAATTTAATTTTAATTAATTTATTGAGGGACAGACAGAGGACAACGAGGAGACAGGTCTAAAATGAACCTGAACAAAAAAGACTTGGAGGATCTATACTTCGCCGATATGATATATGTCTGATTCCCTACAAACTGGAAGATATATTAGTGGATGCAACAAGTTAGCAGAAGAAGCATCAAAGAGAAAAGCTTCTCCAGGCGAATGTAGAGAAAATAGAAGTGATGATGAAGGTTACTGGCCAGCATGAACAGCAACAACAACAATAACAGACAACAATCAGCATAAATGGGAGAAGAAGCATCCTCCTTTACCTACCTACCCACTTGGGAAACGTCGTTTCAACTGCAGGCGAACAGAACTGATGAGGATATATCAAAGCGAGAATCATTGGGAAAGCAAGGCGAGCTTTCCTCTCTCTCTCAAGCCTATGTGGAGATCAACACTCAGCACTTAGCATGAAAATGAAAATAAGATCCGGATTTTCAACTTGAATGTGAAGTCATTGCTACTATATGGATCAGAGACATGAAGGACACTTCGAAGAAACTACAGAATTTCATCAACAGCTGTCTTCGCTCAATTCTACTGAAGATCACATGGGTGGTCAGAAAAGATCAGCAACATGGAGGGATCTCTGGGAAAGAATCAACTCAGCAGGAACCAATTGTGCAACAGATATGCAAGGAGAAATGTAGGTGGACTGGTCATATTAATATATGTGTAAAACTTGAGCACTGTGGTAGTAAGTAATTCCATATAAGTTTGCTTATTACATATATATCACACAGTCAGTGAAACAGTATTATTATTATTTACTGGATGACAAGGTACCGAACATAAATTATCATTGTTCATAATCATTTCATCAATTATAATCACACAACTTCGAAACTTGAGTTTTATAGTTTTCTTTGTTCTCTCCTATTTGTCGTCGTAAGGGTAGCAGAATTTTCCAGATATCTGGGTGGACAGGTGTTGAATCATTCCTATTACACGTATTCCCTCTCAGTTGATTCGATAAACAAAGCGCATGTTTGATATGGATGTCGTCGTTTATATTACTACTATTATTATCATCAAATTCATTATTATTATTATTATTATTATTATTATCACTATCAATGTTATCATTTTTCATTTTATTTTTATTTACACATTTCTCTACATAATTTCTGACTAATTTATCAGGGTAATTATTAAGTTTCAAAGCCTCCCTCATTTACCTTACTTCCTGTCTTAGATTTTCCTTGGTACTACTTAGTATTTGTGCTCTGTCACTTAAACACTTCATCAATCCTACTTTAACTGACACAGGATGGGATGATCGGAGGTCCAAATATCTATTTAAATGTGTGGGTTTCCCGTAAACACTAGTGTGTGTTTAATTTCCCATCTTCTTTCCTTTTTACGCTACAATCTCACATCGAAAGTTCCCCTTCGTGACTTCGTAATTCATAAGTGAATTGGGAATATAAATCATCAGTAGTACTTCCATACAAAGAAGGTACCTCCGAAACCACCTTACAGAGAATTCTTAACAATTCTGGAAGGAATAAAAGTGGCTGGAATACAAACCAACCACGAATTCAATTAGAAGCAAGATTTGTCTGTTAAAGTATCAATCCTGTGGAGCCCTTAAAACAAAACAATTTAGTTTATCTAATACCCTGACTGCAATGATTATCAGTGAGGTCAAATACATGGGTCAAACTAGTAGAACAGGGTCAGTCAGTGAGACTAGCCGAGCATAAAAACCTAGAAAAATCTAGATTGGTTGACCCGAATAAGAGAAATCTAGAGAATATTTCAGCCTTACATAGCACACAACCATACAATAGGATAGATGGGATAAGATTACAATTTTAAAATCTAATGTCAAAGGGTGGAGGGAGAGATTGATGTCAACGGAAGGTTTGTTTATCGAATCAACTGTGAGAGAATAAGTGTAATTGGAATGATTCAACACCTGTTCAGCTGGATATCTAAAAAATTGTACTACTCCGCCTACGACAAATAGGAGAGGACAAAGAAAAAGGGACTGGTTATAGTCTTAGAAAACTCCCAAGTGACATCACACACACCAGACCATCGCTCGAGTGGGACCTGAATGGGAGGTGGCAAGTTAGTCGTCAGTGCGAGTGTGACATGGAGGAGGAGGGGATGCGAAGAGGGGATGAGAACATGTGCGTAGACGTAGAGCCAGGAGAAAACGTTAGTGGAGAAGGGAACGCACTGGAGTCATGCGGCTGACGCCCTATGTTCCTCTACGAACTAAAGGCGATAATACTAAACTAATTTTTAAGCGCACGAAGAAAATTCTCCTTTACCCTTCCTTGATTTCATAGTGGAACATATCGTTTGATACTTGACCTTTGAAGTTCTTTCAAGTAGTGACGATGTTGATCTTTCTTTGTGGTTTGCAGCCGTTTCACGCCCAACCTTCCCTCTTTACCAGGCTTACTAGGAGTCTTAAGTGTTTAGGAGTGTATTGACTGGGAATCGAACCTCGGACCACGTCAGCACTTGGCAGACATGCTTCCACTAAACCACCAAGACTTATGGAAAATTTTACTTGACAAAAATATATCACATGTTTTTCTTATATATATACACACACACACACATAAATTACCTCACTTCATTGTCGTTAGGCGAATTATTTCAACTAATATTCAAGTGGTGGTGTGCACGGATTTGATCTGATTTAATTGATTACAGAATTTCATCATGTGCTGACACCAGTTAGAGAACCACTGGCAAACTTTGGATAACTATACAGCTGTTTCACCTTAGTTCGGGACTCTTCATCAGTAAGCACCCACTATGGAGGTTCAAACCCAGGACCTTTCGGTTACAGCGTGGACAATCTTGTAGATCACTAAGCCCCTGGGACCCATTTCAGTGGCCTGTGAATTCCGACTCTTGACATTTCATGATATGGTGCGACTTTCATTAGCCAATGTCCCCACACCCACCATACTGTCCACCACTGGCCACGACTTCCCCCCTCCCTAGAACCTAATTGCATAAAGCATCAAAATATCCAGGGAAATTATCTCCTCCTTGAAGGAAAATAAATCTAAACTGAAATACATAAGAAGCTTTACTTTTCCAATTAATCACATAGAATGTTTTTTTCTGAATTTTACCCCCTCTCATTAATCAATAAGTTCTGTAGTAACATCAGTCACCACTTCAGTACTGAATGTAACAAGTTAGAGCTCCTGTGAAGCAAACTCATTTTCCTCATTCCAACTTATATATATAACCCTTTTCATGACAAGTGATATTACGTATGGAATTTGTCTGGATCGAGGTCTTCCTGTCATAACTGCCTTCAATTAACCAAAGATCAAATTCAGTGTGTTTACGTAATGAACCAAATGAACACTTGGTTGGTATTCCCTATGAAATTTGAAAATATAGTTAAATGTCAATCATTCAAACGTTGAAGATTTCATCATTGTAAAACAGTTTGTGGTTATACATTTATACACACATACACACACACACAGATCAATCAACAAATATTATTATTGATGAACAGCTGTTGTCCATTATCTTGCTTTCGTTCAAGTTTCAATGGATTTAATAAAAATTGAATTTTCATACATTTATTCTGCTTAATGAATTTGAATAAAACAAGAACAACAGCGGTTTTTGCAGAATGAAATGGTGCCATCATTATTTATTTTGTTGGCTTCTCATCAGCTGCTTACGGGCCACAGTCATTATTAAGTATATCTACAGAAAGCAGTTGTAACGTACTTGCACAGAGTTCATTTTTAAACAAAAAATCAATATATGCATACAATAGAAACCAAGTCAGAAATTAAATATCTTGGCGTCATTCTATCTGCTGATCTCTCCTGGTCGTCTCATATCTTGATGATTTCTAAGAAAATATTCTGTCCTACCTTCTACATCAAGAAATTAAGACATTCTGAAATAACCTACCCAACCCTTACTCCTACATTTCGTTAACTCTTGCATCCTGCCTATTATTCTCTCTTGTTCCCCCTTAGTTTTTCCTGGGCTACTGAAGAAAGACTATGCCTTATTACGTAGGGTGTTGAAGGTTGTCAGCAGAGTGGTAAGCAATGTGCCACTTAACCAGCTTGTTAATATTCTGGTCGACAGGCACTTGGACTCATGTGAAAAATGGGGTAAATCCATTTTATCTAACTCACACCACCCTCTTCATTCACAACTTTCCCCCGCCCCCACCTTGTATCTCATCAGGCAGAACCAGAAGCCTATATAGAAAAAACTATATTCTCGCACTAGCAAGTACAAAAACTCAACCATACCCTACTTAGCTCGTGTTCTGTGCGATGAAGAGAGCATAAGGCGTGATACCTATAACTTATTAAATATTCAGTAGAACAACTGGATCTCATCCTTCAAATTCATATCATCTATAGATACTGCGTTTTTTCTTTCTTTCTTTTCCTTTTCTCTTTTTTGTTGTTATGTGCTGTTTTGTTTCTCTCTTCCTTACAAATTCTATTGAAAACATTCTTCTTCGTTCTTTTACACTCTGTATATCTCGACCTTTTTGTTACCGATTACACCAGTAAATATGCGAGCATCTACTTTTCTAACACCTCCAAATACTCTCTTCAATTTTGGCTTTGCTACCGACATGCTAATATGTTGTTGTCAAAATTAACTGAGATTATCCATAATCTATGTAGAACTTCATTTATTGTTAATGTACAAACTGAATGCAATACTGTAGTGAAATCCTGAGAATTCCATTCTGTATCACAAGTACTGTTTTGGAATAAAGTAAATTATCCTTATTATTATTACAATAATAATATATAATAATAAACACTTTATCCCTAGCAATAAGGATTATACACAATGGAAACTTTCGGCATTACGTAGTCAGATTGAAGAGTGGATGAAAATATTCAGTTACCAGGATACAGGGCAAGGAAGGACTGATAATTGCTTCTCTGGTCTCCGGCAAAAGACAGAGACTGCTTCGGCAAACTTAAGGAGAATTGAATTCTCTCGCCTATTTATAATTTTGAACGATTTTGTGACGTCCACCACATGACCCGTGTCAAGAAGATGCCGGGTGATGGCATTTGTTCCCTTTAGACATAGGCTTTTCTGTACATGTTCAGAAAGTCGTAGGTATGCCCTTCTCACTGTTCTTCCAATGTAACTGCTACCACAGATACATGTAAATTTGCATATACAGTTGGAGTTAACATGAGAAGGATATCTGTCAATTTTCGATTGAGTCAAGGAGGAAGTTGTTCGATAGATGTGAACCAGCTTAGCTGCAGGAGGATAATCTCTGACTATTGACGTCCTCAATCTTCTGTTGACAATTGCTGTAATATTTTCACCTTTAAAGTCAAGTTCAATGCAGATGGACTTTTTTCCAGTGTGATTTGCTTGACATTTGAGCCCTCAGATCTTCCATACTTGTTAATGAACCTGTGAGAGTAACCGTTGCTTTTCAACATCTTTTCGAGAAATATAAATTCTTCCTGTAATTATTTGAAATGAAAAGTGAATAAGAAATCCATCTGCTTTTGACTCAGTACTTACATGCCTTTGTTAAATAAGCTTTAGCTTACACAAACTTAGTCCTGGGCTGTTAACTGATGGCATTCTTATTTCGCTAAAAGAATGCAGTATATACTGTGTACAAGGGTAAATTTTCTTATGCCTTGCTTACTGAAGCTGGTGTTCCTCTGGATGCTACTGTTCTCTCTCTTTTTCTTTTTTTCATTATTCTTACATGACTTACCTTTTTCTAATGAAATAAATTTTATCGAATACGCTGATGATATAACCGTCTCGCATCCTGTCAAGTCCCAGTCATACTATTTTTTTTTTTGATTACAGCTTGATTCCACACTGTATTTTTGGTACAAGTATGGAATTTTCAGCATGGATATCGGTAGCCCAAATTTCGCAGGCCAACCATAGATATCAGGTGTGCGTCGGCGTGGGCTCGAACCCCGGACCATGTGCATGGTCGGCGAGAGTCCTAACCACTGTGCCACCGACTCTGCCACTGTTGCAAACTCAACTGCTTTTCAACAGACAACAGTCAGTGGTCTAAGCTGGCTTGTTTTATGTTAAATCCCTCAAACTGTCAGACTACTGACTTCTTCTCCTTTTGAAATAATCGTGGTCTACAACGACTGGTTAGTACACATGATGTTTGTAGCATTTGAGGGTACTGTAATAGAAACTAAGTCTAACACGAAATCACTTTGTATAGTTCTATAGTCTGACCTTCCTTAGTCATTTTATTTTTCATCTACCTCCAAGAAAGTCTACCATCTAACGTACTACATTAAGAAGCTAAGATAACCTGAAAATATTCAAGTTCTACTCTCATAATTTGTTAATATTAGATGGTTGGAGGCAATCGGCCACAGGAAGCCTTGCTTGACCTAGGTTTCCTGCTAGTTTGCACTCATCAGCAAGGCGTATCTGCAACCTTGAAGGAGCTCATGTTCCTTCTAAAGATTAAAACCCGCGTCACCCAGTGCAGTGTTGCAGTCAGAGACGTTACCACTGTGCTAGCTATTCGGGCTCGCGATTGACCTCCTGTAGGACTGTATTGGGTATTTTGATTGGACACTAGTAGTTAGTGTGACGTTTCTAGTCCTTTCTTTGGTGCAGACTGAATTCTGTCAGTCAGGTTTGCAATGATGAGTGCCAACTAGCACGAAACCTAGGTCCAAGACTTCCTGCCGATTGCCTCAAACCATCTTATATCATCAAATCAATGCTCATTGTGATGGCGAGCTACCTAGAATGATGGCCACATTGCAAAACCTGACTAACTGATAGAATTCAGTCTACACCAATCAGAGGACTAGACGCATTATCATTATCAACTTCTCTATTCTTCTCTTTACAAAGCAACTCAATTTTCAATGTATCCGACCATTTATTTTGCAGGCTTGTATTTTCTTGTTTGAACCTTGACTTTGTTTATAAGTCGTATAAGTGGAATTACTGAAAATAATTTATTAGTACCTGTATAAGCGTAAAACTTGGTCACTTTGGTAGCATGTAATTCCATATTAGTTTGTTTATTAGATGTATTACACAGTGAGGAAACAGTATTATTATTTACTGGATGACAGAGTTTCCAACACAATTTATTATTATTAGTCATAATAATATCAGCTATAATCGCACGACTTCGAAACTTGAGTTTTATAGTTTTCTTTGTTCTCTCCTATTTGTCGTCGTAGGCGTGGTAGTAGAATTTTCCAGATATCCAACTGGACAGGTGTTGAATCATCGCTATAACACGTATTCTATATCAGTTGATTCGATAAATAAAGCTTCCGTTAATCTCCCCCTCCACCCTTCTGTTACATTAGATTAGATTTTAAAACTGTCATCTTATCCCATCCATCCTATTGTATGGTGGTGTGTAACTGCATGTAGTGAGTGCCATAGATCAACTATTCATCAGATGTCTTATCTTATTCGAGTCAACTAATCTAAATTTTGCTGGCTTTTTATGCTCGGCTAGTCTCACTGACTGACCCTGTTCTACTAGTTTGACCCATGTATTTGACCTGACAATTATTGCAGTCAGGGCATTAGATAAACTAAATTGTTTTGTTTTAAGGACTCCACAGGATTGATACTTTAAATGACAAAGCTTGTTCCTAATTGAGTTTGTGGTCGGTTTGAATCCCAGCCACTTTTATTCCTTCCAGAATTGTTAAGAATTCTCTGTAAGGTGGTTTCCGAGGTTCCTTCTCTGCATGAAAGTCCTACTGATAATTTAGATTCCTTATTGTTGGTGCTGTCTTGTGCACATTTGACATGCATGTCGTCATTAATATTATTACTATTATCGCTATCACTACTACTACTACTATTATTTTTAATTTTATTTTTACATTTCCCTACATATTTTCTGACTAATTTATCAGGGTGATCATTAAGTTTCAAAGCTTTCCTCATATAGCTCACTTCCTGTCTTAGATTTTCCTTGGTGCTACTTAGTTTCTATGCCCTATTACTGAAACATTCCACCAATCCTATTTTCACTGACACAGGATGGGATGATCGGAAGTTCAAATATCTGTTTAAATGTGTGAGTTTGCTGTAAACACTAGTGTGTATTTAACTTCCCATCTTCTTTACTTTTTACTTTACAATCTGGCATTGGAAACTCCCTTTCCTGACTTTCCAATTCATAAGTGAATTGTATTGCCTCTAACTTTGTGTGCTGAAAACCTACACTTATGTCGTGAGTCCTAAGTTTGGTGAATTTGTCATCTGCTAGGAGTACAGCTATGCCTGTCTTCCACAGTATTTAAATTCCAAGCAAAAATATACAAACAAACTGAGAGAGAGTTGTCATGGTGTCATTAATATCCCCGATTGTGGCAGATATATATAGTCATGGATAGGTGAGAAAACTTGACGGTTGAAATATTCAGCCCCACCCTGAAAGTATGGTGGAGGCATGTGTAGAGGACACATACTTATAAGGAGACACTAGAAGATCTGGATTTCGCGTGTAGATGATATCTGTCTAATGTCACACAAACTTCAAGACTTGCAAGTGGAAATCAACAAATTGATTGAAGAGACAGTGATGACAGAACTGCAGGTGTGTGGTGAGAGCAGGCCGTGAGAAAATATGAGCAAGGCTGATTCAACAACCAATCACAGCAAAGTTAACGTGGCAAAATATGATTCGCAGATAGAGAACTCTATTTGTCGAGGAATCCCGAAACAACCAATCAGAAGCCTGCGTTTATCTGCCTAACTTCTGATAAACAACCAATCAGATGACTGAGCTTGTCTACATGCATAAGCTATAATAATGTATGTGAAATATGCATAAATACGTGTTGATTTCATAATAAAACGATCTGTTGCCTGGCCCTTGTCTTCTATTGTTACAGGTGAACACAGAGAAGACAGAGGGGTGGGGATGGAGATAACCAACCAAAAGCAACGACTAGCACCAAATCCATCATAGAGAAAAATTTGAAGGAGGTTACTTCCATCACTTATCTAGCTAGGCAGCATTGTTTCAACTACAGGCGGAACAGACGAAGATGTCAAAACAGGTTAGAATCGGAAAAGCAAGATACGCCTTCATCAACCTGAAACCAGTTCGTAAATCTTCCGCAATCAGGATAAGGGACAACAATGAGATTTTCAACACCAATGTCAAGTCAGTTAGTTCTTCTATACGGGTCAGAAACTTGGCCAACGTGTCACGAAAAGGATTACCAACAGTTTGTTGCAGATTTCAATCACTCCATGATGAAGATCAAATGGACGGCTGGTCAGAAAGAATTAGTAACAAGAAACTCTGTCTAGGAGTAAACCAACAGGCGAGAGCCGATCACTCAACAAATATGTGGGAGAAAATGGTGGTGGATGGATCGGGCATACATTGAGATCAATGAAATCGCACTTCAGGCCTTAGAATGGAATCTAAAAATGGAAAGCGATGAGTGGGTCGTCAGTACGAGGCTGACATAAAGGAGATCGTGTGAAGAGGAGATGAGAGATTATGAGCAATCGTGGACTGAGCTGAAGAGGACGGCAAAAGACAGGACAAAGTGGAGATGTGTTGCTGAAGCCGTATGTTGCACTCGGAACGTAAGGGAATAATCAACGGTGCCAGTGTAGTGCTTCTGAATCGAAAAGACTATATGGAAAAAAATCAACGATATACTGTCGAATGAAGATAAATTTTCTCAACCTTCCAATGAAAGAAACGAAATGGAACAGATTGAAAATCAGCTCACAGATGTCTTGAAGAGAATGAAGGCCAGTCAAATAATCACTGGGGATATCCATGATCAGATCCAGCCAACAGGTTCAATAACACCAAGACTTTATGGTCTACCAAAGGTATACAAGGTTGGTCTCCCTTGTTCGTCCAATTCTGGATATGTCAGATTCCCCTTACCACTCTATTGGAAAATGGCCAGCAGATATTCTGGAACTTGTAAGGAAACAATTATGGACGCACTCGCTCCGTGACACCTTCCAGTTCATCGAGTGCATACAAGACACGAATGTATCTAACAAAATTATGCTGTCCTTCGACATTGAGTCACTTTTGCTGCAAAGAATGTTCTTCTCAGAGATGATGTGTTCCTTCTCTTGAGAATATCGCTTGCTAAATCTCCCTTGAAATACAAATTCATGTAGAGTTTCATTTTAGGCGCAATTAAAGTTTCTTTTCTCCGAATTATTGGTTTGATATTTTTGTCGATGAATCTTATTGGGTATCCATTTTGGATGAAGATTTCTCTTAGAATATCTAATTCTGTTTCCAGAACTTCGGAACTACAGATGCGTTGGATGCGGGTGGCAAGTGATTGAATTAAATTCCGCTTTTGTTGTGAATGGGTACCCAGCTATAGAAGCTTGTTAGTTGACCATTCCAAGTAGCTTTTCTATGGATCAATCTTCTTAGGCTCTTCGACTTAATTTTGTTTGTTTGCCTGTTCCTTAGTTGCTTATAATTCTTGTATTCATTCAGAACTCTTACGTAATGTGTATCCTGATTAAAACTCACTCATCAAGCTATTTATATTATTACATAAATTCTTTTTTAACAACTGTTTGTGACAACTCATCACCTTATTTTCTGATTTTGTATTACATAACTCCAATTACCAATCTTCACCTGTTTAGTTAATATAACCATAACCAATTTTATTTTTGCATGGAGGATTTAATCATGAGCTGACATCAGTTAGAGAACCACTGGAAAACCTGGGAGTACTGGACAGCTGTTTCGTCCTAGTTTGGGACTCTTCAGGACGAAACAGCTGTCCAGTACTCCCAGGTTTTCCAGTGGTTCTCTAACTGATGTCATCTCATGATTAAATCCTCCATGCAATCAAACAAAATCCCTACAAAACCAATACTTGAAAATTTTATTTTTGTTTGACAAACTTAATGTACACATACATACAAAATAGCACATGTATATATTTGCGATTGTACAGCTAAGAGAATGAATTCGCCGCCGAAAAGAGACTCTTCACTGATCTACGTGTTTTGTCTTAATTAATAAACATAATAATAAAAAAAATGATTATATGTATTTAAATGAAATAGTGGCAGTATGTCTTACACTTTCATCCTACAATTACTCATTATCATACACAGAGGAATAACCAATAGAATTAGGATGATGAGTTGAGTCCTCATGTGTACCAATGATCAGACATGTTTGTATACCATTCAAAAACATGGAATTATGATTAAGCTGAAATTTGGACATATTCATTAATGGTGAGTATATTTCTGAACAACCTTGAAACATGCTATCAACTCAATATAATTGATTAGATGGTACAATAAAAAAAAGAAATAAAGCATGACTCATTGATTCATGCATGTAGTCAACGTTGGAATGCGCGGAATTTAACTCATGTCAGAGAGCATAATTCATTATAAGCTTATATTTTAGTTAGAGAAACACTAAATACCCTGATGCACTCGACAGTGGTTTCGTCCTATTCTGGGACTCTTCAATATTGCTTATCCATGGCTCATTCTGCGAACGAGTTGTGACTTTCTGGTTAAGACGAGAGAAAATCAGTACTAAGTCATTGGGTAGGAATCTTACATACTCAAGTATTGATTTCGTTTGATTGAATGGAGGATTTCATCATGGGCTGAAAATTAACTGATGATCACTTGTGACTGGCCCTATTCAGCCAGTTAACCTAGGGTTCTGGTGGGAAGCTGTGACCAGTAGGGTACAGCAAGTTGAAGATGAGGCAGTAACTCATCGAAGAAGACATTCCAAAATGGTCACGCTATTTCGTGAATTAGCAGAAGTTAGAATTCATGGACTGGCCATTGGTTCGGGTCCCAGTGGCTCAATAGTCTATAAGCTCGCCTTGTAACCAGGAGGTCCTAGGTTCGAACTCCGGTGGGTTCATACTGCTGAAGAGCCAATCCCAAACTATGCTGACGAAACAACTGTCCGGTATTCAAAGGTTTTCCAGTGGTTCTCTAACTGATGTCAGCCTATGATGAAATCCTCCATTCAGTCGTACATTCTACAAATTTTAATAATAACTGCAGGTCATAGTGTGCCGTATGCTACTGACAAGATTCATCATTAGTAGTATATAAAGAGACGTTCATTGGAACAAAAAAATGCCAAATAGAAGAGAGATAGATTTGACGTCAAAAAGGAGAGTAAATGAACCACTGCATTGTGGCAAAACATGGGAGACACGAGAAGAAGAAGAAGAAGACAAAGTAACACACAATACGAAGGAAAGGCAGAAATGGCACAACACGGACGACATGTGCGAGTGATGAATTTCATATAAGGTGGTGTACATAATTTCCCTATATGTGTATATATCAAATTGCAAATAAACATTATTATTATTATTAGTATTGTCTCCTTTAGTTCCCAGAGGAACATGGGACTTCAGATGAACATCTCCCTTGCATTCCCTTCTCTGACAACCTTTTCACCTGTCTCCATGTCTACCCACATGCTCTCATTTCCTATTGGCATGACCTCCTCCTCCTCTATGTCACACTCGTACTGACGACCAACTCACCACTTCCCGTTTGGCTTCCACTCAAGTGATGGCTTGGTGTGTGATGTCACTCACTTGAGTGTGGCCTATCCACCTCCATTTCTTCCTGCATATTTGTTGCACAATTGGTTCCCGCTTGGTTGGTTCGTTGATTGCCAGAGATCCCTCCCTATTGCTGATCTTTTTTATAGCCATCTAATCTTGAGTAGTATTGAGGGAAGACAGAGATATTGATGAAGGTTTTGTAGTTCGTTCCAAGTGTCCTTCTATCGTTACAATAGCAGTTTCTTTATAAGCAATTCGCTTTGCAATGTGAAGTTCATTCTTTCGTTCTTTGTTGTAACAGCCTTGAAGATGCTGTCTAGAAAGACTACGAAACCTTTGTAATTAAATCGACTAGCATAGAGAAAAATGACAACAAAATCAGAATATAACTCTTGTTCAGTATTTTAGAAAATAGTCACCTTCACGGGTGTAAATCCGAACCAAACAAGCTCCTCCATCACCCCACCCACCCCCCAGCCAACCAGCCCTTCCAAAGAAGTTTGAGAAACTCGTCGGATCTTTTTTCTTTGAACGTTATTTCTGTCCATTCACTTCTTGAGTTATTCTGTAATGATAGTTACATTTAGAGTCCATTCATTAAAGCCAACAGTTTAGAGATTGTTATCGAAATTAAATTTATATTTTATTCATAATGATAATAACAATATATTCTCATTTTGTACATGAGGGACGCCGGTTTACAGACATTATCAATATGATAAATTACATATACGAATAGTAAGCATATTTAATAATATTGATTTGATAAAATTACATATTTTTTCCTACCTGTGTAGGACACACCAATTGTACAGGCATGGATAAGTTTTATTTAAATTATATGAATTTGGTTTATGGTTGAATTACATGGTTGCTGACGTTTTTATCTTTGGTTTGTGGGAACAATATGATAACTAGTCATTCAATGGAGCACATCATGAAATATAGAAATATTGTCTTCGCATTAACAAAAATAACCCAAGTATGTTATGGATGGATTACAAATATTTGGGAAAAAAATATGACTGGAAGTCATTCCCTCATATAACTTTGGTGTGTACGGCATCGAGTCTTATTCTTGATTTATATCCAAATTTGATAATAATTTAAATAGAATAAGTGATACACTTTTATAGTTTTGTCAGCATTTTCATCGTAACATCACGAGTGAATTGTACTCAATGTAGACTAATAATAATAATAATAATAGTATATATTTTCTTATAAACTGGTGTTTTTCAAGAAATGAAAGCTATTTTTACAGATACGATCAGTTATGTTATAAGGTACAATTGTGACGTTATATTATAAATTAATACTTTTTCATTGATATAAGAGTATATTCCACAAATGTAATCCAGGTTGCGTCGTGGGGGAAGGTAATGCGTAATTCACGAAGGAATTGTAAGATATGGGACCAATAATGTCTGCAGGTCATTTGTCATTGTAATTGGTCAAACATCCACATTATTCATTCTCATTCAAAAAGTCCAATAGAAGCTAAAATGGTGAGAGAAAACAGAAGACAAACAACAGCAACGCAAAAGAAAGCAAGAGGAGTCCTTAGGGAGTGATTAATAAATATATACTTATATATTCTGTCTAGTAACTATGGTTATTTTTGTTCACTAACTAACTAACTAGTCCTGTTATGCTAACTTTTAAATTATGTGTGAACTAATATTACTGTCCTGTGTAGAAATGTTTATCATCTAGTTCCAATAATATTAAAATTTATAATTGTAGTTTGTTGTAACTACACGTTTAAAGAACTTAAAATATCTATGTAGGGTGAAAAAGAGGGTATGATAGAGAAGATTTGTAACTCAGGTGGATGATTTTGATGTGGTTTTGTTCTCTGAGCTGGATGGTTAGTTTGCGAAGCTTTCATCACCTTACTGGGTGACATCTTCAGCGCATACTTCAATTTGAAGTGAGCTTTTAGATTTCTCCACGAGTTTATTAATCATCTCTCCTGGTGACCTTGGACGTGATTGGTTGTTTGTGTGTGTTTTCACACCTTCTAGGTTACTTGTATTGGAACCGGTTGTTTCTTTGACTTGAACTTTGACCCTTTGTGTTGAAGTTTCTTTCTTATTGGTTGATAAATTTTGTCTATCTCGATGTGTCTATTGATTGATGATTCACTGGAATGCCAAGCTTCTAAAAATTCTCTAGCATTCTTGTTATTTCCTTTGTCTAATATTTGAACGTTGTCCCAGTCGAATTGATGTCCGTAGTTGTCTGTGTGTAGTGAAATGAGGGAGTGGATATCATGTCTTTTGACGGCTAGCTTATGTTCGTGGATACGAAGACGAAGGGGACGTCCACTTTGGCCGATGTAGTGTTTTTCGCAGTTGTTACAGTTTATTTTGTAGATGATGTTGGTTTTGTCTTCTTTCGCTGTTGAGTCTTTTGGTTGACATAGAATTGAGTGCAGCGACTTTGTTGGTTTGTGTACGACGTCAATTCCTAAAGGTTTGAAGAGTCTTGTAGTGATTTCTGAGATATCTTTTATATATGGTAAGGCGATTTTCTTTGTGTTTCCTTGGTGGCTTTTGCTTTGGTAGGTTGGCTTGGGGGTATATGTCTCTTGATGAAATTCCGTGGATATCCATTCTTTTGGAAGACGTCCATGAGATACTTTTCTTCAATTTTTCTTAAGGTGGGAGTGCTGCAGTGAGTCCTTGCTCTCTTGAATAGTGTTTGTATGCAATTCCTTTTGTGTGTTATTGGGTTGTTGCTGTTGTAATTCAGTATTTGGTCTGTGTGAGTTGATTTCCTATAAACTTGAGTTTCTAATTCTCCTGTAGTTGTTCGCCTGACTAAGACGTCCAAAAATGGTATTTTGTTCTCGGATTCCTCTTCTCTTGTGAATTTGATGTCGTTGAAGACGTTGTTTATTAAGTTGTGAGTTTTATCTAATTCGTTTCTTTTGATTATTACAAATGTGTCGTCGACGTAGCGTATCCAAATCTTGGGTTTGATCTTTGGTAGAATTATATTTTCGAGTCTTTGCATCACTGCTTCTGCAATCAAACCTGATATTGGCGATCCCATGGGTGTTCCTTTGACTTGTTCATATATTTGGCCGTTGAATTGGAAGTATGTTGTTAGGCATAGATTTATGCATTCCATCCAGCTTGTGTGTTGCATTTTTGATTGTTGTGGCAGTTGTTCGTCGTTGCTAAGTAATTGCTCCATGGTTTCTTTTGCTAGGTTTTGTCCGATGGATGTATATAATGCTGTCACGTCGAATGATACCATTATTTCTTGTTCATCTATTTGGATGCCTCTGATTTTCTCTAGGAATTGGATAGCAGAGTTGATGGAGTGATCGCAAGATTCCGTTAGGTGTTTTAGTTTTCTGTATAATTCTTTGGATAAATTATATGTTGGAGTTCCTGGGAGTGATACAATTGGTCGTAATGGGATATTTGCCTTGTGTATTTTGGGTCTGCCGTAGAATCGGGTAGGACTGGTCCATTGGATTTCATTCGCCATTGGTCTTGTTTTGTGATCTGTCCAGTTTTGGTGAGCTTGTTTAAGGTCCTTTGGATGCGGTTATCCAACGAACATAAGCTAGCTGTCAAAAGACATGATATTCACTCCCTCATTTCACTACACACAGACAACTACGGACATCAATTCGACTGGGACAACTAGCGTTCAAATATTAGACAAAGGAAATAACAAGAATGCTAGAGAATTTTTAGAAGCTTGGCATTCAAGTGAATCATCAATCAATAGACACATCGACACAGAAAAAGAGGGTGTAAGAGTCAAACATAGAAGTCCATTGTCATTTTTGAGCAGTCTGGTGACTGGAGAGATGAAATATTTTTACAATAATAAGATAATATCGGTTAGAGAACCACTGCAGAACCACCAGGGAATACAGGAACGTCGGTGGTCTGGTACTAGTCTGGGACTTTTCATGCGTAAGCACCCACGACAGAGGCTTGAACCCAGAACCACCTGGTTACAAGGCAAACAACTCGTAGACCATTAGTCCACTGGGACCCGATCCAATGGACACACCATGAATTACAAACTTCTGCCAATTGACGACATAGCGGCCTATCACTAGCCAATGTCATTAGTGGCTAGTATTATTCCTCACACTCGACCTGTTGTACCCCAGTCACTGGTCACGACTTCTCACTAGAATCCAGGAAACTATTTTTTTTATTACAGCTTGATTCCACACTGTATTTTTGGTACAAGTATGGAATTTTCAGCATGTGATATCGGTAGCCCAAATTTTGCAGGCCGACTATAGATATCAGGTGTGCGTCGTCAGGGAATCGAACCTTGGACCATGTGCATGGTTGGCGAGAGTCCTAACCAGTGTGCCACCGACGCACTATTACCTACCTGAATAGGGCTAGTCGTTAGTGAGCATCTCATTGATTTTCAAGTATTAGTTTTTAGGGATTTGAGTGATTGGTTACATTGTCCTACTGCTTGATACTTGTCAGTAGTGGGTGGCTGTGTACTGCTCAATAAGATAGTAATTCCCTTGAAGTTTCTCCAGAGGTTGAAATGATTTACCGAGGATATGGTGGTTAGCCACATACCTAACGTTCAATTTTTTCCACAAGGCTTATAATCGTTTGGTAAACTAGGAGTAAGATAAGGCTGCCATTATCACCTAGTGAATCATTTAGTATACTGTGTGATGTGAAAGATGGTCATAACCTGAACGGAAAATTAACTCTTGTTGATATGAAGTTCACGGGTAAATTATGTATAATATCACAAAAATTAGAGGACCTGTAGTTGAAAAAAACCAACAATAAGACGTGAAATGGATTTTATCATGAGCTGACATTAGTTAGAGAACCATTGGAAAGCCTAGGAGTACTGGACAGCTGTTTCGTTGTAGTTTGGGACTCTTTAGCAGCACGCACCCACCAACAGGTTTAGAACCCAGGACCTTCTGGTTATAAGGTGAACAACTCGTAGATCATTGGGCCACTGGGACTCGATCTAATGGCCCATGAATTCTAACTTCTGCCAATTCAAGTCATATTGCGACCCTTAGCCAACGTCTTCGGCGAGTATTTGTCCTCACACCCGAATTGCTGCACCCTACTGGTCATGATTTCTCACTAGAATCCCAGGTAACTACCTGCCTGAATAGGGTATCCGGGCTTGCCTTGTAACCACAAGGTCCTGGGTTCAAATCCCGGGGCGGGATTGCCTATTGATGAAGAGCTTTAAACTAGGACAAAACAGCTGTCCAGTACTCCCAGTTGGTTCCCTAACCAATGTCAGCTCATGGTGAAATCCTGTAACCAATCAAATCTCTACAAACCAACACTTGAACTTCAAATGAACATAGAGAAGACACCAGTGGATAAAACACCCGACCAAACGAAGGGATACTTATAAAGTAAATGGCCGATTTCATTTACCTGAAAAAGACAACATCGTTTTAACTCCGAATTGATGGCATGGATGAAGATTTCCAGTGCTAGTCAGTATCAGAAAAGCATCCTGGATTTTCATTAGCCTGAAATCAGAGTGTAAATCTGCTTCATTTGGCATAAGGAACAAAATTTTTAAAAAAGTTCAGCATTTTTATAAGTCAGTTTTTGATTCTACTTAATTCAAAGACTTGGCACGTACTTGTCACTAATTTTCATTTAATTTAAGGCCGCTTAGAATTGTATTTACGATAAATATCAAATATTTAAGGAGGCATTGGAAAACAGCTACATTATTCGTACATTCAAATCATAAACATCTATACAGATGATTAGTTAACGCAGTGAATAGTGTTACCGTTGCTAGTACCTTTGAGACTAATAACATCACCGTTTTCACTTGTTCAATTCATCAGATTTATAAATAATCTGGTGTTAAAGTTATTACTAGGATGTCTATCTCTTTAATGTAAGTTTAGAAAAGGATGCTGACTCTTCAGTTGACAATTTTGATAATCCACATTCATTCCATCTGCTCTCGCAGACACTAAGCATTTCTATAGCCATATCTTCGCATTTCGTAGGATATCTGGGCGGCCTTCCCATCCAGTCTCGTACATTGTACGGATATCCCACGTCCCTATTCTTATTCTTGCTTTCATCGAAGAAAGACTGACTGGCCGGCTAACAGGCTTCTCGAAGGCAGGCTTTCACCAGCCAGCCCGATGTATAATTCCACCTCTCTGATTCAAGAGAAGGATAAGATTGCTGTTATATGAATTTTTTGCATTTTCAATATATTTTTTGTTCTTTGAAGTTCCTCTCGCAGTTTTTGAGTTTTCCTGGTGTTGAGTCGCTAGCACCACGCTTAACATACCCTCTTTACCCGGGCTTAGAACCAGTTAGAAAAATAGTAAGCTAGTTAACTAAGGGTGTTACAAAAGGGATTCCTAACAGGTTGCAGACTTTCATCAACAGCTGCCAACTTCTCCGGCTCTATAATGAAGATCAAATGGCCGGTTGGTCAGAAAAAATTAGTAGCAAGCACCTCTAGCAAAAAATCAACTAAAAACCAACTTATTGCTCAATAAATATGTAGGACAAAGTGGAGATGCATTGGGCATACGTTGAGATGGCTGATGAATGACATCGCGCGCAATGCAGGCCATTGATCGAGTGGACTCCAAATGGGAAGCGACAAATGGATCGTTGGTGAGAGAATAACATGGATGAGATGAGAGATTATGGGCAATCGTATTGCTGGTCAGCTATAGAGGATAGCAGAGAATATAACAAAGTGTGGATGTGTTGTTGAAGCCCTATGTTGCACTCGGAACCCAGAGGAATAATAATATTAGCAATAGAAAAAGATACTGTGATGCTGATCTGGCCCTCCTAATCCTCGTAAAGATATTCAGATAAAATGAGTTGACTTCAACCGATTCCTTGTTCATATTAAATCTAATGGAGTAACATTAACCCATGAAATCTCTGGCTGTTGGTTCAAATCACACAAGGGAGGTGTGAATCGCCTGTCTGAGCTAAGGTCATCTAAATGGTGAGAATCAATAGCTGGAAATTGTTGTTTGATATGATTTGAAATCGTTCGCAGTTGCATAGGTTTATTTACACTTTGTCATTTCATATATCGATTAAATTTATATTATTCCTCATAAAATTGTTTTTCCTCCTCTATGTTTTTCAGGTGATTATATTTTCTCTACTTCTCTCTCTAAATGTTCTTTGTGTGAAGTGTTGTGGCATGTTCTACTGATAAGATTTACCAGTAGTATATAAAGAGACGTTCATCAGCATAAAACGTCAAATATCAGGGAGATAGATTTGATGTCAGAGAAAGGAAATGACGATACAGCATTGTGGAGATACATGGGAGACGTGAAAGGAATGTAAAGAAACACACACACACAATGTGAAGGAAGGTCAGAAGTAGCACAACACAGAAGATCTGTGCAAATGGTGCGCTGAAGATAATAAGGTGTACATAATTTGGTCAAGTCTTTCGTCTTCTACCGCTCCAGTATGGCGATTGAAACAGCCGTACTTCTGTGAAAAGTTCTACTTAATAAATCCTAATCTCAGGAATTAACATCCTTTTTTTGTCGACGAGGTGAATAATGGGATTAGTTTCCTTTGGATTAATTCTTCGAAGTATAGGCAGTAGATACACGACAGAATCATCTGATTGGCCCTGTTGTCAACAAAATGAAATCTACCAATCAGACAACGTGTAGGCTTGCTACAGTAAATTATACCAGATTGACGCCTACGCATATTTAGGCAACAGAGATATCTTCTTATTGGTGAATTTCTTTGAATAAAGCAAAAACAATAGTGATTCGCGCAGAATAATATGGCACCATCATTTATTTCGTTAACTTGTCAGCGGTGCATGCAGCTTGCACATTTTACATGATGTTAGTTGACAGGAAGTTCCGAACTTAGTGAACAGTGCTCAGAAAATTACGCTTATTTAGTTTTTATATAGGGAATTCAAGTTTAAACAAAGTAAATGTATACATACAAAGGTAAAGGAGTTACGTAATAAAGACAAGAGATTTAATTGAATTCAAGATTTTCCCGTCGATTGATTGAACCGAAGTGCTCAATCTCAGGTTGACATCTCGGCTTCTTGTGCAGATGCTTCGACGATGCCTGGGCATGCAAGTAGAATTTAACTGGTGGATGGTGACTAGCAGTGGAATCCAGGATGCACATTTCGCTCTGTTTGGGGCTCGTCATCTGGATGTATCTGCATTTCCCAGTGAGTGATGATGTTCCCACTGAGGCTCGAACCCAGTGCCCATAGTTTCAAATGCCAATGCGTTATCCACTAGACCGAGCATTTCGGTCCAATCAATCGACGGGAAAATCAAAAATTCAATTCAATAATTAATATGACCCGTTGCACAAGAGGTGGCTCTCGTGGCCCAAGTGGTCTAGTGGATAACGCTTTGGCGTTTGAAACTATGGGTACTGGGTTCGAGCCTCAGTGGTGGGGACATCATCATTCACTGGGAAATGCAGGTACATCCGGGTGACGAGTCCCAAATAGGACGTAATGTACATCCTGGATTCCACTGCTAGACACCGTCCACCAGTTAAAGACAAGATATGTTTAAAATAATGAGCAACTAATAAATTCTGTAACAATGTACTGAGTTCAACTCAAATCATAGAAACAAGATACAAGCAAAATTACACTATATTAAGGGAGGGGGTGAGGTTAAAGCCAAATATTACGTAATCAAATGAAAGAGAGAATAAAGACATCCAGTTACTGGACTGGGCAAGAAAAGACTGATAACTGCTTCCTGCTGAATACATAAATTAGGTATCAGGCGTTTGATAGAGATTGCCTTGGTTGGCAAACTTGAGGAGAATTGAGCTATTTTGTCTATTGATAATTTTAAAGGAGTTTAGGATTTCCACCTCATGACCCGCATCAAGATATCCAGTAATGGCACTATTGTAAAAGTTTGTTCCATTGGAACGGAGAATTTACGCTGCATGTTGAGAAAATCAGAGGTGTACCCTTCTTTCTATTCTCCGAACGTAACTGTTCCCGTAGATATAGGTAAATTTGTATACACATTTGGAGTAAAGATGACAGGCGTATCTATTTTAGAGTACAAATTCAAATTCAAAAAGGGGAATAAATGTATGAAACTGGTGAATTTCTATTGATTAACATCAAGGCTATTCAGTTGATCAATACATTCATTCATTTGAATAATTTATCAGTATAGTTGATACAATCAATTTCAAGTGATATTTCATTAATCTCCGACACCTTCAGCAATCACTTAATTACAAGAAACTAATTTTGATCAGTTATTTTGGAATAATATATATATATTCAATAAGAACAAAGTAAGTCGGTGGCACAGTGGTAGGATACTGGCCAACCACACCTCATATGGTTCGGGTTTTGATCCCCGGCCGCCAACGTACTCCGTTACCTCTCTAAGTCAGTAACAAAACTGGTAAAGACGGAAGGTGGCTGGGCATGAAGCCAGCAATCTCATCCCGTTAAAATCAACACCACTGCTACCGAAAGTATTAGTGATATAAGTATAAAACTTGGGCACTGTGTTGGTAGAGTATAACTCCATTATAGATAAGATTCTGTTCAACACCAATGTTAAGTCAGTCAGTCAGTTTTTCTATAAGGGTAAGAAACTTGGCGTAAGCGTCACGAAAAGCGTTTCCAACAGTCTCTTACAGACTTTTATCAACATTTGACCATTTATCTAGTTCTATTGTAACAACAGAAGACAAGGGCCAGGCAACAGATCGTTTTATTATGAAAATCAACACGTATTTATACATATTTCACATACATTATTATAGACAAGCGCAGTCATCTGATTGGTTGTTTATCAGAAGTTAGGCAGACAAACGCAGGCTTCTGATTGGTTGTTTCGGGATTCCTCGACAAATAGAGTTCTCTATCTGCGAATCATATTTTGCCACGTTAACTTTGCTGTGATTGGTTGTTGAATCAGCCTTGCTCATATTTTCTCACGGCCTGCTCTCACCACACTATATTGAAGATTAAACTGGTGGCTGATCAGAAAGAATTAATAACAGGAAACTATGGGAACAAACTAACCAAGAGCCTATTACTCAACAGATACGTAGGAGACGATGGAGACAGATCGAATATATATGCTGAGGAGACCATCGAATGACACAGATATAAGAATAAAACTTGTGCACTGTGGTGGTAGAGTATAATTCCATTATGAGTAAATTTTTGTTTTGATAAAGTCTCACAGTGTCGTTATACAGTAAGTAATATTTACTGATGACCACGTTTCCAGCACAATTTATTACTGCTCATAATCATCATCATGAAAGAAACAACCTCCTTTACCCACATACCTAACTGGGAAGCATCGTTTCAACTACTGGCCGACAGAACTGACGATGATATCAAAGCCAGAATCGGAAAAGCAAGACAGGCTTTCATTACTCTTAAGTCTGTGTGGAGGTCAACATCACTCATCATCAAAAATAACATCCGGATTTTCAACTCCAATGTGAATTCAGTCAGTGCTACTATACGGATCAGAGACTTGGCGCGCCATGAAGAGCATCTCAAACAAACCAGAGACCTTCATTAACAGTTGTATCCGCTCAATACTCAAGATTAGTTGGCCGGACAGAAAATATCAGCAACAGGGATCTCTGGCAGTGAGAGAACCAACCCAGCAGGAACCGATCGTGCAACAAATAGGCAGGAAGAAATAGGGATGGATTGGCCATACGCTGAGGAAACCATCAAGTGACATGACTAGACAAGCTATTGCTCGAGTGGAATCCGAAAGGGAAGCGGTGAGTTGGTCGTCCAAGGGTGACTTGCAGGAGGTCATTTGAAGAGGATATGAAAGCATGTGGGCAGACTTGGACGGGGGTGAAAAAGTTGGCAGAAAACCGAACGCAATGGAGACGCGCAGCTGAAGCCCTATGTTCCTCTAGGAATTAAAGGATTTACTACTACTACTACTACTACTACTACTACTACTACTAATAATAATAATAATAATAATAATAATAATAATAATATCAAGGCACTCACGCACACAACTTTCAAACTTCGTTTATATAATTCCTTCATTATTTCAGTTCATCTCTTGATTTGATTGGTAGTAGTATTTCGCATATTTCTGGTATGAGTGACTAGTCATTCTTATTGCACGTGTTGGGTGTAGACTCAACGAACAAGGCCTTAGAATCAGTTAAAAAAGAAGTAACTGCAGATCCTGAACCCGTTCATAGGAAGAAGCTGCCCACTGAGAAAATTATTTTAGGAATTCAATTATGCCTCACATCTACTATCTTTAAATTCCAAGGTAAAATATATAGACAAACAGATGGTGTAGCGTTGAGATGGATCACCAATATCCCCTATCGTAGCAGACATATTTATGGACAGCTGGGAAAGTAATGCTCTTAATACGTTTACTCCTACTCCAAAAATATGGTGGAGATATGTGGATGACACTTTCACAGTGTTAAAAACATAACACACATAAACTCACTAGTGAAGGGAATAAAATTCACATTTGAAGCGGAAAATGAACAAGGAGAATTAGCCATGATGTTAGATTGTAAAATAAAACCAATAGAAGGTAAACTATACACTAGTGTGTACAGAAAACCAACTCATTCTAATAGATATTTAGACTTTAATTCATCTCATCCGTTAAGTGTTAAGTTAGGCTTAGTTAAGTGTTTAACAAACCGAGCAGTAGCACTAAGTAGCACAAAAAAGACCTAAATGATGAACTAAAACAGAGAGAAGACGCGCTGGTGTTAAATAACTATCCTTTAAAATTAATTAGGAAGGTCAAAAAACGCCAAAATAAAAATAATTGTGAAACTATTAATAATAACATAAATAAGAGAGAATATAAGTCATCCACTGTTATACCATATAAACAAGGGACATCTGAAACCCTACGTAGGATTCTAAATAAAGCAGAAATTAGGGTGGCATTTAAACTTACAAACTCACTCAGGGATAAGCTCTGTAGGTTAAAGGACCCAGTTGACCCAATTAGACAAAATAATATCATTTACAAAATACCCTGTAATGACTGTGAGGTCAACTACATAGGTCAAACTAGTAGATCGGGGGTTGTTAGATTGGCGTAACATAAGAATTTAGCTAAGGTAACAATAGTTGACCAAGAGAAGATAAGTAATTCAGAAAAAAGCTCAGCGCTACATTGCACTGCATGAATTAACACACAACCACACAATAGGGTGGGTGGGAGAGGGTTAAAATTCTAAAAAGTAATCTATGTAGGTGGAGGTAGAGAGAGGTTGATTACTGAATCCTTGTTCATCGAGTCTACACCAAACACATGCAACAGGAATGACTCATCACTCATACCTGAAATATGGAAAATACTACTGCCAATCAAATCAAGCGATGAAAAATAAAGAAATTATATAAAAGAAGTTAGAAAGTTGTGTGAGTACCTTGATATGATTATGAGTGACAATAAATTGTGCTCGAAACGTTGTCATCAGTAAACATTATTGTGTAACAAAAGTGAGACTTTATCAAAACAAAAATTTACCTATGATGGAATCGAATGACATAGCTCACCAGGCGCTTGAAAGAAACTGGAATGTAGAATGCTGCTCATAAATAATATAATCAAGTTACTCACACGACTTCCTAACTTCTTTTATATGGTTCCACTATTTCAATTCATAGCTTGATTTGATTGGTACTAGTTAGTATTTTTCATATTTCGCGTATGAGTGATGCATCATTCCTATCTCACATGTGTTGGGTGTAGATTCAATGAACAGAGATTTTAGTAGTCAACCTGTCTCTCCCACACTCCACCTACGTATGTTACTGTTTAGGATTTGAACCCTCTCCCACCACACCCTACTGTGTTTTTGTGTGTTGTAATTGCATGCAGTGGAATTGCTGAGCTTTTTTTTTTTCTAAATTACTTATCTTCCCTGGTCTGACTGACCTATAAAGTTGACATCTTAACTCACAGTCATTGCAAAGTATTTTGTAAATTATAATGTGATAGTGTTGTGCAGACAATGTGTGTATCAACGGTATGTTATTCTCACTCACTCCCACAGATCAATACGACATTAACAACAGAATACGATATATTTATTTAAACATTCTGTTTGATGTTAGAGGCAGAATACATTTCCCACGATTATATACTGCATTAACAAAAAAAATACTATGTATATTATATTTGAACATTCTATTTTGATGTTGTTTGATGTAAACCGAAATCACAATCTGAGTGATTGACTGAAGAATGTAAATTGTAGGTATATAAACACAGAGAATTGTTTGGTGAAAAGTACACTTTGACTTCCGTGTCTTGGTTACCGCTGTTACAATACAATTGAAGATTAAACAAGGACAATAACGAAGGTCGAAATCAACATGTGATATGCAAATGTCAAATTAATGATACACAGTCAATGTGTATGTGTGACGGAAGGAGGTAATGTATAATAATAATAATAATAATAATAATAATAATAATAATAATAATAAAGTTGTTTTCAAGTATTGGTATGGTAGGGATTTTGTTTGATTGCATGCAGGATTTCATTATGAGCTGACATCGGTAAAGTTAAACTTTCGACACCACTAACAAGCAATCAGCGAACGACCTTCAACGGAACAATCACATTAAATAGGCATATATGATGAATGGAAACGTATATTTATAGAAAAAAGCATACGAAAGGATAAAACGGTTACAAGGGGTACCTTTCTCGAACATGTGAGAGAAACATCTCCCAGTTTAGCATGTGACTGTCAATGGCGAAGTCATACCACATCCTATACTTATATTCATCTGAATGGCTATAAATGAGATCCTTTTGAGAACCATTTATAGCCCTTATCTTGTTTTTCAAGCGGCCCCAAAAAACCTTCAATGGAATTCGTACTAGTCCTCGTAACGGGATCCACCCAGCAAACAAGTGATTTTCTCTATTTTACACGAAGCAATATCTCTGCAATGCTGGTACCACTAAACTATTGAGACAAGACTATTCTCAGTCTCGGCAGCTGCTGCTCTCATCGGCTGTTTCAACACCCACTAGTTGCAGATATACAAAATCTGGGTTAGGGAGAGATACGACCTAGGGAAAAATGTTCCTACGAAATATTAAAATTATGAGCTTACCCTCTCCAATATTAGCATACTTCAAACATATAGCACAACGATGAACAAACCCATCAGTTGATCTACTATAGCTTTTTGAAGTCATGATACCAACACAAGAACAAGTTTGCTCCTTTCGGAGCAACCCTAAATCCAGGCAATACTGGAAAACACTGTCCTCTTCGAATTGCAACCGTAACCTTGTAAGGTCACGCATTTGAAATGAATCAAGCGCTCTACAACATTGAACTACGTTCATGAATCTCATAGGATAATTCGCTGATTGGTAGTTAGTGGTGTCGAAAGTTTAACTTCGCCCTGACATTAGTCAGAGAACCACTGGAAAACCTGGGAGTACTGGACAACTGTTTCGCCTTAGTTTGAGACCCTTCAGCAGTACTCACCCACTGCCAGCGGGATTCGAACCCAGGTTACAAGATAAGCTCATGGACTGTTGAGCCACTGGGACCCGATCCAACAGATCTTGAATACTAACTTCTGCCAATTCACGACATAGCGCGACGATTTCACAATGTCTTCTTCGGGTCCCAGTGGCTCAATGGTCTACGAGCTTGCCTTATAACCAGAATGTTCTGGGTTCAAACCCCGGTGGGTGAGTACTGATGAAGAGTCCCAAACTAAGCTGACGAAACAGCTGTCCAGTACTCCAGTACTGAAGGTTTTCCACTGGTTCTCTAACTAATATAAGCTCATGAGGAAATCCTCCAACCATTCTTCATTGATTTCAGAACCTGTGTAATTTGTTCTTGTATCATTTCTGTCTGATTCTTTTCATGTTCAGGCTTCTGAAATTTTATCTCTTCATCTGACATGATGCTTTGCATTTTATCAATATAATCTTTCCGATCCATTATTACAGTCCATGCATCTTCACCATTTTTCTTCAACTGAATAAAATGTTCCTTTATGAGATGCTGCAGCAGCAGCTGTTTTGTATTTCATGAACTAATGAGCACAATTTAGCCCGGATGACCTGAAATGATTTTAGGTCTTCTAGTGAATTTGCTGTCAGGTTGTTTGTCTGACTGATCATACTTTCAAATTATGCAATGCCCTTTCATTCGATTGAGGGATACAGAATTTTTAGGCATATGATAATATTCTTTTCTCTCGCTGAATTCTTTGTTTTTATGTTTGTAATTGTTTTGTTTGTGTGGTTTTGTGTTTCGTTTTCTTCTGTTGTGTATGACATCTCACTCAATCTTGGAATTGATTTTTACTCAATGAGTTGAACTTACTGTTAAGCTTCCAAATCTACTAAATTAACTAATTATTTTTTTTATTTTATAATTTGACTTCACTATTCACCCCACCACCATCCTCCTGAACTCTCCACCATAATATGTATAAATTAACTCTGTGTTGTTCTATCTTGTATTGTGTCCCTAGTCCATCCATGTTTTCCAAGAGAAATCTGAACTCCATCCCTCCCTCTTCGTCAAATTACTGTATAAATAGTGATTCTTTTAACATGAAATACTTGTCTACTTACATTATCTTTGAATTAGGACGAAACAGCTGTTCAGTACTCCCGGGTTTTCCAGTCGTTCTCTAACTGATGTCAGCTCATAATGAAATCATCTATGCGGTTACAGAGATAGTTGAAGCTTCTGAATAAGTATATATTATAAATAGATCATACAAGAGGGACTTTCCAAACAGTTTGTCTCGTACATTCATGTCCCCTGAGATGTTCATTATTAACATCTCTGATTTCTGATTGGACACTTGTCAGTAACTAGTGAGTAACATGTGGGTGTGTGAGTGTCTAGTCCTATCTTTGATGCAGACTGAATTCTATCTGTAAAGCTTGCAATGTGGCCACCATACCACGAGATGGCTTGCCACCACGGTACACTCTGAATTGTTGGTATTGGATGGTTGGAGGCTGTCAGGTTGGCAACAGTAAAGAATAGACACCAAAGTCAAATGACCTTGAATCTACAAATCGTATTCTTGTAGGTGAGAAGTGCCATTTACTTTCAAAAAAAATGTATATATAAGACATGTATGTAATAAAACTGAATTATAAAGGGTATATATATATATATATATATATATATATATATATATATATATCACCATCAACGGGAGGGATTTGAAAGAGGTTACTTCATTCACTTATCTAGGGAGCATTGTCTCAACTACAGGAGGAGCGGACGAGGATATCAAATCGAGAATCGGGAAGGCGAGAAACACATTCATCAGCCTGAAATCAATCTGCAAATCTTCGTCACTCACCATCACCAACAAAATTCGAATTTTCAATACAAACGTCAAGTCAGTTAGTTCTTCTATACGGATCAGAAACTTAGCGGGTCACAAAGAATATTTCCAAAAGGCTGCAGACCTTTATTAACAACTGTCTTCGCTCAGTACTGAAGATCAGGTGACCGGAAAGAATCACCAACAAGGAATTATGGGAACAAACAAACGAAACAAGAACCAATCGCCCAACAAATATGCAGGAGAAAGTGGAGATGGATCGGACACTTGCTGAGGAGACCGCTGGGTGACATCGCGCGCCAAGCCCTCGAGTGGAACCCAAAAGGGAAGCGGCGTGTGGGACGTCCAAGGGTGACATGGAGGAGATCGTGTGAAGAGGAGTTGAAAGGAGATGGATTAACATGGATGCAGGCGAAAAGTATAGCAGAAGACAGAAGAATATGGAGACGTGCAGTTGAAGCCCTATGTTCCACTAGGAACCCAAGGGAGCAATAATAAAAAAAAATAATAATATATATCCCTGAGATACTGTAAAAGCTGGTCCCAGTTTCCCATAGGAGTGTCTGTAAAATATTAAACTAATTTCGATGTAAAAAATCTAAGTGTCTGTACATTATATCATATCGGGAGCCGCTAACTATTGCAGTACGGTTTTTATATGGACCCTGAATCCTTTAATAGAATTTGTATGACTTCCAAGCATAGGATCTACTAATTCAGGGCAAGGGCAGAGAATAGACACCAAAGCGAAATGACCTTAAAATAACCGATCAGACTGTTCATCATTCAAAATGGATGCAGTTCATGGACTTCGTTACAAGTTTCACCCAGATTTAGTTTTTGACTTCTGTGTGAAAAATGGGTTGATAGGGAGAGGTCTAAAACCTGCATATGTGGAGGGATAATGACTCTACAAAAGTATTGTCGGGCTATTGACGGCTATGCATTTAGATGCAACCACTGTTACACGAGGAAATCTGTTCCTATTGGTAAGTCGTACATGATGGTGATTTCTTAGATAGCTTCTCCTCCAAATCGAAATTGTCCCTGAGTAAAATATTGCGTATATGCCACAACTGGCTACTAGAGTGGCCAGTATCTGCTACAGCTTCAGAAACCGAGATTACGATGATTTTAGCAATGCAGTGGTATCAGTACTTGCGTGATGTTGTCTCACAAAAGCTAAATGGGAGGAGTTGGCGTCATCGTGGATATCGACGAAACTGTACTTATTAAGCGAAAAATGAATCGAGGGAGGAGTAAAGCAAGTCATGTTTGAGTGCTGCGACTTTACGACACAAATCTTCGTACAGGGGTTTGTGGAATGCATCCTGAACAGAAGCGCAGATGTGTTGTTAATACCAATTATACAACGAGTAGTCTTCCCAGGAACTACTATTGACACAGACGACGAGTGGAGAGGTTATTCTCAATTATCATCACTAAGCTGGCTAGCTAATCAGTAGATATGGTGATGGTCACTAAGGTGAGTCGCCCCATTCTGCAGGAACAGCAATATGCAATTTGAAGGCTCGAGATATTTCTGATTTTTATGAGGGATTGCATCTTTATCTTGAAAAAGATAATAATGAACGCCTAGACAGATCATGTTCCTGCCTTTAAATATATACCATTTGCTCAGCCTATTGTTGAGATGCGATCACATGGGCTGTGCACAGATTTATGGGGCAACTTATAAATTAACTTGCTGTCCATTGTCGGATCTTTAAATACCATTTCACAATGTCTTATCTCATTCATTTTCTAATAACGTCTTTACTTGATCCTCAATATATTCCATTAAACTTAACATTTTATAGCTCTTTATGAATTTGATTCGACTCATTCTGTTCCTATTCTCTGTAGGGTACGGTTGTGCATCAAATGTATACAAAGGAAAAATAAAAAGAACCGGCATGAGGATAAATGTATTAAAACTAAAACTGGACATCATGATGGTACGAACTATATGGATATCATTATACATTGGAAATAAACGTTGTTTCCTTTATAAATGCATTTATTAATGATACTTGCACTTACCTATTTCATTGCACTTTGTTGATTCACCTTAGTACTTTAACTTTTCTAAAACAGCTTTCAATCCCTTGTAAACGTTGTACTTACCTCAATATTGGTTGGTTATCGTGTGTCTACAATCACGGGATGAAAACGAAACGAAGTCGATTTTCCCGCTCAACCTGGAGGACAATTGTACAATTCAATAACTATACAGCCTAGTTCAGACAATGTGTATTTATATATATATCAAATATTTAACTGTTGAAATATTATTAACTTGTAGACAATCTACGATTTGATATTATATCATACTTGATCGTGCCTGTAAAAACGGTATGCATTTTCATGTAAATTTATATGTTTATATGAGTATACACATTATTATTATTATATTCACCACAAAGTCAACCATTCTTCTGAATTGGTGGATCCCGTAACAAGAACACATACAAGTTCCATTAAAGAATTTTGGGCTCACCTCAAAAAACGTATCAGAATGGTAAATGGTTCCCGAAGTGATATGTTATATAGCCATTTAGATGAGTTTTTGTATCGGCATTGGTTTAATATGTCTATAACTACCTCAGTGAGAAACTGGGACCAGTTTTCGCAGCCCATTAGAGACATTTATCCTGAATAGTTCACTTTTATTACATATATGCTGTAAATACTGTATTTTTTAATTAATTTTATACCACTTTTTAACCGGAAGAATCTGATTGGTTGTTTCAAGGTCATTTGACTTTAGTGTTTATTCTTTACTGTTGCCAAGATGGTAGGTGTTAAAACATCTGGGTGAAACTTGAAACGAAGATTATTAACAACATCCATGTGTAATGCCGTCATCTTGTTGGTTGGTTCAAGGCCATTTGACCTTGGTGTCTGTTCTTTACTGTTGCCGCCTTGCATGCCATAAGTTTCGTCCTACTTGGCACTCACTAGTCAGTAAGGCGTATCTGCAACCTCAAAAAACTTCTATACCTTCTGAGATTCAAATCCGCGTCATTCAGTGCAGTCAGCGATGTCATCAGTGAGCAAACCATTTGCGCTCACGATTGACCTCCCGTAGGACTGACTCTATTGGATATTTTTGTTTGGACACTAGTCAGTAACGAGTGTGATGTGTCTAGTCCTATCTTAGGTAAAGAATTAGCAGGATATGTTCCAGTGATACAATCGATGGGGAACTGGAGCGACTCAGACAAGTTCTCATACAGAATGCATATCCTCCATGATTTTTCGATTAAAACATGAAGTTGAGGGGAAAGCCTGAAAGAATCCAGACGGTGCCGAAGAAACTGCTCTTTATGAGTGTTGAATTTAAAGGTGATACCGCAGCTGAGATCCTGAAGAATCGCGTATGCAGATCACTGAGGAAAGCCTTCTTTATGGCTGAGCTACGTATCCACTTCTACAGCCGACAAATGATCAATGGATGAGTGAAGGATAAACTTCCGCTTTGGGCCCCTTCAATGTGTGTTTATAAATTCACCTGCTCGTGTGAAGCTAGTTATATTAGCAGCACAAAGCGCATGCTTTCCAAACGCATCTCTGAACACTATCTGGCATGGTTAGCAATGGCACAATGCAAGACAATTACTGGCTCATTTCTCGAGTATTTGGTGAACTCAGGTTGTAACAACAGAAGACAAGGGCCAGGCAACAGATCGTTTTATTACAGAAATCAGCACGTATTTATATATATCTCATGTACATTATTAAAGCTTATTCAAGCAGACAAACACGGTCTTCTGATTGGTTGTTTCTCGCTCAAGGTTGTTCTATACTGCTTGTGACTGGTTTCTCAGAAAGTTAAGTCATATATCTGCGAATCGTATTTGCGCACGTTAAATCTGCTACGATTGGTTGTTGAATCAGCCTTGTTCATATTTTCTCACGGCCAATATTAGCGACATAGACATTGACGTAAATTAATGTCTACCAATTGATTAGCAGCCTGCTCTCACCGCAAGTTCACTTGGCTCTACTAGAGTCGTCTGTCAACATCATCTACAAAGTGAAGCCAAATGGTACAAAGGGTGTCAGGTTTCGACTCTTGTGTATGGCGGAGGCGCTGGCAATTCGTCTATACAACCCCGAACTCTGTATGCAGAAAAAGTTTGTCCAGTCTCTTATTCCACCTTGGTCTTAACGCTTTCACTAGTCGTCCCCTGTAAAATATTTTTGATTTTTTCTTTTCTTTTTCAATTTTTATTATTACTTTCAGTTTACTTTTGCTTTAATAATAATTAAGTCATTATTATCACTCTCATATGCTCCTTCTGTACATTACACACCCTCTTCACACTTGTCAAATTGACACTCAATAGCAATTTTAACCACACAACAGGGTGGGAGAGGGTGGAGAGAGAGAAAGATTGATTACTGAATCCTGCCTGGTTCCTCGAATCTACACCCAACACATGCAACAGAAATGACTCAATACAAATACCACAAATATGCAAGATATTATTACCATCAGTCAGTCAAATCAGAGGAGGATAATAAATAATCTCAAGATTCTATTTCAATTCAAACGCATCACAACATTCTAACAAGTTACTTATTATTATGTCTTTGATCATAGGTGCCTGCGTTCTATTTCCCGTGTAAAGTGGCATAATAAGGTGAGCAACATGGAGGTTAGGCGTAGAGTTCTAGGTAAACAGGGGAAATCAATCGACGAAGTCGTGAAGCTACAAAGACTGAGATGGTTAGGACATGTGTTACGTATGCCAAGCCATCGCCTCCCTCGACGAGCAATGTTAGCAGATATAGGGTCAGGCTGGAAAAAAGCTAGCGGCGGTCAAACAAAAACTTGGCACCAGACAATGAAATCCACAACAGTTGGTCTAAGCCACGTAGAAAGGTGTAGACTTCCAGGCTGGGGTTCTCGGGACGGTAAAAATCTATGGTTGGAAACAATTGGTGACATGGCTAAAAATCGTTCTCAGTGGCTAACGCATATGCATCCACTCCTTGTGACTTATGATCTTCAATGAAACTGTTTTGTTTTTCCTTATTACTCATTTGTCTCACACCTCTACTCACTGTTTCTATTATGCTTTTCTTGTACTTTCTTCTCTTGCTTCGCGTGCTACACGGAGTGTGGCGACTTGAACTTCCGCACATTTGTGCAAAGTTCTATGTCGAAAACAGACAGACAGACAGACAGACTTATTATTATGACTATAAAAACACTCGTCTTATTTCCCATCTGAATGTAAGTGATCAATAACAAACACTCATATTATTATTTCTGAATGCACATTATACTTTAACGGTTTTTATTCCAATATCTGGTCAATTCCACACATGTATATAAATGAAAGAAAAAAGTTGTACCAGTAACTTGATGTGATTATAAGTGGCAATAGTTTGTGCTCGAAACATCATCAATTAATATTATTACTGTGTAACACTGTGTGATTTATCAAAATAAAATCTTATTTATAATAGACTGCTACCAAAACTTCAAGCCTCTACCTTGAATCCCTATGTTACCATGGTAACGTGCAGAAATAAATAACAATAAGAAGAAAATATTAACTCTGGATAAAATTGAGCGATACAAAGAAGAATACATCGATCAGGAAACGATGATATTATCACATACTTCTTTGGATCTTTTAAAATTTACACATCTATAAATAATTCAATATCCGTATACAAAATATATTCAAACACTATAGTTATTATTGATCGAGAAGGTGAAGGACACGAATGCCATGTGGTTAAATCGTATAATTGAAAGGAATAAAAGTCGTTACTAACCTCGTTGTTAATGTTGTGTACAGAAATAATTAAGAAATACTCTAGAATTCCAAATGAAGAATTTCAGAAATTAAATGGCGGCGTGAAATGAAATCAATACGCTTATGTGAGGGTTAAATAATTTCACAGAGGTTTATTGAACCAGGATTTTAATGTATTCATCAGAATTCGGCAGAAATATTCATGAATGTAAAATTAAGGTAGTAATGTTTTACGGTTCTAATTTCCAACAGTTAGTTTGTAAGGATTTAATTTGCACTAAGTTTGATCACGGATTGATATCACACTGAGACAACCGACCACTGAAAGCCAGTCACAGGAAGTACTGAACAGCTGTTTTCTCTGTCCTAGGCGCTCCTCTGAACTCATCGATAGTAGGTATCCACTGATGGTGTTCGAACCCAGGACCTTCCGGTTACAGTGCCAGCTCGTAGATCATTCAGACAATGGATGGTACCCGACATAATGACCATAACATGCATGAGTTCTAACTTCTGCAAATTCGTGATTTTACTCGGAATGCCATACCATTCAATGTCATCGGTGATGAATATTTGTTCTGACTGACGACTTTGTGGTGGTCTTCACTGATCACGACGTCTCAGCAAATCCGCGCAGATGTCAATGGCTGGTGTCAGTCGTGCTGAAATTACGAGTTGGTAGAAGTAAGAACTCATTCATTCTGCGGCTACCTACGTAGTCTTTCCAGTTTCGTAAATTGTACGAACATTCCGCGTTCTCATCCTTATTTTTGCTTTCATCGAAAGAAGGCGCGTTGGCTGACTGGCTTCCCGAAGTCTTTCAACAGCTTGCGTCATTTTACTTCCCCGATTGCAGCGAAAAATAAGGTTATTGTCTATATTTTTAGTAATTTTAATATATTAATGGGTTGAAGTTTCTGTAGTGAAATTCGGATTTTCAATACAAACGTCACGTCAGTTCTTCTATGCGGATCAGAAACTTGGCGGGCGGGCGGGCGGGTCACAAAGAATATTTCCAACAGGCTAATTCAGACCTTCATCATCAACAACTGTCTTCGCTGACTTTATACTGAAGATCAGATGGCCAGGCCGGAAAGAATCACCAACAGGAAACTATGGGAAGAAACAAACAAAACAAGAACCAATCACCAACCAACAAATATGCAGGAGAAAGTGGAGATGGATGGATTGGACACTCGCTCGCTGAGTAGGCCGCCGCTGGGTGACATTGCACTCGCGTCAGGCCATTGCTCGAGTGGGACCTGTCCGAAAGGGAAGCGGGGAGTGGGACGTCAGTGCAAGGGTGACATGAAGGAAATCGTGTGAAGAGGAGTTGAAATAGTGTGGACTAATATGGATGATGTAGGTGAAAAGTACAACAGAAGGAAGACAGAAGCAAGTGGAGACGTGCAATTGAAGCCTTATGTTCCACTAGGAATCCAAGGGAACAATAACAAGAAGAAGAACTCATTCATGTGTTGGTCACTGAGTTGGGTCCCAGTGACCAAATGATCTACGAGTTCATCTTGAGAACAGGAGGCTCTGGGTTCGAACCATATCAGTGAGTGCTTACTACCGATGAGTCCTGATGAGTACTAGGACAGAGGAAACAGCTATCCAGTAGTCACCCTAGCTGGTTTTCAGTGGTCGGTTCTCTAACTACGATATCAATCGGTGATCAAACTCAAATTGACCGAGTTAGACCGAGATCAAAAGTGATCTAATCAATCAATAATATGGATAGAGACAAAATAAGGGTAGGAAATCATATTGGAGTAAAAAAATATACTCAAAAGAAGAAAACGTTTGTAGTGTATATTTAAGATAGTGAGATAAGATTAACAGCAGTGTCTTTCCACCTGGACTCACAGACTCGGTTTGAACTGTTTAGTGGCAATCGCTTCTCAATGAGACATCAAAACCTGTGTCTCTCTTGAACTTTAATTATGCCTTAAAGTGTTTTAATGAGTTCATTTCACCACCGCTATCCACCAGAAATGGCAAGCAGTTGAACTACTAATGATTTTTGTAGCTTTCATACTCAACAGTCTTGAAATACACTCAGATGTACACTCGCAAATGCTCCTTTCTGTTCATCTGATGTATGCGCTTTAGCACGCACATGTAAATTGATATATGCAGTGTTAGAGGAGATAGGCGTGTCACTGATTTTATGTGTCTATTCATTTTGTAACATTTCTTCATTATTCTAGAATATTCTTAATTTTTTTCTAACTACACCAACACGTTTAGCTAGACGTTTAATTCCGCTCTATTATGCTTTTAACCTCATGGTATTGATATGCTTCACCTGTATGATCAATAATCAGAGTTTTTTAATTTTCTGTACGTTCCCAGTGGAACATAGGGCTTCCGGTTAGAGGCTCGAAGTTTCTGTAGTAGTAGTAGTAGTGTTTATTTTTACGAGATGAAGTTGCTTTCCTCATACCCAACCTTTCCTCTGTACCAGTTTTATTACTGATTTAGCGAGGTAAAAGAGTGTATCCCCCGGGAATCGAACTCCGGATAAATTGCGTGGTTGGCGAACATTCTACCATTGTGCCAATGACGCACCATAACCTTGAACTTTATGGTCAGTAAGCAGAGTTGTTATGTACTAGTTTTCCCCGTCGCCAAATTGTTATGTTCTCGTCGCTAAATTATTGTTATGGACTGGTCGAGAAACTAATAGTCCTGACGCGAGAAGGCGGAAATCAGAAGACCACTAGGTTTGCGATGATACTTCTATTGTCCAAACACAAGGAGATGGAAATAAAATGGTCTCACACCAAAGTGGTAAGTAAGTAAGTAGTTGTAAAGTAAAGTAGTTACACAAATTGTGAATGCGAAATATATATGAATGTTCCAGACAAAGCGTGGGAATAAATCATTAGACAGTCTTAACATGGATGGCTAATTATAATGGAGTGTCGATCCAAATATACATAGCGAATATAGCAGACATGTCAACAACCACCATATATGGATATATGTCACTAAGCAACGAACTGTCAACAAACACTCATATTATAAATAATATAATATAAGGAGAATATACATTATTAAAGGAGACAAGTTCACACAAGTGAAATGGTCACAGACTAAGCGAGCAAACAGAAAGAGAGACCAACATGCACACACACACATAAATATATATATGTGGATACATATCAAGAGTATTCGAAGAGTATTTTATAGTGTGATATTAGATTTTTCCACTCAGAAGTTAATTTATGTATTTATTATTCCCTTGCACTCCGAGTGGAACATAGGGTTTCAACAACACATCTTCACTGGTCTCTTCCCAATGGGATTCCACTCGAGCGTTGGCCTGGCATGCGATGTTATTCGAGGGGTTCCCAATGTATGCCCGATTAATCCATCTCCACTTTTTCCTATATATTTGTAAATCGATTGACTCTCGTCTGTTGGTTTGTTCCTACAGTTTCTTTTTACTAATTCTTTCTGGCCGGTCGATTGATCTTCATTTTGGAGCCAGCCAGAGAGGGCTGGAAGCTGTCGGGAATCCTTTTCGCGACACGCAATACAAGTGTCTGACCGGTAAAGAAGAACTGACCGACTTGACATTGGTGTTGAAAATCCCAATCTTAATCTTTATGCTGCGGCAAGGTGCAGAAGACTTCCGAATTGGTTTCACGTTAATGGAGACGTATCTTAAATTTCCGATTCTAACCTGCTTTGACATATTCATCTGTTCCGACTGTAGTCCGAAGATGATTCCCATATAAGTAAAGGAGGCCTAGCATTATGTACTCATCGCCAAATTATTGTTATGTACTGGTCGAGAATTTAATAATCCTGACTCAAGAAAGACGGAAATCAGAAGACCACTAGGTTTGCGATGATACTTCCATTTTCCAAACACAAGGAGAATCAATATGTCACACAAGAGTGTGAGAGCAAAAATATATATAAAATGTCCGAACAAGTGTGTAAACACAAGTGTGTGAGCGAATATTCAAAATGAACAAATCAATAGACAGTCTTAACATGATTGGCTAATTATAATGGAATATCGATCCACATATACATAGCAAAATATATCAGACTGTCAAACAAACACACATATTATATGGATATATATCTCCTCCCCTTTTGAGAAGATTGATCATTAGTAGGATGTTCTCCTGGGTGCTTATCTGCAACCTTTGAGCTTGTTGTTGACGTCTGTCGTTTCGTCTGCCTGTTGGGTTTGCGGCTTCGGCTTCGTCCGGAATTGTCTGACATTTTATGTTTCTTGGCTGCATTGCATAGAGAATTTAGTGGGACATCAGCCAGATGCAAACGATCGAACCAATCAAGTCCCAAAAGATTTAAATCACTCTTGGTGACGTAGCAGATTCCTCTGAATTTAATGTTACGGAATGAAACAGAACATTTGAGTTCACCAATTAGTTTGAGCCGCCCACCACAGGCGCTGACAAGAGTCTGGGAAGTATTTGTGATAGGTGGTCTGCCAATATCATTCCAAAGTTTCTCTGATATAACAGTAATATCAGAGGCGGTATCTAGCTGCAGACGTGCATCATGACCATTCATCTGAAGATCAAGATATTTCCGCATACCTGGTGTTGTGACTTGACAGGTTGCGAGTAGACTCAATGATCTCCTTGGAGATTTAGGACCAACAGTTTGTCGAGCTTTCGCTGTATTTTGATATCTGAGTTTGCGTGGCTGACAAAAACCATTTTTATGACCGATGATTTTGCACTTGCTGCAACGATGATTTTTGTATGGACAAGACTTTACAAAGTGCCACGCGCCACAATGCCAGCATGGTGATGGTGGGGTCTTCTTTGCAGTATTTTGTGAAGTTGGACGAGTATGTGTAGATTTCCGCGGAACATTAGAAGAAGAGGTGGGTCAGGAGTGGATGATGAGAGATTTTTGCTCTTTCGTAATGCATGAATATCAGAGCTTCTCGAAGGTGTTGATTCGACCAGGTGTGTGTCTTTCTGCAAATTAATCAGCCGTTGATATTCATCAGCTATGTCATGTAATGTTAACTTGGGATTTTGTTCTAGCTGATTGAGCAGTCGAGTTCGGATATCTGTGAAACGAGGAGATTGAAGACTGCATATGAGAATCAAGGCTTTGAATTGATCATCTGTTAAGGACCTGAGTCGAAATCTCTCACATTCTCGGTTGACTGTGCCAACGTGAGTAAGAAAATCATCATTTTCATTCATTGTCAGCTTGAGGCAACGATAACGTATGCTGAATAATGAGGAGTGGTCTCCAAAATGTTCACGCAGCAGCTTTATTGTATCATCGAAACACTTGTCACGTGGTTTTTGGGGTAAAATTAGGTTGCAGTACCTTTCATATTCTGCGGGACCCAATTTACGTAATAACACTCGCACCTTCCAAGCATCGTCTTGTGAGGCGAGATCAACAGTGAATAAATCCTCATATCGTTGATACCATGTGTCAAAAGTGACATTCGCATCTGGATTATAATTGAACTGTGAAATACTATTCACAATTCCGTCGACAGATGGTAGCATGGTATGATTCGGATTGCTTGAAGGTGAAGTTGGACCAGTCTGTTGGTTGACGAACATTTCCATTAATTTCATTTGTTGTTCAAATAGTAATTCCAATTTAGAAGGATCCATAGTTTTCCCGTCGCCAAAATTATGTACTCGTCACCAAATTATTGTTATGTACTGGTCGAGAATTTAATAGTCCTGACGCAAGAAAGACGGAAATCAGAAGACCACTAGGTTTGCGATGATACTTCTATTTTCCAAACACAAGGAGAATCAATGTCATATATATATATAAAATGTCCGAACAAGTGTGTGAACACAAGTGTGGGAGCGAATATTCAAAATGAACAAATCAATAGACAGTCTTAACATGATTGGCTAATTATAATGGAATATCGATCCACATATACATAGCAAAATATATCAGACTGTCAAACAAACACACATGTTAAATGGATATAGATCAACTAGCTCGCTAGTTCTCTAGGCGGTCTCAAGCCCGGTTAAAGTTGGAGGGTTGGGTATTGGGTTGGCGATTCCACACCACCAAATCTTCCAAACCGCTAGAGAAACTTTAACATAGAGAATGTATTAAAAATACATAAACTACAAATGGCAACAATCTTATTCTTCTCTAGGATCGGAGAGGCGAAATGACGTCAGCTGGTGAAAGCCTTCGGAAAGCCGGTCAGCCGGCCAATCAACTGGTGTGTCTTCTCTCGATGAAAGCAAGAGTAAGTATGGGTACGTGGAATGTCCGTACAATGTACGAGACTAGTTGGGAAGGCTGCCCAGGTGGCCAAAGAGATGCGAAGATATGGCTTGGAAGTGCTGGGTATCTGCGAAAGCAGATGGAACGAATGTGGACTGACAACTTTCTCATCGGGAGAGTCAGTAATCTCCTCCGTCACTCAGACGACAACCACGAACACACTGAGGGAGTGAGTGGTTATCATGATATCACCAGTGGCGGCCAAAGCTTTGCTGCAGTGGTTACCAATCTCTCCAACCAGGATCGTGACCGCGAGATTCAGCTCCAACAGAAGGAAGGTAACAATTATCCAACAGCGATTATAATGATGTTATTTCTTATCCTGTTCAGTGTGTTCCTCTTGAATGCAATCCAAATTGACAGTTGTTAGCACATATAGGGTATGATTATGTGTAATCCAGTTGTTCTTGAAACGTTATCCAGTTCCTAACACTGTATTGATGTGGGTTATATCAATCACACTTTCCTAATATTCAGATTCAGATTCGTTGATTGAGAATAGAAGACTTGAAGAATATGCTAATCCTTCTCAAGTAAGTATCTGTGTCAGTTAAGGGATACGACTGATATGTATATATATATATTTATGTGTGTGTGTATGGTGGTCTCTCTTTCTGTTGCTCTCTTAGTCTGTGACCATTTCACTTTGATGAACCTGTCTCGTTCAACAATGTATATTACCCTTATATTATATATAATATGTGTTTGTTTGACAGCCTGATATATTTTGCTATGTATATGTGGATCAATATTCCATTATAATTAGCCAATCATGTTAAGACTGTCTATTGATTTGTTCATTTTGAATATTCGCTCCCACACTTGTGTTCACACACTTGTTCGGACATTTTATATATATTTTTGCTCTCACACTCTTGTGTGACATATTGATTCTCCTTGTGTTTGGAAAATAGAAGTATCATCGCAAACCTAGTGGTCTTCTGATTTCCGTCTTTCTTGAGTCAGGACTATTAAATTCTCTACCAGTACATAACAATAATTTGGCGACGAGTACATAATAATGGCACCACTTCTTCTGAGAATCAGTCCCAGGAGTTGATGACTCCTTGTGAGAACCAGTACTCAGCATCAATATAATTTCTTCTTGGCTTTTGAACTCTCCTGTTATGTCCTCTAAATTGTTCCGACCTGGTGGGAAGGAAAGGAGAGAATAGATCAGCTCTTAAGTCATTTTTTTAAAATTTTAAACATTTTAATTTAATCTCCTCTCTGCCAACTACGGTATGAAAGGGAGAAGAGATTTAGACTGTTTAGTCTCTCCTCTTATGGTAAATTAGTTATGATGAGATCTATATATGTTGGCTTGCTTTGAACCCTTTCTAGAATATGAGTCCGTTTTGAGACAAGGACTGACTGCCTGGATACAGTTTTCTAGTCTTTGCCTCACCAGAGGTGTACATAAAGAGGTGAACATATCTGTGGTAATTCCAGTAAAGGATGTGAAAATCGCCAATAAGGATCTGAAACTACGTACAACCCCCGCCCGATAATGTGCTGTAGTTTTTAAATTGTAACTTACAATCACACCTAAATCCAAATGAGTGTGAACTGATGGGAGTGTTTTTCCCTCTAGTTCGTAGGAGCTGATGCTTGTGTGTTCAATGCAGATGGTTGCGTATTTCATTACGTTCGTCAGAAGCATCCATTCTGTGGACCACCCTAACTATTTGTTGAGGTCTCCTTGCAACGCCCTTCAGCTCTCTCCGAATTTCTGAATCATCCGCGTATATGACTGTTGGAGAATTAGTGAGCACAGACAACTCATTGATACACAAAATAAATGGAGTAACATTCTACCACAATGTCCAGCTCCTACACTTAAGACTTTATAAATATTTGTGATTTCTTCTAGTGAACCCAAATCCCAGTGTAACAGCAGAAAAAAGAGGATTGGTAACGAATTTTTTTATCAAGCTTAACGCATCATATTTATACATTTTTTAACTACATTAAAAGTTAGCTAGGTTAACGGAGAATACATTTTTCTGATTGGTCGGCGATTAGCCCAAGGTTAAATAAAGGCATCCAATCGGGTTATTTCATAACCACAACGTAAATCAAATTGTAAAACCTAGGCACTGTGGTAGCATTTAATTCTATATTCAATAAGTTAATTTTAAATATAGCACACAGTGATGATGCAGTAGTAAGAACTAGATGACAAGGTTTCGAGGGCATTAATTACTTCTGGTCTTGATCACATCAATTTTCGTCATACGGTTTCACAATCTGTCTAATATTTAGTTAAAAATATTCATTCAGACATCTATAAAACACAAAATTATTGAGCAAAGAATATCCTTCTTTCGATAATTTCCTCTTCTGGCTGTACAATTATATACGCATGTTTATATACATAGAATATTTTAGAATAGTAGTCAATAACAATATTAATTACAGGATTTCATCATGAGCTGACATTAGTTAGAGAACCATCGGAAAACCTGGGAGTACTGGACAGCTGTTTCGTGCTAATTTGTGATTCTTCATCAGTACGCACCCACTGGGATTCGAAACCAGGACCTTCTGGTTAAAACGTGAGCCGTATACCATTAAGCCACTGGAACTCGATCCAATGGCCCATGAATCCCAGTGAGTGCGTACTGTTGAAGAGCCAGTGCCAAACTAGGCTGACGAAACAGCTGTCCAGTACTCTCAGGTGGTTTTCCAATGGTTCTCTAACTAATGTCAGCTCATGATGAAATCCTGTAACCAATAAAATCCCTACAAACCAACATTTGAATAACAATATTAGTGTTTTTTTTAAATAATATCGATTTGTAAAGTAAGATCAATGTGATTATTATTATTGTTCCCTTGGGTTCCTAGTGGAACATAAGGCTTCAATTTCACGTCTCCACTTGCTTCTGTCTTCCTTCTGTTGTACTTTTCATCTACATCATCCATATTAGTCCACACTATTTCAACTCCTCTTCACACGATTTCCTTCATGTCACCCTTGCACTGACGTCCCACTCCCCGCTTCCCTTTCGGACAGGTCCCACTCGAGCAATGGCCTGACGCGAGTGCAATGTCACCCAGCGGCGGCCTACTCAGCGAGCGAGTGTCCAATCCATCCATCTCCACTTTCTCCTGCATATTTGTTGGTTGGTGATTGGTTCTTGTTTTGTTTGTTTCTTCCCATAGTTTCCTGTTGGTGATTCTTTCCGGCCTGGCCATCTGATCTTCAGTATAAAGTCAGCGAAGACAGTTGTTGATGATGAAGGTCTGAATTAGCCTGTTGGAAATATTCTTTGTGACCCGCCCGCCCGCCCGCCAATTTTCTGATCCGTATAGAACAGCTGACTTGACGTGTTTGTATTGAAAATCCGACCGAATTTTGTTGTTGATGCTGAGTTAAGTGACGAAGATTTCCAGATTGGTTGTTTCAGGTTGATGAATGTGTTTCCCGCCTGCCTTCTCGATTCTCGCTCAATTTGACATCCTCGCCCGTTCCGACTGGCTGTAGTTGAGACAATGCTCCCTAGCTAGATAAGTGATGTGATAAAGTAACCTCTTTCAAATCCCTCCCGTTGATGGTGATTGGCGCTGGATGTTGCTGTTGTTGTTGTTACTAGTTGACTATTTTCGTAACCTCCGTCTTGTCTATGTTCACCTGGAGTCCTGTCTTCGCCGGCTGCTTCTTCGACTAGTTTGTCGGTTTTCATTAGGTGAATAGAAAAAAAGCATTTTAATGCATTAAATGAATGAAACGTTTGAACATTGAATGACCTTAATGATTCGCCTTGTTTGTTTGTTTGTTTCATTTTTCGGTATTGTACTGATTATTCGAAGTAAATAAACACATAGAAAGAAAGAAAGAAAAAAGACAAAAGAACAAACAAACACTTCAATAGTGATGATTTTTAAAAAAATATTCTTTATTGTGTAATTTTTGCAGGTAAGAACTTTAGTAATAATCTATAGTTCATTGATTAATCGATTTTTACTTTGTATGAATTCTTCGTAAGTTTTAATTTGCAAAAGAATATGACTGATTAATCTGACAACTAGTTAGGGAGAGAGAGAGAGAACGACTGGACAGTTGACTGTTTCGTCCCAGTTTCTGACTCTTCAGCTGTACATATCCATGACACACACCCCTCCCCACCCGCAACAGATCAAATCTAGGATCTTCAGGTTACTGAGCAAATCCAGTGACAATTCAACCACTGCAACGGGAAACTAATCGCTGCAGCCTAACCTTAAGGAACTCAACAAACAATCACAGAAGACTTAACGTGTGCAAATACGATTCGCAGATATATGAATTAACTTTCTGAGAAACGATCACAAGAGGTAGAGAATAACCTTCAGCAAGAAACAACGAATCAGAAGACGTCACTTCTCCATTGACAAAAATGTACATAAAAATTTATGAATACCTCTTGATTTTCTCAATAAACGATTTGTTGCCTGGCTCTTGTCTTCTGTCATTACAGAAGCATTTGGAAGCACATTAGGTACTGTCGTTGCACTCCACTACAATATTGTTTCAAGTCTTGATAAAGGCACAGATTTTATTCGAGCTTCCTTTTATAGACTACACTTCTGCTTTTGACTCCATTGTCAAGGAGGGAACTTTTAATAGGCAATCTGATTTCTATCAGACACTGAGTCCAGCTGGGTCACAAGGTGAGGCTGTCTGTCTTCTTATTTTTCGGATAAGAAACAACATACTTGTTTGAACGAAAAAGCGCTCCACTTCGTTGCTAACGGAAACTAGTGTGTCTCAAGGCGTTGTCTGTACTCTTTCCATTCCTTTTTCCTTTCTTTCTGCATGACTTTGAATATTCTTCCAAGGTATGATTAATTAAATACTCCGATGATCTAACCATTTCTGTTATTGAATTGAATTTTTGATTTTCCCGTCGATTGATTGGACCGAAGTGCTCGGTCTCAGGTTGACATGTCGGCTTCTTGTGCAGATGCTTCGACGATGTCCGGGCATCTGCACAAGAAGCCGACATGTCAACCTGAGACCGAGCACTTCGGTCCAATCAATCGACGGGAAAATCAAAAATTCAATTCAATGATTAATATGACCCGTTGCACAAGAGGTGGCTCTCGTGGCCCAAGTGGTCTAGTGGATAACGCTTTGGCGTTTGAAACTATGGGTACTGGGTTCGAGCCTCGGTGGGAACATCATCACTCACTGAGAAATGCAGGTACATCCAGCTGACGAGTCCCAAATAGGACGAAATGCGCATCCTGGATTCCACTGCTAGCCACCATCCACCAATTGTATAACCATTTCTGTCTCTATAGCTTCTCCTTTAGATTGTTCTCATTTGAAGTGAACAAATGGTGGGACCTAAATGGCCTCATACTAAATCCATCTAAATGTCATACTGTTTATTGATTTTAGTTTCAAGTGTGAATAGGACTTGCGTGGACTGATTCATTCCCATGATTCTTGTAATGCTGACGACACTGTGATAAGGAGTATACGAATATCTCTTATCTCAACATCGATTTCTCTTCAGATATCTGTTGATCGTCTCATATCCTGTTGTTTTCTAAGAAAATTCTTCAAGGAACTCATGTCCATTCTGACATTCGAACCATCGTCACCCAGTGCTGTCTGTAGTCAGCGATGTTATCACTGAGTTCCAACCATCTAATATCATCAAATCAATGTGCACCGTGATGACGAGCTACCTAGAATGGTAGCCACATTACAACCTGACTGATAGAATTCAGTCTGCACCAAAGAGAGGACTAGACACATCACACTAGTTACTGACTAGTGTCAAATCAAAAATATCCACTACAGTCCTACAGGAGGTCAGTCGCGAGCTCAAATAGCTCAGTGGTAACGTCTCTAAACTTCAGCATTGCACTGAGAAACGTTATCCAGTTCCTAGTACTGTGTCGATGTGGGTCATATCAAACACACACTCATCAAATTTTTCGATTGCACACTAGTCAGTAACTAGTGTAATGTGTCTAGTCCTATTTTCGGTGCAGACTGAATTCTATTAGTCAAGCTTGCAATTTTACCACCATGCTAGGTGGATCGCCATTACGCGGTGCACTGTTAAATATTGATATTATATGGTTGGAGGCAATCGGTAGGAGGTCAATCGTGAGCCTGAATAGCCCAGTGGTAACTTCTTTGACTGCAGCACTCACAGGGTGACACGGGTTCGAATCTCAGAAGGGACATGAGTTGTTCCTTCAGGGTTGCAGATACGCCTTGCTGACTAGTACCAACTAGCACGAAGCCTAGTTCTAAGACCGATTGCCTACAACCATCTAATATCATCATTTCCAAATCATGGTAGTTTCTAGAAAGATACTTCATTTAACGTCTTACGCAAAGAGGTAAAGACAATCTAGTGTCACTGAGTCTCTAATTTGTTTTACCAATCTGAGTTCCAAGAGGAACATAGAGCTTCAAGCTTCAGCTTTGGAGTTTTGGTAGTAGTGGTTGGATTTTGCGAGGCTGGGTTCCTAAACCCACGCCAAACCATCCCTCTTCACCAGCCCTGCTACCAGCTTAGTGAGGTTTGGAATGCATCGACCGGGAATCGAACCTTAGACTACATGTGTGGTTGGCAAGCATTCTACTGGTGGACCACTGACGCACAGGTCTGTCTACTTTTACAGACGGTTAATTCTGCTATTCTACGTATTCTTCTTTATTGTCCTCCCCTCCACTTTATACCTTTCTGGGCTACTTAAGAAAGACATTATTACACTGCGAATGACATTAAAAACTGTCAGTAGGGCGAATGGGGTGTCGGTAAACCAACAGCTTGTTGATACAGTTATAGATAGACACATGGACACACATGCAAGGAATTAGCGAATACTGTCCTGACAGACTATGAGAATCCTCTCTACCTACGCTCAACTCTTTCTCTCTCTCTCTCTCCTTGTATCTGTCTCATCTGTTGGCATTAGAAACAACTTATTCGGCACATATTTCATATAATGAGTAAAGGGTAAGGTATGAGAATTATTAGCTCACGGCGAAATACTATGTAAACAAACCTTTTAATTCTTTTTAAACATTTCTATTTGTAAATTCATATACTGGCAAAGGTAAACTTTAAGCACCACCAGCTACCAATCAGCGAATGACCTCGAATGCACCAATCATATGACAGAGGCATTTTTTGTCTATGAAATGTCTGTCTGTCTGTCTATTTTCGACATAGAACTTTGCACAAATGTGCACCAGTTCAAGTCGCCACACTCCATGTAGCACGCGAAGCAAGAGAAGAAAGTACAAGAAAAGCATAATAGAAACAGTGAGCACAGGTGTGAGACAAAGGAGTAATAAAGAAATATAAAACAGTTTCATTGAAGATCATAAGTCACAGGGAGTGGATGCATCTGCGCTAGCCACTGAGAACGATTTTGTGCCATGTCACCAATTGTTCCCAACCATAGATTTTTACCGTCCCGAGGACCCCAGCCTGGAAGTCTACACCTTCCTACGTGGCTTAGACCAACTGTTGTGGATTTCATTGACTGGCGCAGTTATGTTTTTGTTTGACCGCCGCTAGCTTTTTTCCAGCCTGACCCTATATCCGCTAACATTCCTCGTCGAGGGAGGCGATGGCTTGGCATACGTAACACATGTCCTAACCATCTCAGTCTTTGTAGCTTCACGACTTCGTCGATTGATTTCCCCTGTTTGCCTAGAACTCTACGCCTAACCTCAATGTTGCACACCTTATTATGCCACTTTACACGGGAAATAGAACGCAGGCACCTATGATCAAAGACAGCTAGTCTTTTCATGTCTTCCACTCTCAGTGGCCAGGTCTCACAGCTGGCCATAAAGGAGGACGGAGCGGACTAATGAGCAGTACACCCGCCCTTTGGTCGATAGTCGAACATCTCGTCTACGCCAGAGTTGGCGTAAACTAACAAATGCGAAACGAGTCCCCTGTATTCGTGCTGAGATTTCGTCAGAGATCAGCCCGTTGGGGCTGATGGTACTTCCCAAATAAGTGGAGCGGTCAACGTGCTCTACCACTTCACTTCCTATTTTTAAACTAGGTGTCGATGTAGTCCAGTCCTGTAACATCATCTTGCATTTGGTGGGAGTGAATCGCATGCCAAACATTCGTAGATTGCGGCTCAAGGTGTTTAGAAGACTCTGCATTTCGTCAGCGTCTATGAAATACTTATATTTATGAAAAAAATGCGCAAAAACTGTGTAAATGTGTTACAGAGGATACCTTCCTCTTACATGTGATAACAGTAGCTCTTAGTTTTAGGTTGGAGTATCAACAGAGTATAATTCCATAGTGGGTAAAATTTATTTTGATAAAGTCTAACAGTGTGTTATACAGTAATATTTACCGAGCAATAAATTGTGCTCTAAACATGGTCATCAGTAAATATTATTGTATATAACACACTGTGCGACTTTGTCGAAATAAATTTTACCCCACAATGGAATTATACTCTAACACCACAGTGTACACGTTCTATTGTTATATCAACAGAGCAATTTGACCACATTCTATGGATGTAATTTATTTAGGTCTTCTAACCCTAACAATAACTCCAATCTTTCTTCAACCTAAGCCTAACGTGAAAATATCCCTAAACTAACCGTAATCTCACTCGAACCAACCCCAATGTCGCTTTTATTAGGTTAACCTAACCCTAACTTGTCTTTGGCCTAAAGCCTAACTTAATGTCAGCTGAAACTTCTCAGATGTGCCCATTTAATAACGTAACACTTCGATGAGCATATTTTATTTATGATGACAATATTATTGGCCAGGTTTCACTAATTTGCTCAGTGAGCAATTCAAGGTCATTGGAGCGGTCGAACATACTGAAAATTCCACACTGTATTAAAAGTGTTCCATCTGGAACAAAGCCATTATTAACAACATTATTATAATTAGTAGTGCAAATAGTGTAAAAAAAAAGAAAAGACCGATGAGGCCAGAAGCAATCTGTATCAGGACAAACGCATTGTAGGTACATAAATTTGGTATAACAAATCTTCATTGCTTTATTTGAACAACATTGGTAAAATTAGTCGAATATTACGACATTCGACACCTTTTTGGATTATGCACAGTGTTCCTAGCATTATTCTCACAGTTCTCTTCTTCGATTGCTTTTTTTCAGTGTTCAAAACATATTGTAACTTTTTTGAATCCATTTACTAATATACTACTTATATCTGATTGTAAGTAGCACTCACCTGAGTATTAGTAGTATTAGTATTATTTTTTTTCATCCAAGATCAGCAAGTAAAATAAAATAAGTAAAAAATTAACTCAATGTTGTTGAGTGTGAATAATAAAATAAACCTTAATAGTATTTTTATTTCATCGCCGAGAAATGTGCAGGACAGCAGATTGAAAGCCAATTAAAAAAGTACATGAGTATATTTGCCAGCCTACGGATATACTTGAATGGTTAAAATAGACGGAGAAAACAAAATCGGCAATTTTTCGCAGCATTACTTTCATTATTATTATTATTCCCTTGGGTTCCAAGCGAAACATAGGCTTGAAAAACACAACTCCACTTTGTTCTATTTCCTCCTGTCCTATTCCAGCTGGGTCAAAGATTGCCCGTAATCTCACATCTGCTTGTTGCCACACACGATCTCCTCCATGTCACCCTAGCACTGACAACCCACTCGTCACTTCCTATTGAGTTTCCAATCAAGCCATGACCTAACAGGCAATGTCATTCGATGGCTTCTTCAACATATGTCCGATCCATCTTTATTTTCTCATACATATTTTGGATTGATTGGTATTATACGGTTGGAGGCAATCAGAAGGGGAATCCCTGCTTGACCTCGGTTTCGTGCTAGTTGGAACTCACCTGTCAGCAAGGCGTATCTGCGACCTCCATAAAACTCATGTCCGTTTTTGAGATTCGAACCTGTGTCACCCAGGGAGTGTTGCAGCCAGAGACGTTACCGCTGAGGTATTCAAGCGTGCAATTGACTTTCTGTAGGACTGTATTGCATTGAATTCTATCAGTCAAGCTTGCAATATGGTCATCATGCTAGGTGGTACACAGGCTTGACTAATAGAATTCAGTGTACACCGAAGATAGGACTACTCACATTACACTATTTACTTGACTACGCTTCAATAAAAAATATTTTGGATGTAGAATGACAATTCGGACAAGCGGAAACAAATCAGAATGAGAATAGTAATAATTTTCAAGTATTGGTTTTTGTAGGGATTTTGTTTGATTGCATGGAGGATTTAATCATGAGCTGACATCAGTTAGAGAACCACTGGAAAACCTGGGAGTACTGGACAGCCGTTTCGTCCTAGTCTGGGACTCCTCAGGAGTACGCACCCACCGGGATTCGAACCCAGGACCTTCTGGCTCAATGGTCTACGAGCTCGCCTTGTAACCAGAAGGTCCTGGGTTCGAATCCCGGTGGGTGCGTACTGCTGAGGAGTCCCAAACTAGGACGAAACGGCTGTCCAGTACTCCCAGGTTTTTCAGTGGTTCTCTAACTGATGTCAGCTCATGATTAAATCCTCCATGCAATAGTAATAATAATAATAATCAAAGTAATGAGGGAAAGGTACACAGAATAGCTAAATAAACCAAATAAATAAATGTCTATCCCTCTACGGTTAAGGCAGAAGTAGGGATTGTACATACGTTTTTTTGTACACAAAGGTCTGACTGGCTTAAAGTCATGAATTGCCAAGGCCTCAGCTGTCTTTAGAAGTTTATAACGAAGAAAACGCGGACAGTAAGTTAGCATGGATACAGTAGATCATCTTAGAATCATGATCAATATGTGATTATATTGATACACACAGGAAGTGATACACATAAAAGAAGCCTTGAAACTTAATAATTACCCGGATAAATTAGTCAGGAAATATGTAGGAAAATGTAAAAATAAAATGAATAATGATAGTAGTGATAGTGATGATAATAATAACAATAATAATAATAATCATAATATTAATGACCATATGCATGTCAAATATGCGCAAGACAACACCAACAACAATGAGGAATTTAAATCATCAGTAGGACTTCCATAAGGAGAAGGAACCTCGGAAACCACCTTACAGAGAATTCTTAACAATTCTGGAAGGAATAAAAGTGGCTAGGATTCAAACCGACCACAAACTCAATTAGGAACAAGCTTTGTCATTTAAAGTATCAATCCTGTGGAGCCCTTAAAACAAAACAATTTAGTTTATCTAATGCCCTGACTGCAATAATTGTCAGGTCAAATACATAGGTCAAACTAGTAGAACAGGGACAGTCAGTCAGATTAGGTGAGCATAGGAACCTAGCAAAGTCTAGATTGGTTGACCCGAATAAGATAAGAAATCTGGAGAATAGTTCAGCTATAGTACTACATACCGTTAAACACAACCATACAATAGGATGGATGGGATAAGATGACAGTTTCAAAATCTAATGTGACAGCATGGTGGAGGGAGAGAGACTGATAACACAAGCTGTGTTTATCTAATCAACTACAAACACGTGTAATAGGAATGATTCGGCACCTGTCCAATCGGATATCTGGAAAATTCTACTACCCCAACGACGACAAATAAAAGAGAACAAAGAAAACTATTGAAGTCAAGTTTCAAAGTCGTGTAGTTATAATTGATGAAATGATTATGAACCACAATAAATTGTGTTCGAAACTTTGTCATCCAGTAAATAATAATACTGTTTCACTGACTGTGTGATACATCTAATAAACAAACTAATATGGAATTACTTACTACCACAGCGCCCAAATTTTGCAAATATATTACTATTCTCACTCTGAATTGTTTCCGTTTGTCATTCCAAATCCGAAATTATCATTATTTTTTTCATAATACTGAATTCCATCTTATCAAGTTTCACACCACTATATTATGTAACAGTTTATATTCGCCTACTAATCCTATAATTAGGCACCACTTTCCAATATCTAGACACCTTATGCATTATTCTATGTATGCCATTAATTGTTTTTCTTCTTGACATTTAACTATGATCATAATCACAAATATTTTAATTGCATTTCATACTACTATTATTATTATTTTCCATAGTTTGATTTTGTAAGGGTTAGTTATGTTTTTTTATGAGTTGAACACAGATTGATATCAGTTAGAGAACGGACCATTGAAAACCAGGGAGTGTTGGACAGCCAGCTGTTTCATTTTAGTTTGGAAATCATTGGAAGTATGCACCCACCACCAGGATTCGAACGCAGGACCTTCCGGTTACAAGGCAAGCTAGCTCGTATACCATTCAGCCATTGGGACCCGATTCAATGGCCACCAGCTCATGAATTCTAACTTCTACCAATTCGTGATTTAGCGCGACCCCAACCATTGTTGTTGGTAGGAAATCTATCCACACACGTGACATCTAATTGGACCTTACTGGTCACGACTTCTCACTAGAACTCCAGGAAACTCCAACCTGTAGCAATTCACTAGCAAGCATCAAATCTGTCTGGATTCAACATAGAACTTGGCACCGAAGTGCACCAGTTCGAGTTGCCACGTTCCAAATAGCCCACAGAGGTAGACAAGAAGATGAGTGAAGAGAATTAATAGAGTTTGACAAGTATAAGAGTGAAGCAGAATGGGTAATGGTAGAAAGGAATATGAAAGATCACAGAGACTGAATACATCTGCGCTGGCCATTGACAACGATTTTGAGCCATGCCATCTATTGTCTCCAGCCATTGATTCCTAGAGTCAGTCCCGAGGGCCCCAACCCGGGAGTCTGCATCTCCCTACCTGACTCAGTTTAACTGTCAAGGATTTCATGGATTGATGCCATGTTTTTGTTTGGCCACCACTGGCTCTTTTCCAACCTGAACCTATATCAGCTAGCAATGCCCGTCGGGGAGGCGGTGGTTAGGCATGCGCAGCACGTGACCTAGCCATCTTAGTCTATGTAATTTTATAGCCTCGTCGATTGATTTTCCCTCTTTGCCCAACACTCTACGCCTAACATCAACATTACTTATCTTGTGAAACCACCTAACGTGAGACAGAGATCGCAGATATCTATGATCGAAAGCAGTCAACCTTTTCATGAGCATCAAATTAATTTTCTATAGTTTGGTTTTGTAAGGGTTAGTTATGTTTTTTTATGAGTTGATCACGGATTGATATCACGAATTGGTAGAAGTTAGAATTCATGGGCTGGTGACCATTGAATCGGGTCCCAGTGGCTGAATGGTATACGAGCTAGCTTGCCTTGTGACCGGAAGGCCCTGAGTTCGAATTCTGGTGGTGGGTGCTTACTTCTGATGATTCCCAAACTAGGACGAAACAGCTGGCTGTCCAGTACTCCCTGGTTTTCAATGGTCCGTTCTCTAACTGATATCAATCCGTGATCAACTATTATTATTATTATTATTTTATGCATTCACACCTTTGATCCTACATAATTGTTGAGCAATCGTCTCAGTATTTTATTGAATAGAAATTCAAGTAGCCCAATGACTGATTCTGTTGCTAATATGCACTACGCAGCACCACTGAGAGGGTTTTCGAGCAGAGGAGGTGTAGGATATGGTTTTCATTGGTTCTCCTGCAACTGAAGTCACTTCTTTGACCAAACTTTGAACCAGTCAAGAAATTGCCACCGGAAAAATATGCAAGAAGGAACGGATCGGACATATACACTTCTTAGGAGACCGTTGAATGAATCATGGAGTAGGGCCCGAATAAAAATCACAGAGTTCGTTGTGGGGTGGGGGGCGGGTTGTGTAAGGGTGATATGAAGGCGATCGTGGGAGGAGGAAATGAAAGTGCTTATGGACAGTCGTAGAGCAAGACAATAGATCGCAGAGGACGCAGTGAATTGGAGATATGTCAGCGAATCCCTGTCTTCCAATAATTTCTAAGACGCAATGTTATTGCCTAATTATTGTAGGCCACCACATATTCACGTGAATAAAAATGTGGGTAAAGTGAAAAGCGGTTAGTCCATTGGTTGCCGGAAATTGTTTAAGAAGACAAAATCAATAGTGTTAGGAGATAGATATCTGACAATTAGTCAATACATTAAAAAGGTATACTCACATGAACTTTTATAAGTTGAGTTTATAAGGTATTGATTAATTTTTTTATTTATTACGAATTGATTTCGGTTAGAAGAAGAATTATACCGAAACTACTGCGATTAACTACAAATTTAACAAAAAAAAAGAATATTTAGTTTTTATTTGGTGAATAATGAATAGCAGGGGAATCTAAGGGGCTTATTTCGTCCTTTCTATGACTTATCATATGGGTGTGTCTGCAATCCCCTGTGGTTGATAGTGTTCTGAGATTCGAACGCAGTACCCATTGGTTATTATTTTGTCAACTGCTTAATTCCTAGGTTATAATTTACTAGTATACTCGACTATAAACGAGTGAGTGGTGGGTTTAGGCGATCAGAAAAATTAACAAGCCCTCACATCAATTATGGTTTATAGCCTAGTTTAGAAAACTCATTCCAGTTATTTAATTGTATTTCCCTTGAATTATTATATTGTTGTCCACTTTCATAACTTATCATATGACTGTTATTTAAGGTTAGTGAATGAGACGATTTATTGGGAAACCATATCATCTAACCTAATAGTCATCACAGCAGCAGTTAGAAGGACACAGAATATTTGGGTTGTATATATCCACCGACCCACTAAATCAGTTTAAGATATGTTGTGTAAATTAAAAGGCTCAGTATCCAGAACGCAGTTGGACTTGACATGTCTGTCGTCCAGTAACGCATCGTGTCTTTAAGGAGTAGATAGGAGTCGAACAACGTTATGTGGAATTCTTGATTCTGCTAGTTATAGAATATTATGCGAGGTGATACATATACTAAGCAGTGGATGCATTGCTGACTAAGACGCTAAAAATGTTTCACTTTATCTTGTCATGTTTCAGTTATGTACATACTGCACAGTAATTTTAAGTTTCAAGAAAAAGATTTTCATATGTAGTAGATCTAAACGTATACTTCTAAAAATTTAGAGTGGTTTGACTTTGTAAAGTAATAAAAATGGGTGTTGACAATCTAAACCTGTTGATCACAATGACTCTTTAGATGTCCGTGGTAGTAAGATAATTCTTTTTATGCGTAACCTCGGTTTATCAGTTGATCGACGCTGAAAATAGTTGTATAAGATACTCCTTTCAGCATTCTGCTTGATATAGTAAGATGAATTAGTTTACTATACAACAATGTGATTCTATCATTTAGGTTATACGTAAAACTTATCATCGCATTTATATTAAGTCGCCAATCGTAGTTTAAACACTTAGGACTGTACTATCTAAATGCTGTACTAGGACACTAGCAACAGTACAAAATCATAGTTGGTACATCATTTACATGACGCCAAATTACAACTAAAAATATTTTTGTGATATTTTACTACATTTAGCTAACAAATTGAAATCAATGCCTGGTTAAAGTTAAAACTTCTGAATCAGACAGCTTTGCTGACATAAACAGTACCAACTTCTCGAAATCGTGTAATGCTGCTGATTACGACCTATTACATAAACCGTGAGAGTTGAATATAGTGGTTTTTTTCCGAACATCCTTAACTCAAAGTCAACTAGTTTCATAAATGTAGATTAAATTTACTCTGTGCGTCGGTGGTATAGCGGTTAGGATGCTAGCCGACCATGCACATGGTCCGTGGTTCGATCCCCGGCCGGCGCACTCCTTTACCTCAGTAAGCCAGTAGTGAGACTGGTAGAGAGGATCGGTTGGGCATGGGGCTAGCAACCCCATCCTGTAAAAATTAAACACTGCTACAGAAACTTCAAGCCACTAGCTTGGAGCCCTATGTTCCACTGGGAACGTGAAGGAAAAAAAAACCATTGGTTCCAAACACCAAAGCGTTATTATTAATATTACTTGTTTTCCTTGGTTCCTAGAGAAACATAGGGCTTCAACTGCTCGTCTCCATTGCGTTCCCTTCTCCACCAACCTTTTCACCAAGTGTGTCCATATGCTTTCAACTCCTCTAAGTTACCCCACACTCGTACTGACGACCAACTCGCCTCTTCCCATTTAGGTTCCACTCCAGTGATGGCCTGCATTGCGGGTGATGTCACTCACTTTATGGTTTGTTTTCTCAGAGTACGACCAATCCACCTCCATTTATTCCCGCATATTTATTGGCACAATCGGTTTCTGCTGAGTTGGTTCGCTCATTACCAGAGATCTCTCACTATTGCTGATCTTTTCTAATCGGCCATCTGATCTTGAGTAGTATTGAGCAAAGATGGCTGTTGATGAAGGTTTGTTGTTTGTCTGAAGTGCCCTTCGTGACGCGGCGCGGCGCGGCGCCATGTCTGTGATCCGTATAGTGAGTTGCACTGACTTCACATTTGAGTTGAAAATCTGGATCTTATTTTCATATTCATGCTGAGTGCTGTTGTTCTATCTCCACACAGACTTGAGAGAAAGGAAGGCTTGCCTTGCTTTCCCGATGATCCTCACCTTGATGCCTTCGTTAGTTCAGTTACAGTCACCTGGTAGAGCACCAAATAAGATGAATTGTGCATTTTGGATTACAACGTCAATCACAATCAACCAAACTACTAACATCATTGAAGCGTCATCTCAACAGGAACCAAACATTTTCGTCTAGAATAATTCATAAAAGATTGCAGTTTAACGAGCATAACTGACTGTCTTTAGGATTGATTTTCCGACGTTTTACTGGACATCCAGGCTGTAATTGTGAACCAAGGACATATTGATTAAATAAAAACCGTATTTAGACAAATTAGAGATTAGAACTCAATAAACACACTTCATTAGCGAGAGGCGTACCAAATGAAATACAAGCGTAATTTGATCAAGTGTTAATCATTCTGAGTAAGGTCAATTCACCTTGAAAACTATGTAGACAAAGAATTCTACGTCAGCCAGCATATTTATTCCAAAACAAGAAAGGATATCTAGAGAAGTTTATAAAAGACGAAATATATTATAACAGTCTCAAACACGATCTCCTAACTGTGCTGACAATAGCCATTAATTATTCCTGCATCTATGATCTAACTGGAATACTTCAATGGAGATTATTTTCTAAAGCGTGTAACCACAGCGATTGAGAAGACTTTCTACTCATCGAATCTAATCTCCTCCTCCTTCTTCGCCTCATGCGTATACAGTCTCTCTCACCTATTCCTGTGGTTCAAGTCATATAAGACACAGGATCAGACAGATTCGTCTCGAGGATACGAGAATATTTACCAGCTTGATTCAATAAAAGTTGAAACCCAATTCATAGGAAAGCCCAATTCCTATAGCACACATCGTAGATACAAGACATACCAATGAAGGTGATACAGTTATTAGGGTTATATACCACATTCCGAAGTAATTCAACATAAAGGTATAACGGTAGAAGCATAAGCGACCTGGTAAAGGAATGTTTATTTGCAATTCAGCATCTCTATATAGCCATATTATATGTACACCTTATCTTCTTCAAAGTATTACTTGCACAGATCTTCTGTGTTGTGCTACTTCTAACCTGCTTTCATATTGAGTGCGTTTCCCTGTGTTCCTTGCACGTCTCCCATGTATCTCCACAACACTGTATCGGCATTTGCTTTCTCTGATATCATCAAATCTATCTCCATGTGTCTTTATATGTTACTGATAAATCTAGTCAATAGTACACACCACATAGCTTAAGCGATAAAATGGACTAGATCAGACAGAACTTTGTGGAATTCAAGTTCTTCTTCCCTCCCTGGATGAAAAACTTCAACTGGAACAGACTGGATTCAAGAGAAACAAGTCATGCATTGATTATATCGCAACACTATGGATCAACACTGAACAGCGCTTGGAATGATTTTGAAAAGGCATTCGACAGACAGCGTCGATCGAGAGGTGATTTGGAAACTGCTTCGCTACTTACCAAGGGGTGTCTCCAACAATTACACATCTCATCCAACAGTTGTATGACAATGCTGCATGCCGTCAAGTAATCCACAACGGTAAACTCACGGAATCCTTCGAATAGGTGAAGATGGGAATAAGATAAAGCTGGCTGGCTGCCTACAATATCCAATGATTTTCATGATTGTGGGCGGTAGACTGGATAATAGGACAGACAGCGGCGGACAGCGAGGAAACAGGCATAGAATGAACCCACACAAAATACTTGGAGGATCTGGACTTCGCCAATGTGATATATGTCTGATATCACACAAACTGGAAGATATATTAGTGGATGCAACAAGTTGGCAGAAGAAGCATCAAAGATAGGAATTCACTTCAGGTGAACATAGGGAAAACAGAGGTAGGTGATGAAGATTCCCGGCCAACAGCAACAACAGACAACATTCAGCCAGCATAAATGGGAGAAATCTGAAAGAAGCAACCTCCTTTACCTACATACCTATCTTCTCTGAGCTGGATAGTTAATTTGCGAAACTTCCACCGCCCTACTAGGCGACATCTTCAGCGCATACTTCAATTTACTGAAAGAGATTTAGATTTCTCCACCACTTTATTATTCATCTCTTCTGGTCGGTGAGCTTGGACGTGATTGGTTGTTTTTGTGTGTTTCCACACCTTCTAGGTTACTTGTATTGGCATCCAAATAGATGACCAAGAAATAATGATATCCTTCGACGTCACAGCATTATATACCTCAATCAGACAAAAACTAGCAAAGGAGACCATGGTGCAATTACTCAGCAACGACGAACACCTCCCACAACAATCAAAAATGCGACACACAAGTTGGATGGAATGAATAAACCTATGCCTAATAACGTACTTCCAATTCAACGGCCAAATATGTGAACAAGTTAAAAGGAACACCCACGGGGGTCACCAAAATCAGGTTTGATTGCAGTAGCATTAGTGATGCAAAGGCTCGAAAACATAGTCCTATCAAAGATCAAACCAGAAATTTGGATATGTTATGTCGACGACAAATTCGTAATAATCAAAAGAAACGAGTTGAATAAAACTCACAACTTAATAAACAACGTCTTCAACGACATCAAATTCACAAGAGAGTAGGAATGCGAGAGCGAAATCCCATTTTTGGACGTCTTAGTCAAGTGAACAACCACAGGAGAATTGGAAACTCAAGTTTATAGAAAATCAACCCGCACAGATCAAATACTCAATTACAACAGTAACAATCCAATAACACACAAAAGGAGTTGAATACAAACACTATTCAAGAGGGTCAGGACTTATTGCAGCACTCACACCTGAAGAAAAATTGGGTACGAACATCTTATGGATGTCTTCCAAAAGAATGGATATCCACGAAAATTCATCAAAAGACATCTACCCCCAAGCCAACCTACCAAATCAAAGGACCCCAAGGGAAACACAGAGAAAATAATCTTACCACACATAAAAAGCGTCGCAGAAATTAGACCCCTCAAACCTTTAGGAACTGATGTCGCACACAAACTTCACTCAGTTCTATGTCAACCAAAAGACTCGACAACGAAAGAAGATAAAGCCAACATCATCTATAAAATAAATTGTAACGAATGCGAAAAACACTACATTGGCCTAAGTGGATATCCGCTTCGTCTTCGTATCCATGATCATAAACTAGCCTTCAAAGTACATGATATCCACTCCCTCGCTCATATCGCTGCATACAGACAATCACAGACATCAATTCCACTGGAACAACCAGCGTTCAAATATTAGACAGAGAAATCAACAAGAATGCTTAAGAATTTTTAGAAGCCACACTCGTATTCCAATGAATCATCAATCAATAGACACATCGAGATAGACAAAATTTACCAACCGATAAGAAAAAAACCTCACACACAAAATGTCAAAGTTCAAGTCAAAGAAAAATCAGTTCCAATACAAGTAACCTAGAAGGTGTGAAAAAACACACAGAAACAACTAATCACAACTTTCAAGGTCTCCCACCAGAAGGGATGACTAATAAACTAGTGGAGAAATCCAGAAGCTCACTTCAATTCAAATTGGTGTATGTGCGCTGAAGATTTCGCCTAGTAGTGGGGGCGATGAAAGCTTCGCAAATTAAACTAACCAGCCACCTCAGAGAACACAACCACATCAACATCATCCATCTAAGCTACAAATCTTCTCCATCATATCTACTACCCTCTAATTTTTAATCGTTCTCTAACAGAAGTCCGTATGAATAAAGAAACAATGAACATTATTGGCAGGCAAGATAATACAAGCTCGTTTTATGTCGTGGATTCTCTGCAACTGTGTACATTCTAAATCAATAAATCGATTTTTTCTTTCTGAACATACTTTTTACAATGATTTCAAGTTATAGATAGAAAGGATGAGCAATATATAATTTCAAAGATGGTGTTATAGGAGACAATTATTTAGTGTTAAAAGATAGTGACTATTTATATAATAATCAGACAAAGGGGTGGGAGTAGAGTTCAGATTTCGCTTGGAAACAAGGATGGATTAGAGACAAAATACAAGATAGAACAACAGAGTGAATAAAGAAGAAAAATTATAAAATCGATAAAATAATTAGTTAATTTAGTAGATTTGGAACACTATATACATAGTGAGTGAAAATCAAAAACCAAGATTGAGTGAAATGTTACGCAACAGAACAAAACAAAAAAAAACACAGAAGTACATGAACAAAACAATTATGCTTACCAAGGTAGGATAGTAAGAGGTTAGTCATGTCTGTCTGTTTTCGACATAGAACTTTGCACAAAAATGTGCGGAAGTTCAAGTCGCCACACTCCGTATAGCACGCGAAGCAAGAGAAGAAAGTACAAGAAAAGCATACTAGAGACAGTGAGCACAGGTGAGAGACAAAAGAGTAATAAAGAAAGACAAAACAGTTTCATTGGAAATCATAAGTCACAGGAGTGGATGCATCTGCGCTAGCCACTGAGAACGATTTTGAGCCATGTCACCAATTGTTTCCAACCATAGATTTTTACCGTCCCGAGGACCCCAGCCTGGAAGTCTACACCTTCCTACGTGGCTTAGACCAACTGTTGTGGATTTCATTGACTGGTGAAGCCATGTTTTTGTTTGACCGCCGCTAGCTCTTTTCCAGCCTGACCCTATATCCGCTAACATAGCTCGTCGAGGGAGGCGATGGCTTGGCATACGTAACACATGTCCTAACCATCTCAGTCTTTGTAACTTCACGACTTCGTCGATTGATTTCCCCTCCTTACTTCGCATTCGACTTAAGCGTAACCTCAATATTGCTCACCCTATTATACCACTTCACACGGGAGATAGAACGCAGGCACCTATGATCAAAGACAGCTAGTCTTTTCATGTCTTCCACTCTCAATGGCCAGGTCTCGCTCACAACCATAAAGGAGGACGGAGCGGACTGATGAGCAGTACACCCGCCCTTTGGTCGATAGTCGAACATCTCGTCTACGCCAGAGTCGGCGTAAACTGGCAAATGCGAAACGAGCCCCCTGTATTCGTGCTGAGATTTCGTCAGAGATCAACCCGTTGGCACTGGCTGATGGTACTTCCCAAAAAAGTGAAGCGGTTAACGTGCTCTACCACTTCACTTCCTATTTTTAAACTAGGCGTCGATGTAGTCCAGTCCTGTAACATCATCTTGCATTTGGTGGGAGCGAATCGCATGCCAAACATTCGTAGATTGCGGCTCAAGGTGTTTAGAAGACTCTGCTTTATTTTGTCAGCGTCCTCGCCTAGAAGGACTATATCGTCTACATATTCCAAGTCAACGAGATTATTGCCAGGTAGCAAGTCAATCCCTGAATCGCTGAAGTCACTTAGGGTTAAATCCATCAGTACATCTTTGATGAAGTTGAATAGAAAAGGGGATAATGGGCATCCTTGACGGACGCCACTATTCGTCACCAGTTCAGATGACAGCTCGCCGTAAGCCCTCACCTGGCTGTATGAGTACGAGTAGAGTGCCTTAATCAGTGCAATATATTTTCTTGGAATTCCCTTTACAGCCAAGCATCTCCAGAGAACTTCTCGATCGACAGAGTCGAATGCTGCCTTTAGGTCAAGAAATATAATGATGTATAGGTTGATTCGAAATCTTTTGATCGCAACGGGTTCTGTGAATCAAAGCAACCATGCTTTTTTTCTTTGATGTTGATTATTTGGCAAGCCTGACTAATTTCCACTGTATGTTCAAAGTCAGTTTAGTAACATATACTTGATTTATTTAGAATGTATGCATATGCCAGTTTACGCCGTCTCTGGCTTAGTAGACGTGATATCCGGCTGACTGTCGACTAAAGAGCGTGTGTACTGCTTAGCAGTCTGCTCCGTCCTCCGTGATGCCTGTAGCGAGACCTGGCCATTGAGAGTTGAACACATGAAAAGCCTGGCCGGCTAGCTGTCTTTGATCATAAGTGTCTGCCTTCTACCTATCGTGTTAAGTGGTATAATAGGGTGAGCAATATTGAGGTTTGGCATAAGTCGAGTGCTAGGTAAAGAAGGGAAATTAATCGACGAGACTGTGAAGTTACATCGACTGAGATGGTTAGCACATGTGTTACGTATACTTTATTTTATTTAAACGCATAAAAAACTTGGTACAATATGGCACCAAGAAGGATGCGCCACACAATAATAATAAAACAGCATAGATCAAAAGAAAAAAAGAAGGAAAAGAAAAAAATATATATAAGTAGAGAACGGATAAAGAACTTCATCTGGAAGGAAAACAGTCATGCCTAACAGTTCAAACAGTATTCGTTAACTATCATCGGGAAGGGAAGAAAGAAGGAAATTGTAACACGTTCGCCATTGATTACAATTCTTGACCATATCCGATAATGTTTCGAGCCATCGATTTGAGCTATCTCTCGGACCCCAACCAGGAAGTCGTGACACACCAACCGATGTTAATCTAGCACAAAAACCCTTCATCCCACGACGCCACGTCATGGACTGACCACCTCTCCACCTTTTCCATCCCGTCCCAGGACTAGCGAACAGAAACCTGTACGGAAGCCTCTGGGATGACATTCTCAACACATGTCCAAGCCTCCGGAGCCGGTATTTCCAGATGACGACACTCAACGAATGGTGATCTCCACTGTGTTCAAAAACACGCCGCCGAACCTCAGAATTACTCACGCGATGATTCCATCGAACGCAAGCAATCCTTCGGAGACAGTGATGATCGAATACGCAGAGCCACCGCACATCCTCAGCCCACTCGGAGAGGTCAGGTTTCACAGGCTTAGAGCAAAACAGCCGACATCGAAGCATTGTATACCCAACCTTTGACAGCCAGGCTAACATCGCGACGGCGCCAGAGGTGGCTCAAGTTGATGTATGCCACCCTAGCCTTCATTATACGGTTGGAAATGTCATCCGTCACCCCTCCGTCAGCACTCACACAACTACCAGGATAAACAAACTTATCAACAACTTCAAGCGGTTCACCCGCAAGAGTGAGTGCAGGTACAGGCTCCTGCCAATCTTGTAACAGTGTTACGTATGCCTAGTCATCGCCTTCCTCGACGGTCTATATTAGCTAACACAGGACCGCTAAGGTTGGGAAAGAGCCAGTGGTTGTCAAACTAAAACATAACTTCATCAGTCAGTCAAATACACAACAGTTAGTTTAAGCCAGTCATTTAGGAAGGTGTAGACTTCTTCGCTGGTTGGATGGTAAACATGAATGACTGGAGATAAGTGATGATGTGGCTCAAAATCGTTCTCAATAGCTGGCGCAGATCCATCCTCTTCTTGTGATTTATAGTACTCAATGAAACTATATTGGTTTTCTACATTACTATTCTTTTTCCTCATATTTCTGTTTACTGTCTCTATTTCGCGTTCCATTTTACTTTCTTTCCTTGCTTTGTGTACTACATCGAGGGAGTGTGGCGAACCCAACTGGTGCACATTTGTGCAAAGTTCTATGTTGAAACAAGGCAGTCAGTCAGTTGAAGAGGGAGAATTCCTCAAAATAAAACAAGCTCGTATTATCCTGACTGTAAATATGTTCATTCTTTCTTTATTAAAAAAAAACAAAGGCAATCGACTGTATGAAAGAAGTCAGTCTCTGATCAATCTTACAATTTTTTAGCATAAAAAGGTAACCGCCGCATAAATGACTATTATTGTATAATGATAACAAATATTTGATTTTATAACTATAAGAACAGGAAAGGAGGACTTTTGGAAAATAGTTTTACTTTCAGATTAACTTTTAACTAGTAAATTGGCATTATATCATGAAACATCAAGTTGGAAATTATAGGAGAGTAGTTCCATATTAGTTTGTTTATTAGATGGATATATCACACAGTTAGTGAAACAGTATTATTTACTGGATGACAAGGTTTCGAACAAAATGTATTGTTGTACATAATCATTTCATCAATTATAACTACACGACTTTGAAACTTGAGTTCTGTAGTTTTCTTTGTTCTCTCCTATTTGTCGTCGTTGGGGGAGGTGGAACTTTCCAGATGTCCAACTGGAGAGGTGTTGAATCATTCCAGTTACACGCATTCTCTCTCAGTTGATTCGATAGACAAAGCTCCTATTATCAATCTCTCCCTCCACCCTGTTACATCAGATTGTAAAAAAATTGTCATCTTTTCCCATTCATCCTGTCGCATGGTTGTGCGTGTGTAATTAATTGCATGTAGTGATATCTACGGCTGGACTATTCTCTAGATTTCTTACTTTATTCGAGTCAACCAATCTAGGTTTTGCTACTGGGTTTTTATGCTCGGCTAGTCTGACTGACTGCCCCTGTTCTACTACTTTGATCTATGTATTTGGCCTGACAATCATTGCAGCTCCATCTTAGAACATCTGATAGAATTCGGACACCAAGCTACACCCCAAACAAACTTCAAAGTCGTCTACAGAGTAAGAAATAGTCTTCCCAAAGGTGTACGAATCAGACTTCTTTAAAACTGCAGAAGCAATGGCGATTCACTTGCTAAGCCCTGAACTCCGCATACAGAAGAAGTTCGTTCAATCACTTCACTTGCAATTGACGTAATCTATCTCATTACCCGACAAGTAACTTCTACCTAATCTTTTTTTCTGACTCTTCGTTAGCATTATTTTGTCTTCTCAAATGTTATATTTTACATTTTCCACCTTCTTGTTCTCTACCCTCACTTGATTTAGTTTCTCACTACCACTGTTACTGACTTGACCACCGCTCAATTTCTAGTCATTTATGTTACATCATCCTATTAATTTGCTCAATTTTAGTCTTAATTTAAATGGCATTATTCTCTACCCCACCTTTATTTAGTCTCTACCTGTAATCACCTATGCTGCTACCCTGACCTAAGTTGAAACATTTTAGTCAATTATATTACGTCATCTAACTTACTAACTAACCCAATCTTACTTTAGTTGCTGTCTGATTAACCTTGTTTCTATATTAGATCATTCTTTTTATTACCTGGTCCATTATCAAAACTTGACAAACCTCATGTACACACACACACAAATAATTGTATGTAAATACGATTGTACAGATATGTGAATGAATTCGCCGTCGAAAAGAGTCTCTTCGCTGAACGTCTTCCTTCTTTCATATGACAAAAATAATAAACATTCAGTAAATAGTCTGCTATCTAAGCAACACAGTGAAGCGCTAAGAGAACTTAGAAGTAACGAAAGCTTAATTATTAGCTAGCTAGATGAATATGACGGTATTGGTTTACTGGACAAAAGCGATTATGTTGAGAAAATGGCAGGTATTTTGAGTGATCAAACTAAATTCCAATCTCTTGGTGTTTCCAAAGACCTCAATGTAAGCGCGGAGAAACTAATGACCGACTCTCTCAAAAAGCTAAACCAAATAAGAGTATTATCATCAGCCATGTATGAGTTGATGAAGCCAACGGGTATCAATACTCCACGTCTTTACGGTCTACCCAAAGTACACAAGCCTGATCTGCCTCTTCGCCCTGTTTTCGATATGTATAACTCTCCATTTCACGGAACAGCAAAGTGGTTGGTGAAGATTCTGGATCCTTTGAACAGGAAAATTGCACAACATAGAATTAGTGATGTCTTTGACTTTATTTCAAAAAATATTCGAGACTAATGTGAGGTATAAACGTATGTTATCCATGGATGTCTCATCACTATTCACTAATGTACCGCTTATGGAGACAGTAGATTACATTTGTCAAGAAACCACCGAAAGGCAATTGAACTTAGGAGTCCCCTTGTGTAGCTTCAAAGAATTACTTCTTAAATGCACAATGAATGTTCACTTCGTCTTCAAGAATTCATACCATCGACAAATAGATGGAATAGGTATCTATGGGTGTCACCATTAGGCCCAATATTAGCTGACTTCTTTCTCGTAAAACTTGAAAAAGGGGAAATTGAAAGACATCATCAAGGAGTTTGATATGTGTATTACCGATATGTCGATGATACATTTATCTTAACTGATGGGAGTGTTAACATAGACGAATTGTTGCTGAAATTCAACAACGTCTACCCTTCGCTTACTTTTACTTGTGAAGAAGAGCAGGAGAATAAAAAATAGAATGCTAAGATTCCAGCACTGCCGGGTTATATTCTTACAAAATACCAATGGAATTATTACTATATTTGGAGGAATTGGAGTCGTCATTCACACTGACAAAACAGTACTTACTTATTAAACGAAAAGGAATCACCGCAGTAGGCGAAGAGCTAACCGTGTTTTGATGCTAGGATTGTACAATACAAATCTTCGAAAAGGGTTAGTAGAACGCATCTCAAACAGTAGTGCCGATGTTTTAATACTAATTAATACTAGTTCCCCAAGGCACTGCCACTCACACAGACGAGTGGAAAGCTTACTTGCAACTATCATCAGTAGGCTTGCTAGATTCATCACAAAATCAGTCATTCTTCTAAATCAGTGAATCCTTTGAGAGGGGAACTCATACAAACTGTACTGAAGGATTCTAGGTCCATGTAAAAATAAAATGTATTAGAATAGTAAACTGTTCCCGACATGATATGACATAAAGCAGCCAATTAGATGAATTTATGTATCGACATTGATTCGATATATCTATAGATACTCCTATGAGAAGCTGGAAACGCTTTTCGCAGCATATTAGAGTTACATACCCTGCATAACTTATTTTTTTATTACAAATCTATCTTGTGCGTCGGTGGCACAGTGGTCAGGACTCTCGTCGACAATGCACATGGTCCGAGGTTCGATCCCCTACAGACGAACACCTGATATCTATGGTCGGCCTGCAAAATTTGGGCTACCGATATCCATGCTGAAAATTCCACATTTGTACCAAAAATACAGTGTGGAATCAAGCTGTAATCAAAAATAAAAAAATACTTTTTATGTAATAAATGCCACCTTTCACGTAGAAAGTCACTTGACTTTGGTGTCTATGCTTCACTGTTGCCGAAAATCCTTTGAAAACTTTTACATGCAAGTAACGCTTTTATCGACCAATGAGAAGTTAGTGAAATGCAGTACGCCCTCTCTCTCTACAACACAAATCTCCAATTAGAAACTAGACTCTGTCACCCAATTGATGGTGATTAGTCGTGTAATCTTAGATGCGCATTTCGTCCTATCAGGGACACATCATGTGGATGCACCTGCACATCCTCAGTTAGTGACGGTGTTCTAAAATGCCCTAAAACGCTTATGCCCTCCCGTAGCCTTGGCCCTGATGGCGTGCCTGCCTATGTTCTAAAGCAATGTGCAGATGCTTTATGTTCTCCACTAACTAACATCCTAAATGCTTCTTCCTCCAAAAGCGTTAAAACTGTTGCATTAAGTGACATTTAAATAATCCCTGTCCCTAAACCCGCTAATAGAAAAAACGTGAAGTTCAGACCCATTGCCATTACTTCCGCGTTTCTAAAGCTTATGGATAAACTAGTACTTCTTAAACTTGAATCCTCCCTTAAAAGTTTTGAAGACCAAAAACAATTTGCCTAGAGACAGGGTAGGAGTACTTTAGATGCTGCAGTCGTCTTACACAACAGTATCTTCTCATCATTAGATTGAAGTGACATATATGTCCGCTGCACGTTTCTCGACTTCACTTCTGCCTTCGACTCTGCACATAGATGTCTCTTGCTAAAAAAGCTCTCTATGACACAAACTGAGTCCTGGGTCACTAACTGGTTGCATTCCTACTTCTTAAACAGAGTGCAGTATACCGTATACAACGGCAAATCCTTCTCTGCTATGCTGGTGTCCCCAAGGTGCTGTACTCTCACCATTTCTCTTTTGTCTTTCTACATGACTTAACATCTTCAAATGACATTAATTTTGTTAAATATGCTGACGATCTGTTTCTTTGCCTGTCAAATGTCAAACTGACTGCTGCAAACTAAATGGCTTTTTATTAGAAATCAGTCTGTGGTTCAAGGAAAACGGTCTCACCTTAAATCCCTCTAAATGCCAAACAGTCAATTTTACCTTTAGGCACAAATCTGACCTAAACAAACTGGTTAGCACTCACGAGGTCTGCAACAGAGTAATAGAGAGGTTTCGCGTGCGTTTCAAGTCGTGAAGTTACAAAGACTGAGATGGTTAGGACATGTGTTACGTATGCCAAGCCATCGCCTCCCTCGACGAGCAATGTTAGCGGATATAGGGTCAGGCTGGAAAAAAGCTAGCGGCGGTCAAACAAAAACATGGCACCAGTCAATGAAATCCACAACAATTGGTCTAAGCCACGTAGAAAGGTGTAGACTTCCAGGCTGGGGTTCTCGGGACGGTAAAAATCTATGGTTGGAAACAATTGGTGACATGGCTCAAAATCGTTCTCAGTGGCCGGCAGAGATGCATCCACTCCTTGTGACTTATGATCTCCAATGAAACTGTTTTGTTTTTCTTTATTACTCCTTTGTCTCACACCTGTGCTCACTGTTTCTATTATGCTTTTCTTGTACTTTCTTCTCTTGCTTCGCGTGCTACACGGAGTGTGGCGACTTGAACTTCCGCACATTTGTGCAAAGTTCTATGTCGAAAACAGACAGACAGAGACAGAGGTCTGTAACATAGATGACACTGAAACAGAAACCAAGTCGCAAATTATATACCTTGGCGTCATTTTATCTGCTGATCTTTCCTGGTCGTCTCATATCTTGATAATTTCTAAAATATTCCGTCTTACCTTCTACATCAAGAAGACATTCTGGAATAACCCACCCAACCCTTACTCCTACGATTCGTCAACTCTTGCATTCTGACTATTATTCTCCATTGTTTCCCCTGAGTTTTTCCTGCGCTACTGAAGAAAGACTATACCTTATTACGCAGGATGTTAAAGGTTATCAGCAGGGTAAGCAATGTGCCACTTAACGAGCTTGTTAATATTCTGGTCGACAGGCACTTTGACTCATGTGAAAAATGGGCTAAATCCATTTTATCTAACTCACACCACCCTCTTCATTCACAACTCTCCCCCGCCCCCACCTTGTATCTCATCAGGCAGAACCAGAAGGCTATATAGAAAAAACTATATTCTCGCACTAGCAAGTACAAAAACTCAACTATACCCTACTTAGCTCGTGTTCTGTGCGATGAAGAGAGCACTGAGCGTAAAACTTATAACTTATTAGAAAGTCAAAAGAACAACTGGATCTCGTCTTTCCAACTCATATCACTTATAGGTACAACGTTTTTCTTTCTCTTTTCCTTTTCTCTATTTTTTTCTGTTATGTGCTGTTTTGTTTTTCTCTTCCTTACAAACTCTATTTAAAACAATCTTCTTCGTTCTTTCACTTCCTGTATATCTCGACCTTTTTGTTACCGCTTACGCCAGTAAATACGCTAGCACCTACTCTTCTAACACCTTGAAACATTCTGTTCACTTTTGGCTTTGCTACCGATATGCCAATATGTGGTTGTCAAAACTAACGGGGATTACCCTTAATCTATGTGAAATTTTTATTTATTGTTAATGTACTAACTGGATGCAATAATATAGTAAAATGCTGAGAATTGCATTGTCTATCACAAGCACTGTTCTGGAATAAGGCAAATTATTATTATTCTCACTGGAACTCCAACACGCATCTACCACTTCAAACTCTGAAATGTTATAAACAAAGCCGTGAGAACTAAGTATAAAAGAACCAGTCAATGGGAAAATCAATTTTCAACTAGTAGACGGTTGCAGACAATGGACAAGAAGCTTGGCATCATGCATGTTGACACTTATTAGTCACAGGGCAAGGCATATCGGAAATCTTGACTCACATCTCTTCTGAGGTTAGAATCCATGACTACACCTAGTATTACTGCAGTCGGAGACGTTACCAATACTGAGCTATTCTTAGGCTCGTAACTCATCTTTTGTACAACTGTGTTGGATATACTTTGTTATTATTATCATTACTGTTCCCTTGGGTTCCTAGTGGAAAATAGGGATTCAACTCCACGTCTCCACTTGCTTCTGTCGTCTCCTTCTGCTGCACTTTTCACCTGCATCCATGTTAGTCCATACTCTTTCAACTTCTCTTCACACGATCTCCTCCATGTCACCCTTGCACTGACGTCCCATTCGCCGCTTCCCTTTCAGTCTGGTTCCACTCGAGCAATGGCCTGACGCGTGCGCGATATCACCCAGCCGCGGCCTCCTCAGCGAGCGAGTGTCCAATCCACCTCCACTTTCTCCTGCATATGTGTTGGGCGATTGCTTCTTGTTTTGTTTGTTTCTTCCCATAGTTTCTTGTTGGTGATTCTTTCCGGCCCGGCCACCTGATCTTCAGTATAGAGCCAGCGAAGACAGTTATTGATGATGAAGGTCTGCAATAACCTGTTGGAAATATTCTTTGTGACCCGCCCGCCAAGTTTCTCATCCGTTCCGTATAGAAGGACTGACTGACTTGACGTTGTTTGTATTGAAAATCCGACTGAATGTTGTTATTGATGCTGGCTGAGTGACGAAAATTTCCAGATTGGTTGTTTCAGGTTGATGAATGTGTTTCTCGCCTGCCTTCCCGATTCTCGCTCGATTTGACATCCTCGTCCGTTCCGACTGGCTTCAGTTGAGACAATGCTCCCTTGATAAGATAAGTGAATAAAGTAACCTCTTTCAAATCACTCCCGTTGCGATGGTGATTGGCGCTGGATGAATATACTTTGAATCGAGACTAATTAGTAGCTAATCGTTTGTGTTTGGTGCACCCAACTAGTATTACTATATGAATTCACAGTGTACCATTATGTCGTGCCAACTTTGACTGACGATAGAATTCAGTCTACAGGAAACCACCATCAAGGACTAGTAGACGTATGATAATACCCAAATAAACGTAACTCTTAATTATTTTTTAGTCAACTAAAAATAATTCGAGGATTAGTTTCAAAGTAGTGGCTTTTTAGTATCGCACATATATTTCTCAAATCGCCTTCTATTACACTGAGAACAAGGAGACAAACCAAATAAAGTAATAATAATTCGATTGAACGAATCAAGGTATGTTTGTTTCCATGTATGTATGTCCAATTTGCGGGGTGGGAAGGAAACATGAACAGGGAACTATCAACACCAACAGCAACGATGAAAAACAGGTGATGAACACACCTTTCAGCAGTAAGTACACTTTCAGTGTGTAACAACACACGTATGCACACACAGCATTATTCATGGTGGTGATGAGAAACGAGAAATAAGAATAACTCAAGGTCGCTTACTTTGAGAACAATATTCATTTTTCTTTAGCAAAAAAAAAACAAGAACAAGGACAGCAACAAGAAGAAAAAGAAGAAGTCTGGAAGACAATTAATTATTGAGATGAATAACAAAAAGTGCTAATGTCACTCAATCACACACACACATACAAACAACACACAGATGAATAAAATTTACACAAACTGTGAGAATACATATATGTATATAAATATGTTTATTCAGAATGCATACATTTGAAACCACCAGAACATACATATATGTCTATATATTTTTTTAATATCCGTTTTTCTTTCTCTTGTATTTTATTATAAGCTTCACTCTCTCTGAAATACAGATGAATACGTGAAATAACAGCTGATGATCTTTCTCATTGCCTGTCTCTCTCTCCCCCTTTAGCAGAGCTTTCAAGTGACTTGAAAAGGCACATAATATATCTACGTATATATATGTTCAATGTGTATATATATAAAGGGGAAAACAGAGGAAAAACTAGTAAAAAACAAAACAAAAAGAACTGAATGCAAGAGAAAAACATGTATATAACAAATATATGTATATGCATATACGTATTTGTTCAAAAGACTTATATACTTTACGGAAATATACACACACATATTTAGTATATATGCATATGGATATAGAATATACCGGAGAAATTGATACGCGCACGCAGACACACACGCAAACAAATAAGAGAAGAAACAACACACTGTCAATTAATGATAATGATAACAATAGTTATAATAAGTGGCAATTTAGAGGTTGGGTGAGTGAGTATGTGTGTGCGGTGGGGGGTGGGTGGGTGGAGGATAGCAGAAGCTGGAAGGGGTGGGGTGGTAATCATGAAAGCAACAAATCGATTAGGTGCTCTCTCTCTCTCTCTCTGCTAGTTTTCTATATACGTGCAAGATCGTGCAGAAAGGGGGGGCAGGAAAAGGAAGAAGAATACAGAGTAATGAATGCAATACAACTATTCATAAGGTATATGTGTATGGAGGGGGGTTACCTGAAGAATTGGTTATAGTACTCATTCGGTGGCTTGCTCATTCCAATCACACTCATGCATGCATGTGTGGACAGGATAACAGAGAAAGATCAAAACTGAACACTTCCTATATAACTAGAAAAAAATATAAATGAAATAAATTCAATGGAAACTAGAGAATTGCAGCAGCGGGATTTGGGCGACAGAGAGAGGAGAGAGAGAAGAAGATATTTAGCAAAACCGCATAAACACACACGCGCATACGCACACAACGCTAGCGTACATGTTACATGCACCCGCCCCCCGCACTCGCACACACACATACACACAGAGAAAGAGAGAGAAATAAACACTAATCACAGGTTTTTATATTGAATTTCAAAATTTATTTTATATGCAAAGACTTAAAGTGTTTCTGTAAATGAAGGTGTACACGAGAATCAGGAAGGGGGCAGCAAAACCTCGTTTTTGTTTTTGTTTTAAAGCCGAGCTTTTGTTCACCGACAAAATTTTGATAGCACTATATGTGTGAATATAGGTGGATGGGTGGTTGAGCAGTATACATATGTATATGTGTGTGGATATCTCAATTTATGAATAACAAACAGTAATAACAAATTCGGTGAGAGAGAGAATAAACAAACAAACAAAATTTTTAAGAAAAACTAAGAGATCATAAAAACAGCAACAGAAAAAAACTAGAAAGAAATACAGATGCGTGAGCATTTATCATATATATATATATATGACAGTGTATAATTTCTATTGCTGTGGTACTCCAGAAAAGTAACTGCACAAAAAGAACAAACAAACAAACAAACGAACAGGCAAAAGCACAATTTGAGTAAACTTCACCGAACTAACTGAGAAGAAGTACTAGAGAATGAGTGCGTGCGTGTGTGGTTGGGCGAACAAGCGTTAGCGTGTGTGTGTCTCTATGTGTGCAGTATACACATGTTTGTTTATTTTGTTTTTATTCCTGATATACTTGAGCTGTTGACTGCTGTCTACCTGATGGATTAGCTCCACTGCCTACGCCGCTGCCACTTCCACTTACTACTCGTGATTTCTGGCTACTATTACCAGTACCGGTGGTGGTGGTGGTCGATGACTCATTATTTAATAATTGAGCCTTAGCAGTATTCCATTGATTAGATTTTTGTGAACGACTTTGACGTGAACGACGTGGGGGATATGCACCAGCATTAGGACTGATGAAGAAGAAGATAAAGAAAAGGAAAGTGGAACAGAGTTAAATAAACGTCAATTGTGTGAGGAAAATACGCAAAATTTAAGGCATACAGAAATAACTACACACATACACACTACTCCCGTCAACAGACACACAAAAAATATGGAGAAATACTTTTCCTATTTAAACAATTATCATGAGCTCAAAACTGGCTTTCCCATACGCCTTAATCTTGGTATTTTACAATAACCAGCTTTTACCTACTCCTTAATTTTCAACAGAACCAAGGAATTCAGGTTTCGGTTTGTGGGGCTTTGATTCATCAGTAATGGGATTTCATCATGAGCTGACATTGGTTAGAGAACCATTGGAAAAGCGGCCAGCGAGTACTGGACAGCTGTTTCGTCCCATCTTCGAACTAGGAGTTCTCTCTAAGAGTCCTCTAACTGATACCAGCTGAAAGATGAAATCCTAAAACCAAATAAGACATGTCATTGTGAGAAGCTAAATTGGTACTAACTTGTAATATTAATAGAGAAATGTCATCCAACTCAGCAAATCAATGATTAGCTTAGCTCTGATTGAACACGACTGGGTGATATATCAACCCAGAAGGACTACAGATACGCCTTATCCATGATCATGTCTGTGAAACTTGCCCATGGAAATTATGACAATAGGTGTTTACGTTTAATCTTTCAAGCTGGTGATAGTATCATACGTTGAACACTATTTAGCCTAGGCGAAGTGTTAGGGGTAAGGAGAAGGAGTCAGTTGATAAGGTTTTGAAGCTACATACGTTTCAGTTGGAATGTCTTGAGACGTATGAAACATACGTAAAGTGACCGTTTTCTTTGTTGACAAGTGTAAGCTAACATAAGACTAGGTTGGAAAAGCGCTTCAAATAGACGTGATAACCAGTTGGCTGCCGATTAAAGGGCGTGTGCACTGCTCAGCAGTCCACCCCATCCTCCTTTATGGCTGTGAGCGAGACCTGGCCATGGAGAGTAGAGGGCATGAAAAGCCTAGCTGTCTTTCAACATAGGTGTCCGAGTTCTATCTCCCGTGGAGATTGATATAACAGGGCAAGCAGTATTCAGGTTAGGCGTCGAGTGCTAGGTGAGGAGAGGAGGGGAAATCAATCGACGAGGTTGTGAAGTTATATCGATTCAGATGGTTAGGATATGTGTTACGCATGCATGCCTAGCCATCGCCTTCCTCGACCGACGGTCTATGTTAACTGACATAGGACCGCTCAGGTTGGAAAAGAGCTAGTGCTGGTCAAACTAAAACCAACATGGCTTCATCAGTCAATGAAATCTACAACAGTTAGTTTAAGCCAGTCACGTAGGATGATGTAGACTACCTGGTTGGTGTCCCCCGGGACGGTAAACACCAATCGCTGTAGACAATCAGTGATATGGCTCAAAATCGTTCTCAATGGGTGGTGCAGATGCATACACTCCTTGTGACCTATGATTTTCAATGAAACTATATTGTTCTTCGATATTAGTATTCCTTTTGTCTCAAACCCCTGTCTACTGTCTCTATTATGCACTTCTTCCACTTTCTTTTCTGGCTTAGTGTGTTGAGTGAAGTGTGGCAACTCGAAGTGCTGCACATCGGTGCAAAGTTCTATGTTGAAACCAGACAGACATTCGACTTGTTGAACCCCTAATGAATAAAGTTAATCAAAACTCACTATATTACATTTTTTTAAGTGACCCAAAACTACACATGGAAAAAAGATTTCATTATTACCATATGTCTGACGAGAAGTCAGTGTTAGTTTTCAAGCCTACAATCTCTAAGAAAGGTGTTTTCATTAAAGCAACCGTATAATGGGGAATTAAATAGTAGGACTTTGAGACTGAGGCCAAACTCAATCATCCGTAGCAGGAGGACCTAGCAGTGTAGCCCGGCCTATTATTATTATTGAAAAAGCCAGTAATCTACTCCACTACAAACCGCAAATTTGCTCAAATGATGACGTCACATCCCACACCATTTACCAGTTTACATGCGTTTGTGGATACAAACATATATGGCGGGGGGAGGGAGAGTGATCGCGCATTCCATATGACGGTGGGAGAGCATATTCCGAAGTGATTAGAAAAACAGATACACTTTGGCAAATCAATAGACGCAGATGGTAGACTACCTACCTACCCACTTCGTCTATAGCTAAACATCTAGTCGAAATGACCTACAAGATCGATGTCAAAACAGCTTTTAAAGTTATTTCATAAAGACAGTCAATGGCGCTCATTGAAATACGCTGAGGCGATAGGTATTCGCTCGCAGACTGAATTTTTCTCGTAATTTATTCTAAGGCAAATTTCCATGAGATAATGAAAAAAGGAAAAAAAACCTTAAGACAATTGGACACACTACTTACCGATTATGTACAGATTTGTTCATCCTTGGACGCATACCATCCACTGAACATCCACCATCGTCTTCTGAAGATGCATCACCACCACACGGGAAATTGTTCTCATCACCTTGATTAGGCGTATCCTCACTATCATCTCCACGTTCTCTATCAGAATAAAATCCATTGTGCGCAGGTGGAGGGCGTGTAACTCTATTGTGTCTACCACCACCGTTTGTACGGTCTCCTGATACTCCATCAGGTAAATTGTTAGATTCTATGACATCCGAGTCCTGTGATCCACGACGACGATCAGCAACATCACCATTACTACTTGCGTGAGCATTCCAGTCAGAATCACGATTTGGACCACCCATGCGTCGACCACCGCTTCTCCCACCACCTTGGCGAGGTACTCTTCCACCAGGAGCTCGAGGGCCTTGCATTTCACGAGGCTAAAATATAGTTTTTTAAATAGCATTTTTTAGACAAAAATTGGGATTTGTTTTCACTCCTCTAAGTGACGGCAAGCACTAAACATGCACACAGTTCATATGAAAAAATAACAATAAAAAATTTACGATAACACCGCCAACGAGAATACCTTTGTAGCAGAATGCACAGCTTGGATAGGATGGTGCGCAGCTGATGATTAGTAAGATCCAATCAAGAATGGAAACTTCCACCAAAAATAATGTGTTACCCGGACGCGATTACAAGTGTAGGACTTGAAAGTCAAGACGATTCAGAGAACATTGATATATTTGTAACAGGAGATTAGGCGGAGTTGTGATTCATTGGTCTACACGCATACTAGAGTTCGAACCTTTGGATAGAACCCTACTTCAACTACCACTGAGGTTCTGGCAGCCAAGTAATACCAATAGTCGTCATACAATAAGTGTAGATCATTCCCAGTTGCATGGAATGGCAGGTGGTTGTTGAGAATACACCACACTAGAGCTCATCGGGAGACGATATAAAGTACAGCAGTCAAACAGTCAAAAGTCCCGCAAACACATTACGTGGAAATCAAAGGGTACTTTAGCGCAGGTGGGCCAAGTTACACACAACTAAAGACGTCTAAGTTCCCACATCCTAATATGACTTAAAGATAGATTATTATTATTATTATTATTATGAACGTCAAACAAACCCAGAGACGTTATACTATACCGTTATACTAGAAACCAAAAAGACTTCAAGAGTGAAATAGACCAATGCATATTAGGAGAAGCGTAAAACCATAGCTGACTATTTTACATACCATTCGTCGAGCTCCACGATATGGGATTGGATTCTCATCATCTGTATAATGTGAATGGTTAGGACCACCATTGGCATTCATTGGAGGATGCAATAAACCACCACGTCCTGGTCTGCGTCCACGTCCACCGCGAGGATAATTAGGAACACCGCCACCACCACCACCACGGTCACCCCAACGACCAGCAGCTCCACCACGAGGTGGATAACCTGGTCCAGCATCTGCGCTACCATGAGATAAACTTCTCATTAATTCAAGTTTTTCACTCTGTTATTCGGTGAGAGGGAAGAGAAAATGCATGATAAATCAAAAAAATTATCAACTATATAGCATATCTGATTTACGAATGTGCAGTGCGGATTATTATTAAATACGAATTATAACTTCAATAGGAAACATTCTTATTTATTCCTTCACGTTCCCAGTGGAACATAAGGGGCTTCAGGCTAGAGGCTTGAAGTTTCTGTAGCAGTGTTTATTTTTACAGGATAGGGTTGCTAGCCTGCTTCATGTCCTCCCTACCTTTCCCCTTCACCAGCTTTTTATTTCTGGCTTAGCGAGGTAAAGGAGTGAGTCGGTGGCCGGGGGATCGAAACCCAGACTACGTGCATGGTCGGCGAGCGTCCTAACCGCTGTGCCACCGACAGACCAATAAAAACCATAATACCAGAAAATTCAACAAGAGACAATAAAAATGACATGCATAAGCTGTCATGATGAATACTGAAAATATTTGTCAGTGGCTTCGTGTAGTGGTGAAATGTAGCCGGCACGAGATACGCTTAAAAAGTTTTTCAACCAAACCATGAAGGGATAAAGGATGGCTCGAAGTGTGCAGCCTTCATATCTCGAAAACTCATTGAGGTGGTTGGTCAAAATTTTTTAATAAATTACCGGTTTACAACTAGATCTGCGTCGTGTCTAATTTCAAAATGATCCAATCTTGATGAAATGAACTGTCCACTCGTTGAGGTAGAATCATGTATGTTGGTCGTTCAACGCGTATCCTACCTGAAAGGGATCAAGAACACGATCACGCATGGTTGCAGCGGCTCTATAGGGGGGTGATATAACTTGAACACCTTATCGACACCGGCTACTCCATCCCAACAAACTCTTGCTTCAAAGTAATCTACAAAATGGAGAACAACCTGCCAAATGCAATACGCCTTCGTTTTTTTCTTCTGTCATTCAAATAGAGAAACCTGAGCTCTGCATACAAAGGAGAATTAGTCAAGCACTTCAATTATCACGGTAACAATGTTATTGTTTTTCTACCAACTTGATTTTTGTCTGTTTTTTTAACGCTTGCATTACTTTTGAACTATTGCGTCATATGATTCTTTCTTTTTGTTTCTGTGAGAAAGTGTATTTATTTTTTATTTATTTTTGATTACAGCTTGATTCCACACTGTATTTTAGGTACAAGTATGGAATTTTCAGCCTGGATATCGGTAGCCCGAATTTCGCAGGCCGACCATAGATATCAGGTGTTCGTCGGCAGGCGATTGAACCTCGGACCATGTGCATGGTCGGCGAGAGTCCTAACCACTGTGCCACCGATTGCAGAGCTACAGAAACTGACTGAATGATTCGTTTCAACATACAATTTTGCACACAAAGCAGGAGAAGAGAGTAAAACAGAGAGATAATAAACAGAAGCTTGAGGGAAAAGAATGGTAATTTGGAAGAATTGAGTTTTGTCAAACATGACAAATCATCACGAAGATTATATGCATCTGTGCCAGCCATTCAGCACGAGGACTTTGCGGTAGTCATATCACCAATTTTCTGCAGTCATTGGTTTTTACCATCCCAACCGGGAAGTCTACACCTCCCGACGTGTCTTAATCTAACTCTTGTGGATTTCATTGACTGGTGAAGCCATGTTTTGGTTTGACCACCACTAGCTCTTTACCAGGCTGATTCTATGTCAGCTAACATTGCCCGTCGGTCGAGGAGGGCGATGGTTGGGGGCATGCGTGCAGTACATGCATTAACTATCTCAGTTGATGTAAAGAAACGGAATTAGTCGAGAAGAGTCCCCTCGGTGCTTAATTACTTATGTTTGTTTTTCATAAATCACATAAACTGAGAAACACGTTCAATAAACTAACAGACCAAATTCTCTAAGGCTATTTTTCCATTAAGAGTACTTTAGGGTAAAATAATTTCCCTAATGAAATGACGTTAGCAAACACGCACCTACTGAAGTTTCAGTAGCCGTGGTGTTATTTTACGGAATTTTTGTTGCTAGCCGTGTGCCCAAACTCCTTTACACCTTTCCAGGCCTACTAACGATTAGCAAATTATTCGAGGGGTTTAGGACTGAGTTGGCAGGCAATCAAACCCAAATCTCCCCACCCCTAAGGCTCACAAACATTTCTACAATTGAACCACCACCATCAACGCACTTTGTCAAATATGAGACTGATATCATTTGAGTCGTAGAGCGCGCGTCCGTGGCACAGCGGTTAGGACTCTCACCGACCAATGCACAAGGTAAGCGGGTTCGATCCCCTGCCAACGCACTCCCCTGATATCGATGTTCGGTCTGCAAAATTTTGACTACCGATATCACATGCTGAAAACTCTATATGCTTGTATTAAAAATACGATGTGGAATCAAGCTAAATATATACTTTTAAAAAAGGCGCCTCTTACCTCCATCTTCTCGAGATCATAAAAATAGTCCATTTGAAAATTAATCAACAAACGAGCTTTTTCAATTGAATCTCTTGTACCGGCTAGTATGAATCCACCGAATTCTTCGTCTGAATGTGGTTGAGATGTTGTTTGAGTACTTCCAGCCTAGAAAGGTTTCACAGAAAACTAAAATTTACATCGTCTTACAATAGATATATGTATACATGAGTGCATAAAAAAGAGAATAATACAAAAGCACATTATGGGAACTAGAGAAATTCCGGAAATGTGTTCAAAAGTGAGTAACAGGAAAGCTGCTTTTTATGTGTAGTGGTTACAACACACGTGGAATTACATAATAGAAACATTTGAAGATAGTTTGACTGATGACAGATGGCTTGATATTGGATGAACAAAGATAGTCACTAAATTACACAAAGTGACAGTGCGTTATACTGGTCCTAATACTGTTTGTTTATAACCGTGAAGCAACATCTACGGTCCCATGCAATTGAATTCCTAACAGTACTTTGCAACCGGTATTCACACACACACAATAAATAAGACGAGGTAGCAAACAGCTGAAATTCTAGAATTTCGAGTCAACAATTCCTACAATGACTTTCCTGAACATTCCTAAAATATTGATGAAATCAACCAAACACTGGATTTCATGATGAGCTGACACTGGCTAAAGAACCATTGGAAAACCTGGGAGTACTGGACAGCTGTTTCGTCCTATATCCTAGTTTGGGACTCTTCATCAGTACGCACCCATCGGGGTTCGAACCCAGGACCTTCTGGTTACAAGGCGAGTTCGTATACCTTTCAGCCACTGGGACCCGGTCCAATGGCTAGTCCATGAATTCTAACTTCTGCCAATTCACGATATAGCGCGACCCCTAGCCAATGTCCTATAACCAATCAAATCCCTACAAACCAACACTTAAATATCAACCAAATACTCTTTGAATATCGTCTTATCCCATGTAATCGAATTCTATCACTGATAAAATAGGCATAGTAATGATTTCAAGCACACTTCCTAATACATCTCCGTCGCTTATGTTGTGCTGCTTGATTCAAGGACATTGTAGAAACACAGAAGGATCGTAGTATCCACATATTTGTTTACTAAATCAATTATAATGAAGGGCAAGAGATTTTCACCCTTTGGCAAGACAACAAAGCGAACATGGATTTGAAAGTTGATTAAACATTGGTATTTCAACACCGTTGACTTCAGTAGGAGAAGAGAGAGACTGTGGTAAATAATTTAAGACTTCCAGTAGTGATCACCTTTTAAAAAGGCATAAACACAAGGCTAAAGATTAACTGGCTGCGTTTCCAATGTAGAACTTTGTAGAAATATTGCAGTAATTCAAACTACAACACTTTAAGAAGCGCATAAAAGACTAAGTCGAAAAAAAAATGTAAAGAAACTACAGCAAGACAGAAATATGAAAGAGAAAGAATTAATAAAATGGCAAATAATGAGAATTGAAAACATCTATCAGATCAATAAGAGTGAATGCACCTTGTGTCGATGAGAACGATTCTCAGTCACCTCATGGTCTTTGACTGACCTCAACTAAGCAGTCTACACCTCTCTAGGTAAGTCAAACCAACCAGACTTTCTTCTGACATCTAATTCAAGGCATCCTAGCCATCTTAATAGATATAGCTGCACAATCCAAGTGACTCACTTGTCCTGTCTTTACCTTACACACACTCTACGTCAATCCTCCGAAATACTCACCATGTTATACCTCCGCTTAACACGGAATATAGAGCGTTAATATCTATGGTCAGCGACAGCCAACCTCTTCAAGTCTTCCATTTTCAATAGTTATGTACCAGTCACAAAGGACAGGACCAGATACATACACGACCTCTGATTGAAAATCAGATATCACGTCTATGTCTGTAAGTATGGTATGTGCTTTGCGCCGCTTAAGTGCAAAGTACTGTTACAAGATTGGCAGGAGCCTGCAACTGCACTCACTCTTGCGGGTGAACCGCTTGAAGTTGTTGATAAGTTTGTGTATCTGCGTAGTTGCGTGTGTTGACGGATGAGATTTCCAACCGTATAATGAAGGCTAGGGTGGCATACATCAACTTCAGCCACCTCTGGCGCCGTCGCAATGTTAGCCTGGCTGTCAAAGGTTGGGTGTACAATGCTTCGATGCGGGCTGTTTTGCTCTACGCCTGTGAAACCTGACCTCTCCGAGTGGGCTGAGGATGTGCGGTGGCTCTGCGTATTCGATCATCACTGTCTCCGAAGGATTGCTTGCGTTCGATGGAATCACCACGTGAGTAATTCTGAGGTTCGGCGGCGTGTGTTTGAATACAGTGATCACCATTCATTGAATGTCGTCATCTGGAAACACCGGCCCCGGTGGCTTGGACATGTGTTGCGAATGTCATCCCAGAGGCTTCCGTACAGGTTTCTGTTCGCTAGTCCTGTGACAGGATGGAAAAGGTGGAGAGGTGGTCAGTCCATGAAGTGGCGTCGTGGGATGAAGGGTTTTTGTGCTAGATTAGCATCGGTTGGTGTGTCACGACTCCCTGGTTGGGGTTCGCGAGATAGATAGGCACGTTATTGGGATATGGTCAAGAATCGTAATCAATGGCGAACGTATTGCAATTTCCTTCTTTCTTCTCTCTCTGATGAACTGTTAGGCATGACTGTTTTCCTTCCAGATGAAGTTGTTTATCCGTTTTCTAATTATATTTTTAATCTATGTTGTTTTATTATTATTGTGTGTGTGTGTGAACTTTTCTTATAATACGTATCTAGTCATATTCATATCTCTACCGCTATTAACACTCTTTTTTTCCTTTATATGTTTAAGCCATTCCGGCTTCATTGTAAAATGAATAAAGCCTAAATTCTTGGTTCATTCGTCTTTTCAAGATTCAAGCATCACTCATCGTTCTAAGACTCAATCACCTTCGTAACAATTTATTCATTTTACAATATTCATGGAACGATTTTTCCGACCTGATCGGTTCGACGTAGAACCTAACGCAGTTGGAGCTGCCAAGAAGTGGGATCACTGGTTTGCGACTTTTTCCTACTTCATTGAATCAATGGGATCCGAAAATCCTTCGAAACTACATATTCTCTTCAATCATATTTCTACTTCTGTATACGAATGCATTTCTGAATGCAAAACATACGAAGAAGCTATCGACACTCTCAAGAGTCTCTACATGCAGCCTTGCAACGAAGTGTTTGCTCGACACTTGTTAGCAACGTGTAAACAAGAATCTGGCGAAAATCTGGATCAGTTTGTTCGTCGACTCAAGTCGCTGACTACAGATTGTTCATTCAGGGCAGTTACAGCCGAAGAACATCGTAACGAATCTCTACGTGATTCATTCATCTCAGGTATACAGTCTTCGATGATACGCCAGAGGCTATTAGAACAGCGTACTTTAACTTTTCAAGCGGCATACGATCAAGCACGAGCTCTAGAGATGGCACATCAACAATCGCAGTCATACAACAATCCTGTTACACCTTGCGCGTCCATTTCTTTACATGATGTACCTCATTCATCAGATTCCACACCCTCCGTCAATGAAACAACCATTGCTGCCGTTGAATCCAAATGCTTTTTCTGTGGTAATCGTAGACATCCTCGTTCCAAATGCCCCGCCCGTGATGCAGTTTGCAAAGCTTGTGGCAAGCAAGGACATTTTCAGAAGGTTTGCAGGTCTGCGCCATCTACGAAAAAAGGTCCATCTTCAGTTAACTCTATAATTTCATCTCTCGTTGTGGCTTCAGCACCTCAAAGTCTCACTGATGCTGTTACGCAGCTTACTGTCAATGGGAAATCAATGCAAGCTCTAGTGGATACCGGAAGCAGTGAGAGCTACATCTCTTCCTCAGTTGTTCGTAAGTATAACTGGAAAGTCCATAAGTCTCGAAACAGAATCACAATGGCGAGTACGAATCTTACTAGTCATACTGAAGGACATTGTCTTCTATCCATCTGCTATAAAAACCACACTTATGATCTATTCAAATTTTCCATTCTTCATAATTTATGTGCAGACGTCCTTCTTGGACATGATTTTTTAAAACTTCACAAACACATTGAGATTCCTTTTGGGGGATCAAAGCCGCCTTTTTCTCTCTGTGGTCTACCTTGTGTTCGCGTCGACCTGCCTACTCTGTTTGAAAATCTTTCAAAAGACTGTAAACCGATCGCGATAAAATCCCGGCGTTATTCTCGTGAAGATGAAAGTTTTATTTCCACCGAAGTCAACCGGTTACTGCAAGAAGGTGTTATTGAACCTTCTAATTCTCCTTGGCGAGCTCAAGTTCTTGTTACGTCAAACGAACGCCATAAAAAGAGGATGGTAGTTGATTATAGTCAGACAATCAATCGATTCACTTTTCTGGATGCTTACCCATTACCTAGGATTGACGAAATGATAGAAAAAATCGCACAATATGACATATTCAGCACTCTTGATCTGAAGAATGCTTATCATCAAATTGCCCTAAGGAACGAAGATAAACCATATACTGCTTTCGAGGCTTGTGGGAAACTTTACCAATTTTGCCGAATTCCTTTTGGTGTTACCAATGGCGTAGCTTGTTTTCAACGCATTATCGATGAATTGATCAGTAAAGAACAACTCACAAGCACGTTTGCCTACATTGACAATGTCACTATCTGCGGCAAAACTCAGGAGGAACACGACAAAAATCTAAACAAGTTTATGGTAGCAGCACGCAATTATGGAATAACCCTTAATGATTCCAAAAGTGTGATCTCAAGCAGAAGCATACAATTACTCGGTTATGAAGTTTCAAAGGGGGTTATTAAACCAGATCCCGATCGGCTAAAACCTCTTCGTGATCTAGAACCACCCACAGATATCAAATCTCAACAACGGGCCGTTGGATTATTTGCTTATTATTCACAGTGGATCCCTCGCTTCTCAGATAAAATCCACCCATTGGTAAATAATCGGATTTTCCCTCTTGATATCGAAACTCGAAATGCTTTTGACAAACTGAAAGACGACTTAGAACGTGCAGTCGTTGTGGTAGTTGATCCGAAAGCACCCCTTGTTGTTGAAACAGATGCTTCAGATGTCTCAATTGCAGCTACATTAAACCAGAATGGTAAACCTGTCGCCTTCTTTTCTCGAAGCCTCTCTCGAAGTGAGAAACATCATTCATCGGTTGAGAAAGAAGCCTATGCCGTGGTTGAAGCAATTCGTAAGTGGAAGCATTACCTTCTCGGAAATCACTTCAAACTTGTCACTGATCAACGTTCAGTAGCATTCATGTTTGACAAGATTCATAAAGGCAAAATCAAGAACGATAAAATAATGCGTTGGAGAATTGAGCTATCCCCTTATCAATATGACATCATTTATCGTCCTGGAAGGGATAATCAAGCTGCTGATACATTTTCCCGTAGTTTCTGCGGTTCCTTGCAGTCAGTGTGCGACTTGAAATTTCTCCATGACTCTATGTGCCATCCTGGAGTTGTCCGAATGATGCATTTTGTACGCTCGAGAAACCTTCCATTCTCCCTTGACGAGGTGCGCAATGTAACCAGTAAATGCGTGACATGCTGTGAGTTAAAGCCTCAATTTTACAATCCCTCTAATTTCAAACTCATAAAAGCAACCCAACCTTTTGAAAGGTTAAGCATCGACTTTAAAGGACCTCTACCGTCAGCTAGCCGCAATCACTATCTGCTCACGCTGATCGATGAATATTCTCGATTCCCCTTTGCATTCGCCTGCCCCGACATGTCGTCTCAAACGGTAATGAATTGCCTTTGCCAACTGTTTTCGATTTTCGGTATGCCTTCTTACATACATACCGACAGAGGCGCTGCTTTCATGTCTACCGAATTACGGGCATTTCTTCTGGAGAAAGGCGTAGCAACCAGTCGTACTACCTCATACAATCCTCAAGCCAATGGGCAGGTCGAGCGCCTCAATGGAACACTTTGGCGTGCCATCACTCTAGCATTAAGATCACGGGGCCTACCAACGGCACAATGGGAGTCTGTTCTACTCGACGCCTTGCATTCCATCAGATCTTTGCTCTGTACTGCAACGAACGCCACGCCACACGAACGACTGTTTACCTATAACCGAAGATCGACATCTGGGACAACTCTTCCTACTTGGCTCACTGTACCAGGACCAGTACTTCTCCGGCGGAGTGTTCGTCAGTCCAAATTCGATCCCCTGGTTGAAGAGGTGGAGCTATTGAATTGTAACCCGCAATTCGCTCACGTTCGCTTCGGTAATGGACGTGAAGATACAGTTGCTCTTCATCATCTGGCACCCAAAGGCGAAGATATAGATCAAGTTGAAAATTCAATACCGGAGGGCGACGCAATTCCTGAGCAACAAGTAAATGGGGATGCGACCACTGATCCTAATATTCTTCGTGAAGAAAATACAACTGAAACGAACAACGGGCGTATTCTTTTGGAAAAACAACAACGTGTACGGCCTTACAATTTGCGTACCAGAGAAGCGTGACATAATGGCTCATTCCTTTTCAAGCCGCAGTGAATGTTGTGAACTTTTCTTATAATACGTATCTAGTCATATTCATATCTCTACCGCTATTAACACTCTTTTTTTCCTTTATATGTTTAAGCCATTCCGGCTTCATTGTAAAATGAATAAAGCCTAAATTCTTGGTTCATTCGTCTTTTCAAGATTCAAGCATCACTCATCGTTCTAAGACTCAATCACCTTCGTAACAGTGTGGTGCATCTTTGTCGGTGCCATATTGTACCAAGTTTTTTCTGCGTTTAAATAATAATAATAATAATTTCACCAAGCCTATATCTATTCCATATAGACTTAAAACAATCCAACAATTAATTCCCATAAAATTCCAAACATGAAATTTCAAAGGGTCTAGGGTGAAGTTCCCCGGCAAAGATATGGTAAACCAATGTAGAAACAAAACAGACAACAGGAAACCATTTCTATCTTACCTTAAGGAAAACTCTACGCATTGTAGTAGGTGTGGGACGATCTGGATAAGCATACTTGATCAGGTCTGATTGATTATTATCATCGCTAACAGTCACTGGACCATCAATATGATCGTCTAAATGAATGTGCAGCAGGCCAGATTTACGAATAATCGACATGATATTGGATGTTCTTTTGCCAATTAAACGGCCTACATACCGACGTGGAACACCTAAATACAATTCAGTATATTCTAATTTTGCACGAGCTTGTTTTGCTGCTTCCTGAGTCTAAAAATTTTTTTTAAATAGATAGAAATTAAATTAAATTCTTGACAATTGATATTTATATTTAATCACAAGGATATTATGAATTTTGGTACAATAAATTCTAATCGTAAATGTGTTATAAACTTGTTATGTAGGTGTCACCAAGTGCGATTATCACTCATTTAATGTAAGTGTATAGCTTAGACATTGGGGTAGAATGTTAGCTGACATAGAGTCAGACTGGAAAAGAGCTAGCGGCGTCAAACCAAAAGATGGCTTCACCAGTCGATGAAATCCACAACAGTTAGTTACAACCAGTTACGTAGGAAGATGTAGACTTCCCGGTTGGCGTCCTCGGGACGGTAAAAACAATCGGTGATATGGCACAAAATCGTTCTCAATGGTTGGTGAAGATGCATCCACTCCCTGTGACTTATGATTTCCAATGAAACTATATTGTTCTTCGTTATTACTATTCCTTTGTCTCACACCTCTGTTTAGTGTCTCTATTATGATTTCTTCTACTTTCTTCTGCTTTGTGTGCTACATGGAGGGAGTGTGTCGACTTGAACTGCTGCACACTGATGCAAAGTTCTATGTTGAAAACAGACAGACAGACATATTAGATAAGTTTATTCTAAATATGAAACACCGTGATGATGCAGTATTAACAACTAGATGACAAGGCTTCCAGCATAAATTATTGCCACTCACAATCATATCAGTTTTAGTCACAATTTGTCTTAAACATATTTTCTGTCAGTTCAACTTGCGGCTTTCCATATCTCCAGTATAGGCCTGGCGTTATTCCGATTGCATGTGTTCAGTGTTGTTGAATTGATAGACAAAAATTCAGTGATTAACTACCTCTCTCTGTGTCTCTACACACCTAACGATATCACCTTTTAGTACTCTCACTCCATCACACCTTATTGTGTGTTACTAAATGAAAGTGAATGCAGTGAAATGGGTGAGCTTTTTTCTAGGTTACTCAACTTACCAGGGTCTATCATTCCAGGTCTAGATAAATTTTAATGTTTCAATAATCTAGTTGACCCCGATCTACTAGTTAAACTGACCTCACTAAGTCATCATTGCATGGTATTTGGTATATTATATTATTTCTTAACTGGATCTATTGGGTCTTTAAGTAGACAAAGTTGATCTCTGAGAGAATTGGTTGGTTGGTTTAAATGCAAGCCCAATTCCAGGCCTTTGAACTTCTCTCTACAGTAGTACTACAGAGGCTTTGAATTCTATATTATTTTTATTATTTTCGTCATTTTTATCAGTAATTTTAGTTTTCCTGTGGTTCTTCATACATTTCTTAATAAATTTTGGTGACTAGTTATTCACTAGTAATATTCCCTTCAATTGTTCGATTGTATTATTCAAATATTCTGGCTTACCAGTCAGGCTCTTGGACCGATTATATGGATACTTAACTAAGTCTATCTTCACTTACTCCAACGAACCTAGAATTGGGTGATGATCAAGAAAGCTTTATGTGCTTGTGTAAGTGTGTGGGAGGAGGCGGTCATTACCTTTCACCTACCTACACCTCTTCCCGAAGTACCTGGAACGGAAAGAACATTAGCGTTGCATGGCCACAGAACCCAAGGGACCAGCCAGTCACATATACGTCGTGTTTGAGGCGGTTACTAAACCATAGGAAGATCTTTTATCGCCGGCTATAGACCGCCCCATAGGTAAGCCAAGATGTACCATTTTCGAGGTTGGTCTGTTTTTTTCAATCCCACTAACTTGTTTGTCTCTAAAGTGGAAAGGCAGCATACCTAGCTAGCTGGTCACACCCAAGGAAACATTCCTACTCGCCAGTAGTACAACACCGCTCACACACTTTCAACATAATGGCGACTGCTTTTAGTGTAACCACTATTAGTTATGATAAGACCTGAGGGAACATTAACTCCCCCCAGTATAGCTCTCTGGGTCATTGCAATTTGTAAGCCTAACCACTACCACCATCAGGCTAGCAGCTATCGGACGAGTTCATAAGAATAAAGTTTCTTATGTTTCACTGTAGGTGATAAAATAGAATGATGTATGTGTGTGTGCGTTATTAGTCCAGCAATCTGGTCTGATTTACTCTCCATCGATTACTATTTCTGTTTGTACAAAAATGTAGAAAGTGTCAGTTTGTATAAACACTAAAAAGAGACACCAACAAACCATAATTTGTATTTCTATTCTAATAAGTCTTGGTCATCCATTCATTTTGTACTTTTGGCACAACTTTAATCCCAGTGTAATAATTACACAGTGGAATCATTTAGTGACAGTTATCAGATTATTATTATTATTGTTACTTCTTCAGGACAACTATTGATTTTATTATATATGTATACATGAAATTCTGCTTTCTAATTTGTGTAGTTTTTAGTTATCAATAACAGTTTGATAACTGACACACACACACACATCCCCTCTAACTAAGGTTTATGTGCACACAATGAAAAAGACTGTGCACAATCTAAACGGCCAACCATTTCAGTGTTCAAAATAACTAATCAATGTGAAATGTAAAATTTATCTAAAAACCAAAAACGATAACACTGATACCCCCACCCACCCCTCTAACTGACACAAGAGAAGTGGACTCTCGCGGCGTAGCAAGCAGATAATACTTAAGCATTTAAAATGACTCAGGGTTCAGGGCGTAAGTCTCAGTGGGAACACCCCAATCAATCACACTAGGAATGCAAGCATATCCAGATGATGAGTCCACAATAGGACGAAATGCACAGCCTGGATTCTGTTGCTAATCACTATCAGCAGAAATAAATTAACGTTAGTCTTTAGATATTTGTCGGAGTGTCTATACCACTAGGCGACGGTTTGTCAACAGATCTTGGTTTGGTTTGATGCGGTCACAATCAAAAGAGAAATAAATAATGTACAATCCATGTTACATAAATCAATGTTATTTGGGCTCAATTTCTGGAAGTTACCTCTCTCTCTCTTATATCAGGGCTATGATAAAGACATTCCAACATTAACTGGCTGGTCGGTCAACTGGAACTTATTTTTGGAAAGTTAGTGTTGCGTATAGCTGATATCTGCTCCCCATACTAGTTTCAGCTTTTTCTGCTAATGTGCACTGAAAATAAGTTCAATCTCAGTTTGACAGTGAATCCTAGAACCAGTCAGCAGCTAGTTAGAAATTCAGTTACGTAGTACCGGATCATTACCCACAGTTATTAAATGAGGGCTAATGCTACCTACTGCCCAGCTGCCGCGGTTGAAGTGGGTGGACAGAATTTCGAATCCACAACCCACTGGCTAAAAGTAGAGTGTTTAAGTTAACAATCCAAATCTCCCACACATAACTGATTATACTTCTATCCTTTAAAGCAAACTATAAACCACAAAATTTACAAATTTTCGAAAATGATTTCTCATTAGCAAATCGCCTGTGACTTTAGTGTCAAAATACGGAGATACAAGGTATTAACACCAACTAATTGCATTAAAGTCATACAAAATAAATAAATAAATAACTGCATACCTTGGCTTCCACAACAAACATCGCAGAATCGCCGTAATCACCAGCATTATCCACAGGATCATTATCTTTTGGACGATATTCATGTGGTTCCCATGAACTAATCCGGACTACATTTGGAATTTCACGAGCAGAACGAATATTTACTCCACGGGCTCCTATAGCCAATCCCATTAAATGTTGAGGGACATAAAATTTCTCAACATATAGACTAGGATCAGTATTCCAATCTCCACTATTCTTCATTCCACCACCTCCTCGTGATACATCTGGTCCACGGTTAACCTAGCCGGCAAGATGAGCAAATGAAAAAAAAGTTATAATGTAAGGAAGCACTTCGTGTGTTCACAACACACATCGAAATTTACACCGAGTATATGCACCGTTCACAAGAAACACAAAGACACGAGGAAAAGACTGATACAATTGTCACTTGACAATGTGTTGATGAAAGCAAATATTTTTGACTGCGTGTCAATTGAGACACCTGAGAGTGAAATGCCAACGTAAAACTTTGTATAATTGTGCCAACAGTACAAGTTGGCACACATAAGAGGAGTAAAAATGCAAAGATACAGTAGTAATGCAAAGAAACAGTAATTTGTGGAAGAATGATGAGAATTTAGCGTGTCTGAGAGTTCATGAACAATGAATGCATCCACGCCACTCAGAGAACCAAAATATAATTTCTAATGGTGCAGAATCTTTGTTATGTTCAACATTTAAGCTCACTAACTCATGCTGATCATTCGGACAATATTTAATGCACTAGGGTGAGAATAAACCATATTTACTATCCAGGCCCATAAAACTCCTTTTGTTAAATACAAAGGTTAATTCTGTATTACATCCTTAGGACAGGGATAAAAGTGCTAACCAATTCACTTATTTGAAAAGTTGCATCAACCACAATGGACAGATTAATGGAAAAATATCAGCCCCTGTTAGAAAAGGCTTGTCTGGTGAGTGCTAACTTGTGTCATCTCTGTTGTAGACTTTATATCTATCCACCGATAAGAAGAATGTGTGTAGTGAACAGTAACTCGCCTTTTCCTTCTTTACGACTGCGAAACGTGACCCTTGAAAATGAAAGACACAAAAAGATTAGCTGTCTCTACCTACAGGTGTTAGCGCTTTAGTACCCATGGTAAATGGTATAATATGGCAATACTTAAGTAAGGCGCGGTGTTAGATAAGGCGAGCAAGTCAATCCTATTAGGCCGTGAAGCTATATCGACTGAAATAGCTAGGACGTGGATTTGGTTAAAATACAGTTAAGGTTGGTCGAATTAAAACCCAGCATCAACCCATGAGGATACTGACTGTCGGTTAGAGTTACGTAGTCAGGTGTAGACCGCTTAGCTAGGGTCATTGAGACCCTAGGAATCAACGGCTGGGGGCTGTTAATCAGACAGCTCGAAATCATTCACTATGGCACAGGCATATTCACTTTGTAATCTTCTAAGCTTTATGAATTCTCATTATTGTTTCTCTTGCATATTTCCGTTTACTGTAGCACCCTTGCACTTTGTTTACTGATCTACAACTGTGCGCTTTATGAAGTGTGACAACCTGATTTGTAGCACGAGTTCAGTTCTACACAATTCAACAGTCTTGTAAAGACTTCAACACGAGACTTCGCTTTGTGTGAAGGCTTATAATGTCATCTAGTCTTCATCAAAGAGCCAATGGTTATAGCTTACTATATGAGGCAACTTCTGACTTCTGAGCTGCCTTTTGTTCATCTATTCCCAATAGTATTCAATTAACTTAAACAGTAAACACATCTATTTACAGGAAAATACTGCCCCTTAACATGTCCCACTTCACCGATATTTTTGCTCCTGATTCTAATTCTTCTATTACAGTGTAGTTTTACGAATCTTTTAAAAACCTCACGCTAAAAAACAAATCACGCCATATTTACTCCTTATAAGTAACAATTTATTTTACAGTAACTTTCGTTGTCAGCCGATGTCAGTGAAAGGATCGACTAATGCTGTCGTTTGCTTAAACTCAGCTACCCGAGACACATGAATCTACTAGGTTATTGAGCAACACTAAATGTGTAACGGCTGACGACAGTATCCAGTTGCCCAGGCTTAAGGTTGAGCAGGACTCGACTGCGAGACCAACTGGCTGTAAACAGAGTCCCCAAGCCAATAAGCCATACCCCCACGGAATTTCCACAGTACTGGGACTTGGACCAATGGCCTCCAAGCTGCTAGCCCGGTGTGCTCTACCAACTGAACCACGACATCCTACAAACTAATAGGTACGCAGTTGTTTTGTCACCTAAAACATTCCATGAAAGTTTACCATGAATCAGTTTCCGGTAGTAAAATCTGATTCTATCGTTTGCCACTCATATTGGCGGCATTTATAGCTTTGATGCTACAAGAGTTAAATCTAAGAAGAGTCCTGATAGAAAATAGATACCCACCACGCATTATACACAAAAATGTGCAGTGAAAAACAGAAATGTAGTGCGGTGTCTGTATCCAAGTAGATACAAAAAATAAAGCTTGAATTCAAATGTGACCTAGTTGACGACATCCTTAAAAGTAGGATTTCACAAATCTTGGGAACTACAATCGTTGAAGCATCGTTAGGAGTAATGTTTCCCAAATGAGGATTACTTTTTAATAAACTAAAAGAACAAGATCCCGCACTTGACCAGCTGTCAGTGTTGAACAGTTCGCCTGCGCTTCGGAGCTAGTCACACTGGCTTTCAAGTAAGGGATTTATACAAAAAGCATGCAAGAAAACTACCGCGTGTAGCTACAAAGACGTGGAGCTGGACGTATAAGAGCTGCAGGAGATAGGGATGTTGTCAGCACTGGTTATTCCACTTCTTACCTAACCCCTTAGCATTATTTTTGACAAAACTTACTACAGTATGAGTACCAAGATGTGTCACATATAAGCACAGCAATAAGATGGAAGCGCAGTTGAGGGTAAACCAAAATGTCAGAGACAGTATTCATGACTTCTTACTTCTTATAGCATTAAGAGAAACTATGGAACTGGAACATATATGCCACTGATTTCGATTTTGAGATATTCCTAGTAGCGTTTCAAGACGGCAAGACGCATATGCTTCCGGATCCCACCCCGGAAGTGTTCTAATGAACCCTCAGCCCACAGCGACATGTCAACCATAATAATAATAAAAATAATAATCAACAGACCACTGGGTTCTAACCTAATTGCTGAATGAAAACGTACTAGTCTTGTGATCTGACGGTGTAGATACGATGGTGGGTGTGCTTCATAGAAAGAACTACATTAACACGACACAAATTTCCAGCAATTGTTCTTTAGATGACAGCAGTTTATGATGTAACCCGCCTCGAGATTAACTGCTGTTACAAAGAGGGAGTTGGAATTCAAGTAAATTTGGGATGACTTATGTCTTATCTTGAAGATGTCTGGAAAACCCTGACACCACTACAAATGCAGGAATGAGCCACTATGGGAACTAAATTTGTAAGTTCTTTGATTACTTTGATGTAATTACGAGAGGTAAACTGAACTTGAAACATTATTTAGTAAATAGCGCTGTATCACTAAATACTACATCAAACAAACAAAGTGGCTAGTGGTTACATATTACCACTGTTCAAAGTTTTACTCGCATATTGGTTGAGCCCATCTACTTCACTTTCAAAGACGAGTTATGACTGACTCAAGCATGCATGCAGCAGATGGTAAACATGAGATGGTTTAAGGACATAAAATAATAAATCTGCCTCAAAAAACAATCTAAAATTTAAGAGAAGTGAATACTTACTTCAAGGTTACGCATGGTTTGCCGTAGGCTTCGAGTCAGTGCAAATTTTTGACGCAACATTCTTAAATGTGTATCCTCCAACAAGGCAACATTCTTCGCTGTCACTGGGTCTGTAGTTAGCACAACTAAACTTGATGATTCACTATCATAGTATACGCTTACAGGGCCTCCACAACGGCGTAAAAAATAATTGTGCACAGAAGTGTCTGAAGCGCTACAAGAAAAAACCAAACACCAGGGGTTACATAAAGAAGAAAAGTAAATTTAAGTGTTTCGAGATCGCAACAGAGGTAAAACACCACTATTTTCATGCATAAATGTTTAATTTTTTTAAAAAGCGAAACAACCGATTCATTTATCTGAACTATACAACTGAATAAATGCATAACATGACGAATCTTCAGTTTACAAATTAAGGAGAGTGATTTAGCTGCTTCTCATATTGTTTCCCAAAACTGATAAACTCCTGACAAGCCAGTACTGCGGAAAATCACAGCAAAGAAATAAATCCACCTAAGTAAATAACTGTGATCATAGACAACAGATTGTAAGAAACAAAAACACATGGAGGGGATTTTTAGGAGGCATAATGTTACTTTTTTCATTAAAACAATGGTAACTTACAATTCTGCTAGCTCTTTTGGAATTTCGATGCGATGTCGATGGATGTCATCAGGAGATAAACATGGACAGCCTTCACTCGGCTGGCGTAAAATTTTACGACTCACAATATCGGTTATAGCAGAAAGCTGTGTACAAAGTGAAATCTCTGAAGGAGTTGCATCAGCTGGTGCAGTTACGTTGAGTTTGACAACGGCAACATCATCACGAATTTTCGTAACACGACATGGCCACCAAGAGGGAATTGAAAGGTTATCCCAGTTGTCATCCAATACCAGTTCGATTTCTGGTTTGCTAGTAGTGCCATCACCCCAACGACAGGGCAGTGTAGTTTTGGTATTAGGAGAGCCTGTAGTTTGATCAGTTGCGACAGAAAACAAGACTTCTCCGCTTTGTCCAGGCTGAATATCGCTTGGAGAATTAAGATAATGAGTTACGAATTAGACTAAAGTAGTTTACAAACAAATCGTTAGAGCTACACTTCAACGAAAATTACATTCAGTCAACTGAAGATCCTTAAAATAGCAATAGTCTAATTACCTGATATAGACGGCATCCGCTTGAAACGCTTGAGTGACCAATTATCCTGGCTGATAACGCCCAAGATACATCTTTAATGAAATGCAGTCTAAACTAGTACCTACCAGGTATGCTGACGCTCTTTCTTTATGAAGTCTACAATCTGGCCATTCTAGCTTTGTTCTAGAGTGAGGCAATTAATATCGACTGATAGCCTGGTTAGTACAGTGAAATCCAGTAAGTGACACCAAGCCTCTATACATTTCGTTACACATGAGTGATGGTGACAATAAATGCACCGGTTGGATGTACAACTACTGACTTTCGTAATGGAAACTGTTTCGACACGAATGAAGAAGCCACACAACTTGGTAGGCTTTATAAGAGTGCTTTGGGAATTGTCTGTCTTAAGTTCCAGTCAAAATACGAGTACAACAGGATTTGTAGACTACTATATTTATTTGAAAGTATATAAACCCTGACGCATTAGTTGCTGATGCTATCTCACTATGAACACACAAGCTAGTTTGGTATAAACTAAGAAATTTAGGACAAATAACTGAAATCACTCATGCAATGTATCGTCATTTACGTCTAACAGATTTCAACGTCAAAATGATTTGAAGATGCTTTAATGTTAAGCATAACCTAAATCCTAGTTTGACATCAAAACTGATTGGGATTCATTACATATCATACCATAAGACTGTGCTATTCTATCCCCCACTAGACTGGCCTGAAAATTCTAATGACAGAGTGAGTAGGTAACCAAATGTTTTGTGAGAAAGCTAGCACGTGTTTGAAATTGCCCCACTTAGAATAATTGTGAATGTGTATGTATCACTTTGAAGGCCAGAAAACAGTACATAGACCTTAAAATACTAGTGTCAGAAATTCCTGGTTGTAGAAAATAAGGCATGTATTTCGCTTAGCAGTTTGATAAGTACAACGGCAAAGAATGTCAATTATTCGCAAGCCTTACATGGCTAAAACCACCAGAACCAATTGTCTTTTACTTATTAGGACTACTTAGGTTTTCCTAGATACTCAGGTGGCCTTTCTAGAAATCTATATTGTTTGACAAAAGTAGTTTGAATTAACTGTACACTTTCTAGAATTTGACTACCAAGCATGTTGAGATGACCAACAAATATTAGGCCCTCCCACACACACACTAAAAACCATTACTGTAAGGAACTGACCTTCCAGACGATGGAGGTAATCGTACGTTTTGGAGTGGAACTTGTTCTTCTTCGTTCCTAAGAAGGAATTATATGGAAATGTAAGTAGTGTAAACTTACTTTTCCGGGTAGAAAACTATGGCATTTTCATTTATCACGTTGCGAAGGACAGCCTAAAAAGATGTGAGTAAGCTAAGGAACGCGTACTTTGATGTATTGGTTCAAACGTCCTTTTACTTCAATCCCAATCATAGCAAGAAGCTATCAATGTAAAAATCCCAGTAAGGACGGTTCGTCGCGCAGACAATAGTCAAGCCACCTATGAAAACAAACAACACCCTTACATACAATGTTCAATGTTTCAGATCCTCATGTTTTAGATTTCATTTTAAGTATATATGGCTTTAGGCCTGTATTAATTCTTTCCCATCAAACACTTGCGTTTTACCAAAGTCTTTTTAACCATTTGATTGGGAACGCAGACACCTCTTCTTCCTGAGTAGGATTGAACAGTTAACGTCTTAGTGGGGTTCCCAGTATAGTTCCTATATGGTTCTTCCTTGGTTTTCGAATTCTTCTGTGATGTTCCGAGGACAAATGAGGTTGATAGTTACTTCTCGGAATAGGTCACTCATACATTCTAGATAGTGTCAAAGTGAGCTCACACGTATGATTCCTGATATGCCTAATTTATCGTGCGAAAGAAGACCTAATACTTTGGATCTCTTCCCATTATCATATTGTAGGGAGAGAGGATATCTCATTGCTATCTTTGAATCCCCTAGAAATGACTACGTACCGGGTCAACCTCCTGTTTTCCTTCCTACCACGTCGGAACACCTCAGAGGACATGACAGGTAGGGGCCCAAGAGGGACTATTTTTCTGTCGGGTGCTGGTTCTATTGCCAGGCTAAAAACTCTTGGATTGGACTCCTAGAAGAATCGATGTCTGTGTGATCGATCTACCTATTTAAGAGGGATTAGACAGGCACGGACTATTCCTTGGAAAAGGATTAACAGAGGCTTGGGGCCTCCCATCCGCAACTAAAAATCTCAGTCAAAACAACTAGACCTCGTCTCTGCCCATAGTATGATAAAGAGAAAATATTTAGTCTCTTAATTTTTTCTCCAGGTGATGAACTGGCCGTATCAAGAAACAAATGTGAGGTCTTTGTGGGATTAGGTTTACCTGCAGATTCTAGTTATTACTACCAACACTGATGACACAGAATCTAGGACTCTCAGAAGTTAAAATGCATAGTGGCATGAACTCTATCTGTTTCAGAAATGAAAAGGATATAACACTTTCACACGAAGGCGACATTACGAAAGTGTCATCCAAGGAGGGACAAAAATGTGCCAAGCGGTACTGGTATTCAGAACAATAATGGTCAGTGAATTTCGTCTACACAAACATTTATGTGTAAGAAGACCTCACAGAACACTCATGCATGACCAGCCTCAACTGGCGGCAATTCACATTAAGATAATCAGTAACCATATGATGATCACGACAGAAAATGTCGGGCCATATTCATTGGTGGGCTGTCACGAAGTCTGTGTCTGTTTCGATTAACAGTTTAACCTTAAATATATGAGTCTATTTTTGAGGCGAGGACCAGCTGCTTAAGTACAAATTTCTAGATTTGCCTCAACAGTAATGTGCATAAAATAGAAAATATGTTACTGGTGTTTCCAGTAAAGACTGTGTATATTGCCTATAAGGGTCTAATTTTGAGAGCTGCCACCGCGTTAGAAAGTGACATACGATAACACCAATATCTAAGTGTATCCGGACCAAAAACTGTACTACCTCCTCCGTGTTGCATGCACTGACACTTGTATGCCCAGTGCTCACGGTTGCGCAGTTGGCCATATTGACTGGGAGCATTTATTCTCTGTACCCCGCATACCGCTGCCAACTTTTATCTGTCTGTAAATTTGTAGGCCATCTGCGTAGAGAACCATGACACATTTGATGAGTTCTGGCAGTATGTCGATATACAGCATAAATATGAGGGGCTGAGTGCGGTACCATGTGTGGTAAATTGCGACTTACCGTTTTCCATGAAAAGCGCTTAAGTCAATCCTGGGAGTCCTCTTGCTACTTATGACGAATTTTAAGATCCGTGTGGCACGCCGCCTATTATTTCAGAAACCTCCAATTCCCGGGAAAGTCTAGTACGAGGCACTTTGTTGAAAGTTTTACTATAGCCCATGAAAATGGCAGTCGTTCTCCTGTTGCCCCTGGAATTGACCAAGAATTTTCATATTGCAGGGTGTCAGAGATTAGGGGGCCTATGAAATCGCGCTGTGCGTTGGATAATTATGTCATTTTCCAAATTTGTCATGGCAATTTTCTTGATTATCGTTCTCTCCAGTTCTCTGACTAAGGTGCAGGTAAGACCAGTAGGTCAGTAGTTTTAAGGATAGTGTCTAGGTCTTCCCTTATGAAGTACGGCTACTGTTGAATCCTTGCACTCACATAGTAGCACTCTATAAAAGAACGGCGACCTGAAGATAGTAGTGAATGGACTGTTCATGTGAGCTGCTAGTTCATTGAGAGAACCTAAGGAATTGGAATGCAATGAACTGGTTGAAGTCGATAGCGAACATATTCCAGAACTTGTGTTTACACCGAAGCAGTTCATGAATCTTCTGGTTTCTCCACAGGGGTAGTGTTTTCATCACTTTCTGATAGACCAGTGGATCAAGGATTAGATTGCCCTGGGGTAGTGCTGCTTGAAATGACTCCCTACAGCTTTATAGTCCAGTTCTATAGGGAAAGTAAACAAGTGAAGGCATTCTATTTTGATAAATCACAGTGCTGTACAGTTATATTAACTGATGACGTTTCGAGCACAAACTACTGCTCATACTCATATCAGGTTACTCACACAACTGTTTACCTTCATTTATATACATTTGTGAAATCTATCCAATATCTAATCGATTCCGCACATGTATATAAATGAAGCAAAACAGTTGTGTGAGCAACTTGATATGATTATGAGCAGTAGTTTGTGCTCGAAACGTCATCAGTTAATATAACTGTACAACACTGTGATATATCAAAATAAAATCTTATCCATAATGGAGTTATACTCTACCACAGTGCCCAAGTTTTATACTCATATCAAATGAAAGCACCTATACTGGCTTTCTTAACTTTTGATGCACGACCTCGATGCACTTGTCGATCGTTGCGCTACGTTTGCTTAGTTACATAAAACTTTCCTTTGGAGTGAAAATATCCTACATACTCAAAATCACTGGAAGAGTCAGACGCTTGAAGGTCACTTTCACCCACTTTAGTCGGTTTTGTTGGACTGCCGTTCCCCAACCGTTCGTTGACACATTGGCTTTTACGTATATCCTGCAGTTATCCCCAATTTATCTTGATGCACATTGTTCAAAAATGTTGAGTTTCACCTGACTTTTGTTTCCGTTTGTGTTAAAATTATTCGTCTCGTTTGTTTTTTACCACCAGGTCAGTTCATTCATTTAATTATAGTTGTTTCATACGTTTCATTCATGCGTGGTTACAGTGTTTTAGTTGTTTTTCAACTGATAATGAAATAGTACCATGTAGAAGTTTTGGAATTCATGCACAGGAATATGTTTGGGTGGCAAAAGCTGCTGTTTCCAGTTCCTTTGTTGGTCTCCGTTATTGTTGCTGGCTCAGTTGTTTACTTAAATGTAGAAAACGGGAAAAAACAATGTTTTTCACGTTCATGTTTACAACATACAACAATCTACGAGTCAGTCTGGTGAAGAGAGCACGACCAGAATTGCTATTAGCAAGGTTTTCGAAGAACATATTGAACCTGTGGAATTCGGAACCTGGGTTGGGTTTGGAAAATCTTCGAACCTTTTTGAAGTGTGTCAATTATCAAATAAAAAGCCAGATATATTGTGAGAGAACTCAGACTAAACAAGGATGAGCCACATGTGAAGTATGAATATGCGGTATTTCTATGTACTGTTGGAAACAAAAAGAGATCTGGAGGCAGTCAGAAGCCTCCACAGGGTAACTGAACATATGGTTGTTGATGCCCTATGTACAGATCCATATGCATGAACTAGAACTGGCTGTGGTAAAGTCAGTGTTATCAGCCATTCAATATGTTGCAAACGATTTATAAATCGGACAGCATACGATGACTTGGTGAGTGTATGGATTGTCCTAAATAAAGGTAAGACTTTGGCTTACTAGAAAAACAGTTCGGATTGTGGGCTGAGTTGGCGGTTTTTAGGATTTACAACTAGCTGAGAAGCAGATTATTATTCTAGATGAAAACATTGGCTGAAAACAAACTGCTTGTCTCAGTTCGAATAATCAAATCCTCACTTTTCCGATGTTAATGATTTCTCGATGGGCGTAATTGCGGGATTTCCATGGAATTTAAGAAAACTTAAATAAATTTTCCTTGAACCAGTGCTTTTCTTTTTCTTTGCGAAACATACATTGACACTACTAGACAAAAAGATAGCATGTGACTGAGAACCGGATTAATATCGCGCGTCTAACTGTTATTAGCTCATGGATTTGCCTTTTTCCTTATGGTGCAATACAATATCTAGGAATCATAAGCACAATGTCTTCGATAAATTTATTTTTACTTTCAAGTTACTGCAAATAGTGTACCATTTGAGGCGATGGGATTAATACCTATAAACGCTTTCGTGGAGATTAGGATATATTTACTTTTTAGACTAGGAGAAGATTTTTTATTCAGAAGTTTCTAAGGATGTTCACTTTTACATTGTAACTCAAAGATAACATTAAGTTGCCCACTAAGGTGGTAGCTACGGTAGGTCACCTTTAGTGGAAACTATTTTAAGACAGCTACGTAGCTTTAAGTAATGAGTCAGAAGTAACCAGTGTACATTCATTGTCTAAAAATATTAAACTTTGTATAACTGGTCAAATCGTACTTTTAACATACTAGTTAGTCTTACAAATAATGAGTGTACCCTACAAGCGTTTAGATTCATTTGCATACCTAGCTGGTATGCCTGAATATAGTATAGTGCACTGCTTTCTGCCTGAGAAATAAGAATGCAGTTGTCAGTGGAGTTGAAGATTGAACGATCAATTCATGGTTGTTTGCTGAAAATCAACTTCCCCAATTTTCGCGGAGGCATCAATACGACAGTCATCGTCTCATCGGTTGCTGTTCAGAAAGAAGAGTGAAACATCGTCAGAAGTAATACAATGATTTATTATTGTAATATTTGTTTTCAGACCTTAGTTCACTTATTCTTTTTATATGTTGGTGTAACAATAAAGAAATATCAAGCGGCAGATCGGTGTTTTGGTTTTTTCGTCCGTTATAACTAAGCGTTTCTGAAATCTTCAAGGAACAGCGTGGGCCCGAGCGTAGCGAGAGCTGGGCATTAACGGTTTATGAGACGTGATTGACAGTTTCTGACGATGGAAACAGATCTGGCGGATTCAAACAGTTGGTGAAAGTTTGGATAGTCGCCGTTCATTTCTCCTGGTGCCGGTCAAGTCCTCTTTGAACAAGCAATATCTGGAACGATTTTGGAATTTGCTCAAGTTCAACAATGCCTGGGTCAAAGAAGGGACAGAGTGTCTTGGATACAAACAGGAAAGTAAGTCATGGTGACTTGTCTGTTAATTGTAACGATGTATCTGATGTTAAGCATGACATGGTTGATGTTACTGTTTCGCTGTTCAGGGATAATAGGAACATCAAACTCCATAAATTAGAACCATGGTGTTTCGATGGAAACCCGGCTGATTGTTTACAATTTGTAAAGGAGTTTGAGATCATGCTGAGTAGTTTTATATTAGGTGATGAATCGAAGTTAATGTATTTGATGAGATATTGCACTGGAGTTGCTGCAAGAGCTATACAGTGCTGTAAGTTTATGAAGCCAAAGGAGGGCTACTACGAGGCTATGAGCATATTACGTCAAAGGTTTGGAAGACCTTCGATGATTGCAGGGAAATTATTCGAGGCTGTTAAGGGTAATGGTGGTCAATTACAGGATGACTCCCAGGCACTTACTGAGTTTTTAGATAATTTGCTAATTTACAAGAATGGAATGATTTCGATGAATCGCATGAGTGACCTCAACTCGAGTTTCATACTAGAAGTAATAGCAAGACGCCTACCTACTCGACTGCAAAGGAAGTGGGTGAAGATAAGCTCCCGTATGGAGGATGAGGGTATCGAGCCAAAGTTTGATGATATCCTGAAACTGGTAAAAGATAGCGTCAATCAATCTATGAGCAAGTTTGCCAGTCTATTAGATCTCACCCCTAGGATAGAGCAGTCTGAGGGTAAAACGCACTCATTGATGACGAAAGGGTCTCAGAGAGGTGGATATCGAGAAGGCTCCATGATGTATAGTAGTGCATATAAATCTAGTGAGTGCAACAGGTTTCGTAGTACATGCTCAACAGATAAGTTGCAAGATGCAAGACAAACACGGTTTTGTTTCACACGTTTGCAAGAAGTGCATACAGAAGTGAACTGTGAACCGGTGAGCAAGATCAGTGATAAGCTGAATGTAAACTCCAGGTCTGACTCCGAATTGTGTGACGATAACGGTGCGGTGAAGAAGTCTGTAGTTGCAACTGGTAAGCCATTGTTGAATAGAGTGTCACAGAATAGAGTTACTACTTCAGAGTGGAGTTCTGACTCCACAAGTTTACAAAGTATAACTAGTCAGAGTGAAGATATAAAACCTTTAATGATTTGTGAGGAGGAACCAAAATTGTCTACTTCTGTTATTAAAGAGTTTGAAAATGATGAAGTTGACGGTAAAGTAAATATTCGTGATAATGGTCATGATACGTCACAGTTGTCTTTGGATGATCATGATGAGATGAGGGATATGCCTACTACTGCTAAGTTAAATAAAGGTTCTGTACAACTACAACGTGAAGTAGAATTGAACGCAGATGCAGTTCCAGAAGGTGTGCATACTTGTGAGACAGTCAGTGTAATTGATCAGCGTGTAGCCCACCTATCATCAGATGATAGTGCTAAACCCGAACTAGTAGTGAAAGACAGCAGTGGTAGTAATCTTGCAGTTAGACAAATATCTGAAAGCCGAAAAAGAACAGCTTCTGATCCACCGCTAAGTTCATCACCTTGTGTCACTCAGTCATCGTTGGTGTTTTCATCCACAATGAAACAGATGCCCATCAACTCAAGTATCTTGTGCAATGACTATGATAGTATTGGTGCATATGAAAAGACAAAAGATATTGCTCAGTTTAGTGAGGATAAGCCAAGTGTAAACGAGAGAGTAATTGTTAAATTGACTTGCATGAATAAAGGCATTTCTAGTTTCAAGTTACTATTTGAATGTTATTATCTTTGGTGTAAATTACTCTGTTTCTACACTTGGTTGATGAGATATGCCGTGTGTTTGTTCGTCATCTATATTCTACGATACAATGACATGGGCGTGTTGCCGTTCAGATTTGAGGATTTAGCTCATAGAAGGAAGTCAGCAAATGAACTCTGCGACGATTTTCCAACCTAGAGCGTCAACCTGAGAAGGGTTGTAGGCGTACTGCTGTAAGTCCTACAGTTCTTCAAAGGGTAGCGCATCAATGAGCAGTCCAATGTGCTTGGTGTATGATCTTGTACATATGTTCATATTGTATATACTGAATTGATGTCATCTGTCATCTATCTGTTGGTAATTGTGTTTGTGTCCGGACGACCTCCACTTGGATCATCAACGTGAGAAGGAATGTCGGCGTACTGCTGTAAGTCCTACAGTTCTTCAAGGGTAGCTCGTCAAGGCGGAATCCACAACATTTGATGTGTTGATTGTACATATGTTTGTGTTAAATAGTTGTGTGAGTTCCAATTATCGCAATTGTTGGTTAATCTTGTTTGTGTCCGTACATTCCATAAATTACAATCGTCAACCTGAGAAGGGTTGTAGGCGTACTGGTGTAAGTCCTGCAATTCTTCAAAGGAATTCCACCGAGACACGATCTGCGAGTTTGTGTGTACTGTTTGTATATATGTATGGTGTGTCATATCAATCGGTGTTTTTGGATCCATTGTGTTTACTTGTTGTTTTCGTGTCTTGTTGTTATTGCGTAATTTTGTTAAAATTTTCGTCGTGATTACTTCTGAAGTTGTTTCGAGTCTTCTACATCCATGAATGAATTGATTGATGTTAAGGACAGCAGATGGGTCGTATACGCCGGGGAGGCTAGGCTATTGCTGAGAATGAAATGCACACGGAGATAATTGTTAGCTGCGGTCCGACACGCCGGGGAGAAAGAGTGTAAACGGCTGAAGCTCGCATACATCACCGTTACTAGAACTGAGGCAGAATGAGTGACAAGCGATTTCAGTGGTAATTGGTAATGAGTAGATAAGAGGATGTGCGTAGAGTATCGTGAGGTGCTGCCATGGTTACTTTGCATTCTGCAAGAGTCATTCTAGCAAATGGCGATTGTGTTGCAAGATGTCAAGAGGAGGTCTCTGTCTGGAGGCGCAGGTCGTCAGCGATGTGTGAGATTGTGCTGTGGGTACGCTTGTGGTGTGTTGGCTTTTCTGTTTGTTTTCCATTTCAGCTCTGTCCGTGTGACCCAGGTTCTCGCAATGGCATCCAAGTCAGGGTGTATTGGTCGTGAAGGAAAAAAGGGTTGGATCCCTTTTTTGCCGGGGAGTGTCAATGGAGTTGAAGATTGAACGATCAATTCTTGGTTGTTTGCTGAAAACCAACTTCCCCAATTTTCGCGGAGGCATCAATACGACAGTCATCGTCTCATCGGTTGCTGTTCAGAAAGAAGAGTGAAACATCGTCAGAAGTAATACAATGATTTATTATTGTAATATTTGTTTTCAGACCTTAGTTCACTTATTCTTTTTATATGTTGGTGTAACAATAAAGAAATATCAAGCGGCAGATCGGTGTTTTGGTTTTTTCGTCCGTTATAACTAAGCGTTTCTGAAATCTTCAAGGAACAGCGTGGGCCCGAGCGTAGCGAGAGCTGGGCATTAACGGTTTATGAGACGTGATTGACAGCAGTCGTTCGATAACCCAACACTCAGTTCGAGTTTCAGCGAGCTTATTTACCATAACCTCCCCAGATAGTGAGTCGAAGGCAGATGTGTAATCTAGGAAGGTGGAGCGAAAAAAATTAGCCCCTTTGTCTAAACTGGAGAGAGTGCTATGATGCAAGACTGCGACTGCATCTAAAGTACTTCTAGTACGTTTATGGGAGATTGGCAAATCTTCTCAGATTGCAACCGAGATGAAAACATACGGAATCCAAGTAGTGGGGATATATGTAGGCAGATAATAATAATATATATTTCTTCGTGTTTATGCAGGAACTTACCAATTGTACAGGTGGAACGGGAATGGACTCACCAAATTGTCAACGTGTGAGTCAGTGATCTACTCCGGTCACCCAGAAGACAACCACATGCACACCGAGGGCGTGGCTATCATGATGTCATCGACGGCAACGAAGGCCCTGATGCAGTGGGAGGCGATCTCGTCCAGGATAATGACCGCCAGATTTAACTCCAAAGGAGAGAAAGTGTCAGTTATACAATACTATGCACCCACAAACAAAGCTGACTTCGACAAGAAAGAAGAATTCTTCAGGCAAATACAGGCAACAATGGACAATACTCCAGCTGGTGACATTAAAATACTAACTGGAGACATGAACGCCAAACTGGTACCAGACAACACAGGAAAGGAACTCATCATGGGTAGAGAAGCTCTCAGAGAAATGAATGAAAATGGAGAACTCTTCGCCGACTTCTGCGCCTTCAACGAACTAGTGATTGGTGGCAGCGTATACAAATACAAAGATATCCACACAGCTACATGGGTGTCACCAGATGAGAGAACCAAAAACCAAATTGACTTCATCTCAGCTTCAAGAAAGTGGAGGCTCAACCTACTTGACACAAAAGTAGGAAGAGGAGCAGACGTTGGCGCAGAGCACTATCTCATACAAGGGACAATCCAAATCAAACTGAAAGCTTTCAGGGTAACAAGAGCTGCAGATAGACCGCAACTCAATTTCAACACTCAAAAACTGAAGGACCAGAATACAAAGGATATCTTCACTGGAAGCTTAAGGGAAAACGGCGGAGACACAAATCAACACTAGCAAAGAGGTCAGCGTCGGAAAGCACTGGGACAACTTGAAAACGGTGTGGAGACAAACCTGTATGGAAGTTCTGGGCAGAAAGAAGATACAGGATAAACAGTGGCTCACTACGGACACTTGGAAACCAAGAGAAGAGAGAAGGATAGTGAAACAAAAGATTATCCAGTTAACCGACGAGCAACAAAAGCAGGATTTGAATGCAAGCTACAATACACTGAACAAAAGAGTAAAGAATGCCAGGGAAGACAAAAAATATTATGAAGCCGTGCCAAGCAAAGCAGAACAAGCAGCAGGAGAAGGAGAACTCGCAACAATCTACCAAAAAACTAGGTAACTATCGGGCAAATATTTGACACAAACTAAGGCCAGCACACGGTGACAAAGTATAGTCAATCACCAGAGAAGTGGAGCAAAGAAAACACTGGGCTGAACCGTGCAAAAGACTTCTAAATCGATCGCCACCTACAACGCGAAGAACAATACCAAAAACAGCAAGGGAGAGAGTCTGGCGCTAGCTGATCAGTAGATATGGTGGCGGTCACTGGAGCAACTTTATTGCATATCCCCTCAATGACGCTTGTTGCTATGTTGCTATTGGTTGCAAGTGGCCTTGATTTTGGGGGAAGATATAACTGATGTAATATTGCGATTCCATAGACATAACTCAGGCTCATAGGTGAAAGGAAGTTATTATCATGGATTAAGGACAATTGTCCTTAAATTGTTCATAAGGTAATGAGAACATTATTTTTCAGTTTATTTGTATATATACTATTGTACATCGAGTTGCACTGAGTTCCTAGTGCAACTCTATGTAACTGCATTTACATAAAGTAAAACATTACGAATGCTCCTGTTTTTAGAATAAAAAAGATTCTTTTCATTATTGTAGTAATAAAGAATGGAATTTCTCCAACGTCAGTGTTATTTAATTGAAGTTTTAATCTCTGTAGGCCCTTAAAGGAATAAATTCGGCACCGAGAACTCCTTTAGAAACCGAAAGTACTTTTAGTTTACTAAATCTTACTGACCTGCTTTATAAATTTGATATTTGTCAAGTATTCATTTGAAATCTGCTGGAGTATTCAGTAAAGTAAAAGTTGTAGTGCATAATTCCCAGACTTGTTGTAGTCATTGGTACTGCCAGGATACCGCTTACTCGTTTAATGAAGCCGAAATATCCAATTTTTGCAATATAAATCTGTTTATCGTTGTTGTTTTGATACTTCGATAATACAGCTATCTTATTTTCATATCCTCAAGACTTTTTTTCCGGAAATTGTGAAGTTTCTTATTTCTGTAATGGTTAAGTCTATCAAACGTGTAAGTACCGTTAAGAGACTGAGATCTAATACTAGTCAGCCATCTGAAGGCCTCAGCTCCGTTGACAATTCTACACTGTTTACACCAGCCATACCCAGAGTTATGGTATCTGATATCATGGAGGAATTAGCAGAGAATGCGGCTTGTAGCAAAAATGATTTACTGACACTTCAGAAGTCAATAGCAGAACTACAGAGCAAGTTTGACAGCATTATGCCTCTCACGCAACTGTGTGACCCACCACAAAACATCTGTTTTGAATCACTAATCAAATCCGAGCGCATAATTGACTATTTGGCTGAAGAAGCTGTTAAGAGGATTATGTCTTCACATAACGTCTTGGCCTATAACATTCCAGACAGAGAGCCGATTGCCAAACTTAAGAATTCGTGTCTAAAGGCTTGTAATATGTCGTTGACAGAATGTCAGGTTTGCGTCTTCGTAAGAAATCTGCAAACCACCCGTGTCCTGTGCTTTTCAAGTTTAGGTCTACCGAAGAAGCCAGGAATTTTCTGAAATCGGGTAAGAAAATAGGCTCTTCAACACCATACACTAACATTAGGGTTGCACCTGATTTAACACCATGCCAAAGGCGATGCCGCTCAGGAACAGTGAACCCTGATAACTCTAATAGGATAACTGTAGATGATGTTCCGTGCGTTATTCCGTCTATTGAAATATCTGATCACGGCATGCAACAGACATTTTCGCAGGTAGTGGCTAATGTTAGCCAAGCATTATATAACGATATTGATGCAGACACTGAAATGGTGGACATAGATGAGTCAACGGGAAATAATGTTGAAATACATCGTTTTCACACTGACGCAAAAGTCAAGACACCGAAACCATCAAAACCCATCCCACTGGTGGTCCAACCATTGCCTTATAAGTCAGTTACTCCTCTGTCTGACAATCCACACTCTGTAAAGCACCAGTCGAATGTAGCCACCCAAGTTGGCAAGTTTTCTAGGCGTTATGACAAACGTCCCATTTCCATTAAGAAAACTAAAGCTCATGAGGTGTTCAAGCCACAGAAACCCTACATAGCATGTGCTGACTGCCCTGTTAGCCATCATCAGCCAGATAATCATAAGATAGGGGAAAAAGAAGTAAATAAATTAAATACTAAACCCGGAGCAAGAAAGCTCTTTGATAAGAAAGAGACGAAAGCACCTGTAGGCCTTCTTTGTAAGAGAAAGTCAAATATGGTAGACGAAGCTCCTAGGGGTAGGCCTAATTGGTGCCAAGTGGAAAGCCAATTTTATCGAATCCCTAATTCTAGACAAACAGCACAGCAAAGTAGTAGGTATTGTTCTGCACATCCACTACGTAAACCCCTTGTCAACCAGCCCACTTCTAATATTCTGTCTACTGAAAGTTATAGAAAATACCCCAAACATCGGCCACAGACCACATTTAGCAAGCCAACAGAACCCATTCATATATCTTATGTGTCTAGTGGGGAGCATGTGCCGATTTCTGCACAAAACTTGCCATGGTCTGATGAATACCAGAAACAGATACCAACACTTCATTCTTATACTGGCAACAAATTACCGAATACACATATCGGTTATACCTTAGGGCAGGATTTTCACCAGCGTCAGTTAACAGAAACACCTGGAATCATGCATATAGCACGCATGATATCGGATCAATTCCTTGCTGGCATAGCGAACAGTCTACAGCTAGGGCAAGGCATATTTCCCGGGAGATAGCTGACACAGTGTCGACACCAAACGCGGATACTAATATCTCTAAAATATTAATATCTGATTATCACACAGGTGTCTCTCACTGCATACCATATCCAAACGTAAGCCCATCCCTGACTACCACCTCAAAAATCTACCTGAAGTCTTCCTACGATCCAAAGATATTGGTAAATGAGTCTGATAACATGTATATAGAGGATACTCACGGATTATTTTACCAAGATGTTGTCCGCTCACTGAAACCACATAGCCAGTGTTTATCTATTATCCTAGTAAATACGAGATCAGTTCTAAGCAAACATTTAGCACTAAGTACAATAGCTTCTATATGCAGACCGTCATTGATTATGATCACCGAAGCCTGGTGCACAAGTGAAATCTCCAATGACAGCCTAAGGATTGATAAATACAACCTTTTTCGCGGGGACAGACGGACAGGTCGTGGGGGTGGAACACTAATTTACTGTGAACAATCCATGTGTGCAACCCAGTTTAGTAACCCAATTCTGTCACAACTCAATGACTCGATCTGGGTCGAAATAAAAGTTGTCAGAAGTAAACCTATACTTGTGGGTTGTGTGTACCGGCCCCCTTCATCCAGCAGGGAATATGATAATATGCTTAGCAATATCTTTAATGTTACAGCCAATCTTCCTTTCAGTTATAAAATTATCGGAGGCGATTTCAACTTGCCAGAAGTATCATGGTCTTCACTCCGAGGACCCCAAAGGTACGATAATCTCATAAATTCCATCGTCACAGGAGGGTGGACACAACACATAAATTCACCCACTAGATCCGCAAATATCCTAGACCTTATTTTCACGAACAACATAACGCCATCTACCGTACATGTTGGACATGAATTTCCAGGTAGTGACCATAGAATAGTAGTTTGTTCTTTTGACATCTTTCCTGAAACAAAACGCAGAGATGAAGCTGGCCAGATACCTATGAGATTGTACACACATGCTGACTGGGACTTGTATCAGCACCTAATTAGATGTTCTAATTGGGACTCGTACTTTTCGAACCAGTCCTTAGATGCAATTCTTAACAACTTCTATCAGAATATTAACTCAATTCACGACGTCATTGCACCCGAGAAGATTCTTAACTTCAGATTCCCCCAAAGTGATTATATTCCGACATCGTTTAGAAGAAGTCTACGTAAGCACTCAATAAAATACTACAGATATCATGACTTATCGTCATTAATTGCCATAACGTCCCTTCTCAGTAGAATTGAAGAGTTGAGAAATATAGGCCTCAGAAACAAAGAAATGCAGGCCATTCATGCACCGCATAACTCAGGAGAAATAGCCAAACTTTTTAAAAGTAGGTTGATGAACTCCAAAACACCCTATCCGAAAATAATATACTTAGACGGCATTGCTTACGAAAATAATGAGGCGATATGTGAACTGTTTAGCAAGCACTTCGCCAGATTATACACCTTAGAGAACGATGAAGTCGTGGATTTCCCACGTAAAACAGACGAATGTTTAAGTGACATAATTTTCACCACACATGAGATCGATAAAGCTGTCGCAAATCTTAAGCTTAGTAACACTACTGGCCCAGACGGTATATCTTCCGTTCTGCTGAAAAAAGGTGGTAATGACATGAGTTTACTCTTACTCAAGTTATACTCAATTTCATTAAGCGATGGGACATACCCTAACTGCTGGAAGAAGTCTTATATTGTACCTATCCATAAATACGGGCCTATAGCTGATATCAACAACTACCGCCCCATCAACATCACGTCTGTAGTTTCACGTGTAATGGAAAAGATAGTTAAGACTCAAATCATTCAGTACTTGCTGTCAAATGACCTACTATCCCCATCCCAATACGGTTTCTTAAGTAGAAGGTCGTGCATTACTTGCCACTTAGATTATTTTGACTACATCACACAAAGCATTGATAATGGGCGTTCGGTAACAACATTGTTTCTTGACGTTAGCAAGGCCTTCGATAAAGTCCCACATATCAGACTCCTAACAAAACTCCAATCCTACGGAATAACCGGAAATCTTCACAAATGGATAAGTTCTTTTCTCACAGAAAGAGAGCAATTAGTCAAAATCAACCACCAGTTGTCTTCCTCAAAGCCGATAACCAGTGGTGTAATACAAGGTAGTGTTCTTGGCCCTATTCTATTCCTCTTATTTATAAATGACATAGTCTCTGTAATCAAGTATGGCAAGCCATACCTTTTTGCAGATGATCTCAAGATAGTATATGATTATGGGTACGGTGATATGAGCGTCGAAAGCAAGATCCAACAAGACTTAAATGATCTAGGCGATTGGAGCGAAAAGTGGCAACTGACTTTCAACCCAGACAAGTGCGGTATAACCCACCTTGGACGCTGGAAACCGATAATGTGCCTATACATGTACGGTAAGCTCCTGTCAAAACTGAACACAGTCACAGACCTCGGGATAACATACTCAGATTTATCCTTTTCCGATCACGCAAATAAGGTTGTATCTGACTGTAAACGACTTACTGGCTTTGTACTGCGTAACTTCTACACCCAAGAAGCAAGATTAGCTATATATAGGACATGTATCCGTCCCAAACTTGAATATTGTGCTCTCCTATTTAGTAACCTCAGGACTGTAGACAGAAAAAAAATCGAAAGTGTCCAGAGATTCCTCACGAAACGCATAATAGGGTTCGACCAACAAGTGGAATATGTTGACAGGTGTGTACGTCTGAAATTAGAGCCTCTGTGGTTAAGGAGAGTGAAGTGCAACCTATTTCTACTCTTCAAAGTCATTAGGAAACACTGCTACAGTAACTCATCCATAACTTGGGAAAATATTAAATCATATCAGCTGCGAAACCACGACTACCTTGTCAAGGTGGCTACCCACAGAAAATCCATTAGGGCAAACTTTTTCACCATAAAATATTGCACTCTTTGGAACCAACTACCACCTGAAATAAGATGTTGTGAAAACCCTGATGGGTTCAAACGGAGCCTAGAAAGACACTTTAACATGTCCACCCTAGCTCGTCTAAAAGACCACAACTGTTGGTAGAACGGAAATTGAAGGCCAGTCCAGTCTTCAGTATAGTCACATACGTATATCTCGACTCTAATACTCACGCAGCGAACGTTAACTAATTTACTGATTTCTATTCTCTATAATTTTCACTAAGTTGTGTTGGTGAAAGTAACACTGGAAATAATTGTAATAGCATCCACACCTTTTAACGTTTTACATATGTATATACTAATATAACAATACTTATTAATCATGCATGTTCAACTCTTAAATTAGATGGATATTAAAATACTTAAAATATTTATGCATCAAATGTTCTCTTGCTTTACCACGCTTGTTTCCCTTATAACACTCAATTATTGAACCTAGTGTAATATTTGATATACGAACTATATTATTGATTATACTCTTATCATATATGGTTTGATTTACTCTACGGCTCCCTGTAGACTAACCACCATTCTTCAGTATACACACACTGCAGTATTGTTAAAAAACGCCAAAATTTCGTTGGTTCTGTGTTAATATCTTTTTATAATATGTCTAGACACGTTACTTTGCAATGTCAGATGTTTACTATATATAAGACTGTCATGAAAATTTAGTACACTAAGTCCTGCCAACCGACCTTACCTTCAGTCCATACTACCTAAATTGAACCTTAACTATAGTATTCTGCTAAATCTTGCTCCACTATTCACAATACCTATTCGTTTTACTCTTTAAGGTTTTAACTTCTTATAAAGTAATCTGTTCATCAGGATGCATGCACACATATATAATATGTTCGTAAAGATGTACGTGGAGACCTATTGGAAGCACTCATTAAGAAAGCTAGGGAGATGGAATATGGGGTACGAACATGTCTGGTACCAAGCAATATATTTGCGGTAGCCATAATAATCATAGTCTCAGAGCCTAACATCAAAAAAGGAGGGAGGGTGGCGTTAGCTGATCAGTAGATATGGTGGTGGTCACTAAGGTGAATCGCCCCATTCTGCAGGAACAGCAATATACAAATTAAAGGCTCGAGATATTTCTGATTTTTATGAGGGCTTAGATCTTTATCTTGAAAAAGATAATAGTGAACGCCTTGACAGATAATGCTTCTACCTTTAAATATATACCATTCGCTCAGCCTATTGTTGAGATGCGACCACGTGGGATCTGCACAGATTTATGGGGCATCTTATGAATTAACATGCTATCCATTGTCAGATCTTTAAATACCACTTCACAATATCTTGTCTCACTTATTTTCTAATAACGTCTTTACTTGATTCTCATTATATTCCATTAAACCTAACATTTTATAGCTCTTTATGAATTTGATTCGACTTATTCTATTCCTATTCTCTGGAGGGTACGGTTGTGCACCAAATAGAAAAAAAGACATGAAATAAAGACAACTGGCTTGAAAATAATTGTATTAAAGCCAAAAGTGAACGCATGATAGTATAAAATATATTGGTTTCATTATACATTGCAAATGAACGTTGTCGGCCTAAGGATTAATTACTTCCCCATTCTGTTTTCTATATAAATGTGTTTATTAATGATATATTTCACTCACTTAATCTATTACACTTTAATGTTACACCACAGCACTTTAATTTTTCTAAAACAGCTTCCAATTCCTTGTAAACGTTGTACTTACCTCAATATTGGTTGATTATCGTATGCCTACAACCACGGGATGAAAACGAAACGAAGTCGATTTTCCCGCTCAACCTGGAGGACAATTGTACAATTCAATAACTATACAGCCTAGTTCAGACAATGTGTATTTATATATATATCAAATATTTAACTGTTGAAACATTATTAACTTGTAGACAATTTAAGATTTGACATTATATCATCCTTGATCGTGCCTGTAAAAATGGCATGCATTTTCATGTAAATTTATGTTTATATGAAAATAAATTATTATTATTATTATTATTATTAATTGTCGCTTTACTGAGGAAACGCTATATTGCCTGCAAAAGTAGTGCGTCAGTTTATGAGTTTCACAAAGCCTACAGAATGTTTTCTATTCAGTAATTACTGTTTGCGAATTATCCGAGAAAACACATTTCCGAGTAGGATGTAATACAAGGCTAAATTCTTAAACTGTCATCCTTATATCAGTTCAATTCAATCACACATATACTAGTAGGATAGTCTGTAATCGACTTTAGAGACTTATCAGGGAATAGTCTCATCAGCTTACAGTTTGCTGATGATATTGTCCACCTAGACTATGAGAAGTAACCCCTGATGCTGTAAAATATGAAAAGAATACCGGTGTTTGATTATAGGTGTCTGTGTTCTATCTCATGAGTAAAGCGGTATTATATGACGAGTGCTGTTGAGATTACGCATAAATGTTTAGGTGGGGAGGGTAAGTTAGTCTTCGAGGTAGGGAAGCTGAATAGGTTGAGGTGGCTAGAACACGTGCTGGCATACCAAGCCATTGCCTTCTTCCAGGGACAATGCTAGCCAGCACATGTTAAGGTTTAAAATGTGTTTGGGTCGGTCAAATGAAAAACTTGTATCGGTTCATAAAATCGTTGAAGAAGAACTACCAGAGATATGACTGCAAATCTTTGTTACTGGCACAGATGCATCCACTGTGTTTAACCTCACGTATCTATTCAACTCATGTTTTTCCTTGTCGCTATTTATTCTCCCTCATATTTTCGCTCGTTAAACTTCCATTTAGTTTATGTCTCTACCTTTGTGTGCTACATGGAATGTGGTAAATTAAACAAGTGGACTTCTCTGCAAACTAATACTGAAAGCTAGTCAGAATGACACAGTCTAGGCATAACTAAATGCTTAACATTGATGAATGACCTCCGAAATTTCAACAAATCATAAGTGTAGTTCTTAATCTTGTTCTTTGCTAAATGAAAAATAGATACCTTTCAGTAATCTCTTCTTCCACCCGGGACTCGTCTCCTACTTTGCAAGTGTTTTTGTGCTTTGTCACTTTTGTGCTGAGCTTTCAGTCCGCATATGCCGTTGTTGTTGACTCAGAACCTAGATGACTTTATTTGAATAAGGTTTCGGTCGTGCAAACACGGGTCCTGAGCAGTTGATTGGTTGCATTATCATTTGTCAAATGGAACGCAGCATACTGTATATTAGGGTAAATATTCCACCTTGCTTACTGAAGCTGGTGTTCCTGGTGTTATCTTTCCTTTTCTTTTTCCTCTCTCGTTTTGCATGACTTTTTATTTTTTTATTTTTTTTTATTTACAGCTTGATTCCACACTGTATTTTTGGTATTTAAAGGTTAACGGATATCTCGTTCAGCAAATTCTAATTAATTTATTCTCGCGTACCAAAGACAAAGCAAAAGCCAATAATTGATCGTCCAAACTTCGTAATATATTTCGGAACCAAAACAAGCCGTTAGACGAACGCTTAGGTAGCTAGTGATCGTGCACGTGATACGACGGGGTACCAAATGGCGGGGATGCTTGACCAGAAGCCTTCAGCTAAACAAGTCGACTTAAACAGTGGTGGTCAGCATCCAATGAGTGATTGCTGTGGTCAATAATTTTGGGGAATTATTTACCGCTACAGCTCACTCCCCCCTAGTGGGGTCGTGAGGACCCTAAGACAGAACCGGCAGGAAGTAAAAAAAACTCGATGGTTCCCTTTCGGGTGAAAAAATCTTCCGAGTGGCTTGGTCGTATGCCTACTGGTTTGTCTGCCTATGCTAATAGGGTGTTTGTACATAGCTTCCTGGTTGTTGTTCGTTGGATTCCGTGCTTCGTTTGTTTCCTGTCCAGTGCCCGTCGCACCTGGAAAAGAAAACAAGAACGCTAAGTACCATGTCGAGGAAAATGTACGAAATGAGCTTTTTGGTTAAAAAAAATTATGTGCATTTACTATACAGTAAACTAATGCTAAGTTCAGAACGTCGAAAAAATACATCTAATTAATTTTTTTGTGTATTAATAATAATAATGTATATTCTCATATAAACATAAATTTACATGAAAATGCATGCCATTTTTACAGGCACGATCATGTTACATGAACTGATGAGAAAAAAATTTTTTGTGTTCGGTGGTACTGTTTATAAAAAAAATTGATACGTTAAAAAAATAGTCAGTACCACAAACGAATGAGTTGCGTGAGTTACACGACTTCGTTAAGTCAAATAAGTGTGCAGATATTCTGGGAGCCTTACGGTGCGTCCAGAACGGGTTTTCTTGGGGGGCTCAACCTTAGTAGCTAGTGGGCGAATGCCCTTGCAGTCAATAGTGTGACCCAGGAAGTCGAGTGAGTCATCACCGATTTGACACTTTTGAATATTGATGGTAACACCGTGTTGGCGTAACCTGTCAAATGCCAAGTCCAAGTGCCTAAGGTGAGTTTCCTTGTCTGAACTGGCAATGAGGCAGTCGTTTAAGTATGCGTATACAAAGTCGAGACCACGAAATACTTCGTCAATGAAGCGTTGGAATGTTTGGGCTGCATTCCGGAGACCGAATGGCATACGTAGAAATTCAAAAAGTCCTAAAGGCATAACGATAGCCGTTTTCGGGATATCTTCTGTTGCCATTGGGATTTGGTTATACGCTTTCACCAAGTCGATTTTGGAGAATATAGTCGCGCCGGATAAGGTTGCCGTCAAGTCGTGTATATGAGGCAACGGGTAGCAATCGGGGGTTGTTTTGGCATTCACTCGCCGGTAATCACCGGTGGGTCACCAATCATTGCTATCCTTTTTCGGAACCATATGAAGTGGGGATGCCCATGGGCTATTCGAAGGTCGAATGATGCCAAGGGTAAGCATATGGTCAAATTCATTCCTGGCGATTCTCAGTTTGTCAGGAGCTAATCGTCGTGCTTCAGATGTCACAGGTTGTCCTGTGGTAATGATGTGGTGCATAACATTGCTGGCTATGCACGGTAGGTCGTTCGACGGGCAATTAAGTTCCGGATACTTGTCAACAATAGGTTGAAAAGTTGGATCAAGAATTGCCTTTATCTTAACGGGTGACAAACTAGGGCCTATGTATGTGATGCCTTTGATAGACAGACTAGTGGTATTGTCAGTCAGTCGTTTTCGGCGGATGTCTACGAGTAAATCATGATGATTAAGTAGGTCCGTGCCAATGATGGGCATTGTAACGTCAGCGAGAAGGAAAATCCACCGAATAGGTTTGCGTAAATCTACGTTCAGATAGACGTATTTCCTACCAAAGGTTGCGATTGGTTTTCTATTTGCAGCCTGTAAGCTGAAGGTAGGTTCCTTCTGTCGATCTGCTGCTGTAGCAGGAAGGACGCTGACTTCGGCGCCTGTGTCGACCAAGTATCGAGTCTGGCTTATCACATCATGGATGTAAAGTAGGCGGCTAGTGCCACAGGCGACGGTCGCCGCTAACGCGTGCCGGCGGGATAGTTTCCCGCAGACTTTGAGACATTTCCGAAGTTACAAGGCTTACGGCAACACTTCGCTTCTTGGCCATAGGTGGTGTGGTACCAGCACCAGTCAGGGTTTTTCAGTGCACGTGGTTTGGACTTAGATCGACCACGTGAGTTCCTGTGTTGAGGAGATTTAGGACGACGCTCGGAGGAGTTAGAATTCATGTTCGACCTAAACATCTGTTGGATGGAGTTGCATAACTCTATCATTGCAGGATCCTTATTCGAAGTCTGCTTAGTCATCGAGCATATTTCGGGAACAGGCCGTTTAGTTATTTCTAGAGTCCTATCTGCAGTAATAGCTAAGTCCTCTATTACAACATCCTGATGTGTCACAAGTACGGTCTGTACAGACTGTGGCAGCTTGGTTAAGAAGAGTTCTCTAAACAGTCCTTCGTCGAACTGACTTTGGCCCACGACTTCCTTCATTCTTGTCAGCATGGTCACGGCTGACTGATCTCCTAACTCGATGTTACGAAATAATTCATCTAGACGTTGTCGGTCCGTGAGAACGTTTCTCCTGAGGAGGGATGCTTTCAGCAACTCGTACGAGTTACTTACCTCGGGACTCAACATCTGTGATGTTACGTACTTGCTGAATTCCCGCGGTAGGGTGTGAATAACTGCAAGTAACTGTGAACGTTGATCGGTTATCCCATGCTCACAAAAGTCTGCTTCAGCTAGCAGAAACCAAGTTTCAGCGTTATCTGGCCAGTATGGTACGAGCTGAATGGTTTCAGGAGTTGAGCGGATACGGATGACCTTGGGACTAAGATCACTCATGACGAAAATTATGTCGAATAATATATGGTACAAGAACAAATACAAAATGGAACGAACTCACCGCGGTTATCTGCGGATTTATCGTGAATGAAGTTCGCGGTTGGGCTCATCAGTTTAAAGGTTAACGGATATCTCGTTCAGCAACTTCTGATTAATTTATTCTCGCGTACCAAAGACAAAGCAAAAGCCAATAATTGATCGTCCAAACTTCGTAATATATTTCGGAACCAAAACAAGCCGTTAGACGAACGCTTAGGTAGCTAGTGATCGTGCACGTGATACGACGGGGTACCAAATGGCGGGGATGCTTGACCAGAAGCCTTCAGCTAAACAAGTCGACTTAAACAGTGGTGGTCAGCATCCAATGAGTGATTGCTGTGGTCAATAATTTTGGGGAATTATTTACCGCTACAGGTACAAGTATGGAATTTTCAGCATGGATATCTGTAGCCCAAATTTTGCAGGCCGACCATAGATATCAGGTGTGCGCCGGCGTGGGCTCGAACCCCGGACCATGTGCATGGTCGGTGAGAGTCCTAACCGCTGTGCCACCTACGCAACTTCGTCAAATACGCTGGTTGTATGACCGTCTCTTTTCCTGTCATGTTACAATGTGACTGCAGCAAACTTAACTGCTTCCTGTTTGTAGTCTAAGGCACATGGTCTTACGTTAAATCCCTTTAAATGTCAGGCAGTTAACTTTCCCTTCACTCACTAGCATGAACAACAAGAACTGTGTCGTTCACAAGATGCTTGTATCAAAGAGAGCACTGACTCTGTATCGCGGTAAGTTCAACGTTTGCGTAACATTTTTACGTGATTCGTTACATAAAATTTATCTTGTTGTAGTACTTGCACAAGTACTATACCACTTCCATAATTGTAACCACTAACTTCCATTTCTAATAGTTATGGTCAGTCACAGTAAAAAGCAACGAACCCAATCCCCTGTAAAACTGGTGTCTAATTTAACGTCCTTGATTGCTACGTCAAGCAACACACTCCCTACAAACGGCTGTAGTGAGTCACATAACTCACTTGTGTGCCGTAAGCGTCGAGCTGGAACTGAGGATAAACCTGTACTGACAGCTAGTATTAGCACTACTCCTAAAAATTCAGTACCCTTCGCTCATACAGAACTCCTCCCTTCACCTTATGTGCTTATCGAAAAACTCCAGCCATCAAGCTCTTTTTCAGTACTATCTTCAGAAATAGAACTTCTAAAGTTGTCTTTAGGTGAACTTAAGGCTGAGTTAAGGCAAATAAAAAACAGTAAGTCAGTAAATGCTGGAAACATCGAAACCGATACCGAGATATCCAAATTATCAGATCAGATCAGCGATATCAGATCGCAGGTCTGTGAATTGACACCTCTAACTATCCTCATGAAAACCGTAAACTTGAACAAGCTTGACACAGAATCGGTAACTAAGGTAGATAACCTCATTAATTTTGTTACCACAGAAGTAACAAAACGACTCGACGCAAAACTGATTGCTATCGTCTACAGCGTTCCGGACAATGAGGCACTAAAAAAGGTACAGCGCATCTTACTTAGTGAAGCGAAAATGCCTAACTCCAAGATTAAGTGCTATAGGCTGAAGAAGAGTCAACATGAAAAGTGTTGTCCTATTCGTTTTCAGTTCGGAACACCGGCAGAGACAAGAAAATTCATCCACTCACAACACACCCTATCGCAAGCCAGAAACTACAAACATATAAAGGTCGGGGTGGACAAAACAGTCATAGAGAGGCGCGCATACAATTATCTCGCTAAGAATAATTGTGAAATAGGTAATAGGACATTGCAAGCAGCCATTATTCCCAACCCTGTGAAAGATACAGTAGACCCCACGACATCACCCTTCTCAAAACACACAGAATTATCCCATCTGAGTGCAACACCAGCCGAAAGGCCGCTAGACTGTAACCAAATAAATAATAAAACCATACCACCTACACCGCAGAATCTAAAATGCCACTAAATAACCCCAGAAAAAGTCAAAACCCCCGAAATTCGACATTGTACTCTCCTAGCCATAACTTCATTGCTAAAGGTAAGGAAAATATGCCCCTAACAAAAACAGTGGCAGCTTAAATAAACCCACACTTCCCACGGTCAATAGTACTAGCACCCACAACGTGCTAAATCGCATCATGGCATACACTGATATCCAATGTCATAACAATGTCACCCTCAATAGTATAATAATAATGTATATTCTCATATAAACATATAAATTTACATGAAAATGCATGCCATTTTTACAGGCACGATCAAGTATGATATAATATCAAATCGTAGATTGTCTACAAGTTAATAATGTTTCAACAGTTAAATATTTGATATATATATAAATACACATTGTCTGAACTAGGCTGTATAGTTATTGAATTGTACAGTTGTCCTCCAGGTTGAGCGGGAAAATCGACTTCGTTTCGTTTTCATCCCGTGGTTGTCGGCATACGATAACCAACCAATATTGAGGTAAGTACAACGTTTACAAGGGATTGAAAGCTGTTTTAGAAAAGTAAAAGTGCTGAGGTGAATCATTAAATTGTAATGAAATAGGTAAGTGCAAGTATCATTAATAAATGCATTAAAAAAGAAAACTCCCTAGGCTGACAACGTTCATTTGCAATGTATAATGCTACACGTATATCTCGTACTATCATGATGTCCACTTTTGGTTTTAATACATTTATCCTCAGTTGTGCCAGTTGTTTTTGTTTTATACCTTTTTGTGCATTTAATGTACAACCGTACCCTTCAGAGAGTAGGAATATAATAAGTCATAAAGAGCTGTAAAATGTTAGGTTTAATGGAATATAATGAGGATCAAGTAAAGACGTTATTGGAAAATGAATGAGATAAGACATTGTGAAGTGGTATTTAAAGATCAGTCAATGGACAGCAAGTTAGTTTATAAGATGCCCCATAAAACTGTGCACATCCCACATGGTCGCATCTCAACAATAGGCTGGGCGAATAGTATATATTTAGAGGTAGAAGCATGATCTGTCAAGGCGTTCATTATTATCTTTTTCAAGATAAAGATCTAAGCCCTCATAAAAATCAGAAATATCTCGAGCCTTTAATTTGCATATTGCTGTTCCTGCAGAATGGGGCGATTCACCTTAGTGACCCCCACCATATCTACTGATCAGCTAACGCCACCCTCCCTCCTTTTTTGATGTTAAGCTCTGAGACTATGATTATTATGGCTACCGCAAATAAATTGCTTGGTACCAGACATGTTCGTACCTCATATTCCATCTCCCTAGCTTTCTTAATGAGTGCTTCCAATAGGTCTCCGCGTACATCTTTATGAACATTATATATGTATGCATGCGTCCTAATGAACAGATTACTTTACAAGAAGTTAGAACCTTAAAGAATAAAAAGAATAGGTTTTGTGAATAGTGAAGCAAGATTCAGCAGAACAATATAGTTAGGGATCAATGTAGGTAGTATGAACTGAAGGTAAGGTCGGTTGGCAGGACTTAGTGTACTAAATTATCATGACAGTCTTGTATATAGTAGACATCTGACATTGCAAAGTAACGTGTCTAAACATATTATAAAAAGATATTAACAGAACCAACAAAATTTCAGCATTTGTTTAACAATACTACAGAAGGGTAGTTAGTACTACAGGTAGTCGTAAAGTAAATCAATCTATGTATAATAAGAGCATAGTCAGTGTCATAATTCGTATTATCAAAGAATACATTAGGCTCAATAACTGAGTGTTATAAGGGAAACAAGCATGGTAAAGCAAGAGAACACTTGCCGCATAGCTATTTTAATCATTTTAAGTATTTTAATGACAATCGAATTTCAAGTATTGAACCTACATAATTACTAAGTGTTATTATATTGGTATTGGGACTAGTGTACTTTCCGTAGTTAAATATTGAAAAGCCATTGTCTCTCCACTCTACCAGCAGTTGAGATCTTTGAGGCGGGCTAGGGTGGACATGTTTATATGTTTTTCTAGGCTCCTTTTGAAACTGTCAGGCCTTTCACAGGATCTTATCTCAGAGGGTAGTTGGTTCCAAAGTTTGCAATATTTAATGGTGAAGAAGTTAGCTCTAGTGGTGAGTTTATGGGTGTTAACCTTGAGAAGGTAGTTGTGGTTGCGTAGTCCATACGATTTAGGATTAGCCCAGGTTATGGACGAGTTACTGTTACAGTGCTTTCTTATAACTTTGAATAAGAGAAATAAATTGCACTTCACTCTCCTTAACCATAAGGGCTCTAAGTCCAGTCGAATACATCTGTCAAGGTATTCTATTTGCTGACCATAGCCTAATATGCGTTTCGTAAGGAATCTTTGGACACTTTCAACTTTTTTCTGTCTGCCGACTTGAAGCTACTGTATAAGTGGGCACAGTATTCAAGTTTGGGGCGAATGCATATCTTATATATGGCTAATCTGGCTTCTGGAGTGTAAAAGTTGCGTAGCACAAAGCCGGTTAGACGTTTACAATCAGATACCACCTTATTTGCATGTTCAGTAAAGGTAAGATCTGAGTATGTTATCCCGAGATCTGTGACTGTGTTTGTGTTTGAGACAAGGTCACCGTACATGTATAGACACATGCTAGGTTTCCAACGTCCGAAGTATGTTATCCCAGATTTAGCTGGATTGAACGTTAACTGCCACTTTTCACTCCAATTACATAGACTATTTAGGTCTTCTTGGATTTTACTAACAATATTCATATCATTATAGTCAAAATCATAGACAACTTTGAGGTCATCTGCAAAGAGGTATGGCTTGCCATACTTGATCATAGAGACAATATCATTTATGAATACAATGAATAGGGTAGGGCCAAGAACACTACCTTGTATCACGCCGCTGGTTATCGGTTTGGATGTTGATAAGTGATGGTTGACTTTAACTAACTGTTCTCTTCCTGTAAGAAAGGAAGTTATCCACTCAAGAAGCCTTCCACTTATTCCATAAGATAGGAGTTTCAGTATGAGTCTTTTATGTGGGACTTTATCAAAAGCTTTCCTAACATCTAGAAATAATGTTGCTGCCGAACGACCTTTGTCTACACATTCAGTAATGTGGTCGAAATAATCTAACTGGCACGTAATGCACGATCTTCTATTTAGGAAACCGTATTGGAAAGGGGATATTAAGTCATTCGAGAGCAAATACTGAACAATTTGCTTCTTTACAATCTTTTCCATCACACGTGAAACTACGGAAGTAATGTTGATGGGGCGGTAATTATCTATGTCCGCTGTAGGTCCGGTTTTGTGAATGGGTACAACGTAGGATTTCTTCCAGCTATTTGGATATGTTCCACTCCTTATCGAAGTTGAAAATATCTTGAGAAGAAGTAGATTCATGTCATTTCCACCATTTTTTAAGAGGACGGAAGACATTCCATCTGGGCCGGGAGTATTAGTAAGCTTAAGAGTTGTGATAGCTTTATCGATTTCTTGGGCGTTTAAGACTACATCGCTTAGACACTTTTCTGTTTTACGAGGGAAATCTATATCCTGGTCATTTTCTAGAGTGTACAGTTTGGCAAAGTGCGTGCTAAACACCTCACATATATCCTCAGCACTTTCGTGAGTAATGCCACCTAGGTGTATTATTTTTGGATATGTTGATTTGGAGTTAGTTAACCTACTTTTGAAGAGTTTGGCTATTTCTCCAGTGTTATGTGGCGACTGAATTGCCCGCGTTTCTTTATTCCTAAGACTTAGATTTTTTAACTCATGGATTCTAATGAGGATTGATTTGATAGCGATTAACGACGATAAGTCGTCATGTCTATAGTAACTTAATGAATGCTTCCGCAAACTTCTTCTTAATGATATTGGAATAAAATCACCTTGAGGGATTTTGAATTTAATCAGTTTCACAGGCGCTATGACATCATTAACCGACTGTATATTGTCATAGAAGTTTTTAAGGACTTCCTCTAAGGAGTCATTGGTAAAGTAGGAATCCCAATTAGAGTATCTAATCAAGTCCTGATACAAGTCCCAATCAACCCGCGTGTATGGTCTTATAGGTGTCCGACTAACTTCGTTTCTGTGTATAGTTTCTGGGGAAATGTTAAACGAACATGCAACTATTTTATGATCGCTACCTGGGAATTCATGTCCCACATGAATTGTAGATGGTGCTACGTTGATCGTGAATATAAGATCAAGAATGTTATTGGACCTAGTGGGTACATTTATGTGTTGCGTCCATCCTCCAGTAATGATGGAATTAAGAAGATTATCATACCTCGAGGGTCCACGAAGTGTACGCCATGATATATCAGGCAAATTGAAGTCACCTCCAATTATATTATAACTGAAGGGGAGATTGGATGCAACACTAAATATGTTGCTGAGTACGTTATCGTATTCGCGGTTGGATGATGGCGGTCGGTATACGCACCCTATAAGGATAGGTTTACTTCTGAGAACTTTTATTTCGACCCACACCGAATCATTAAGTTGTGACAGAATAGGGTGACTAAAATGCGTTGCACAAATGGGTTGTTTAACGTATATGAGTGTTCCACCCCCACGACCTGTTTCCCTATCCCCTCGAAAAAGATTGTACTTATCAATTGATAAGCTACCATCCACAATGTCACTTGAGCACCAGGCTTCAGTGATCATGATCAGAGACGGATTGCATATAGAGGCTAACGTACATAATGCTAAATGTTTGTTAAGAACTGATCTAGCATTTATGAGGATGACGGATAGACTTTGACGAAGTGGTTTTAGTGTATGGGCAATATCATAATAAAATACTCTATGGTTATCAACTGAATATGTGCAGTCGTTATTGGATTCATTAATTACAACATTTTGATCACTAGAGACGGTTTCTTTAATTTGATAGTTAGGGATGGGTTGTGAAATGTCACTCGTGAGTAGTTGGTCGTTTAGATATTGCGTGCTATGGGAGATACTAGTATGATAATCTATGGTATTACTATTGGTATTAGGTGTGTATAAGATGTTTGCTATCTTTCGGGGAAGAAGCAGTTTCCCTGTTGTAAGGTGTTCGCTATACCAGCAAGGAATTGGTCTGATATCATGCGTGCTATGTGCATGATCCCAGGCGTTTCTGCCAGTTGTCGCTGGAGAAAATTTTGGTCATATGGATTGGCTAGTGTCGTGTAATCTGCATAGTTATAACCGAAATGTGTGATCGGCGTGTTGTTGTGTGCATATGACTTAGATCCCTGTGTCTGATTAGAGTACTTCCTAGGCCATGATGAGCATTGTGCTGAAATTGGCATGTGACCCCTACTGAATGCATGAGAATTATGACAGGGCACTATACGCGTTTTTGGACTAACGTCTGTATTCTCAAACTGATGTTTCCTGTACATCATGGTTGAGGGTGCATTCGTGAGGGGTTGAGCAACTTCGTGTTTTCGAAGTGTTTGGTGAGATATGTGACGATTGTTATTTCTTATCATAGGACTGGTAGTGGAAGTCGGAAATGATTCAGCTCCTACGGTATGTGAATTACGTCTAACTTCAGGAACATGACTAAGTTTAGATGATTGTCTATCAGTAGAATGAGCCAGTGACCCATTTGAAACTTTCCTACTTATGGGCTTTAGTGTTCCGGGTCTAACGTTTGGTTTAGCTTTATCCGTATTAGTCGGCCTGTATAATTTGGGCTGCTGGTGATTAGTAGGATTTCCTAATAAACTGGATTTCTGATGAATAGTCTCAACAGTTTTTTTGGTGTTCCTAACGGAAATAGGACGTTTATCATAACGCCTTGTATTTACACCTACCTGGGTGGCCACATGTGATTGCTGCTTCACAGTAGCCGGGCTAAGAGGTTGTGAGGTATATGACTTCCCGAGAGATTCAAAGTGTACTACTGAATTCAGCTTAGACTTTTTCGAGGGTTTGGCATTAGTGCCAGTGTGCGAGGGATGCACGTCAATACTGTGATCTGTTGACATTTCTATGTCTGAAATTTCAGTATTTCGAGCTAAGTCTTCAACAGTTGCTTGACTACTGTTAGTTTGTGTATGCGATATTATCTGGTGCTCTTGGTCATCAGGCAATACAACGAGGGAAGTATTAACATCGGTTGTCTTATTGGGGTTGTCTTCCCTCAGTTTACCTGCGCGGCAACGTCTTTGGCAAGAAGTTAAATCAGGTACAATCCTGATATTGGTGTAGGGTGTTGAGGAGCCAAGAGTTTTGCCAGACTCCAAAAATTTCTTAGCTAGGTCAATAGACTTAAATTTGAAGAGTACAGGACATGGGTGGTTTGCGGATTTCTTACGAAGACGCAGAACCTGGCAGTCAGATACTGAAATGTTGCATGCCTGTAGACAGATTGCTTTAAGTTTGATAATAGGTACATTGTCTGGTATATTATATCCTAAAACATTGTATGAGGACATGACCCTCTTTACAGCCTCTGCAGTCAAAAAGTCTAGCAGGCGCTCAGATTTGAGGAGTGAATCTAAGCAAATTTCTTGTGATGGATCACAAAGTTGGAGGAAAGGAGTGATACTTTCGAACTTATCCTGCAGGTCTGTTATAGATTTCTGAAGGATCTTTAGATCACTAGTGTTACGGGCTACGTTATCGATTAGTTCTTCCATTAAGTTTGGTACTATAACTCTCGGTGTATCAATTGATCTTAGTACAAATTCATCGTCAGGACTAATGTTTCTAGTGACCTGCTGACTATTTGATGCTAGTCTCTTAACAGTACTAACTCGTTTAATAACTTTGACCATTATGGAGGTAAAGATTATAAAAATTTCTCAAAAATTGACAAAAGTGTGTGAAATACTGTTATATTATCTAAGTAGATAAAAACAACAATAAACAGGTATGAATGTATGAAGTACGAACTAAAAATAGACCACTATCAAACGAGTTAACTCTGACAGTTATAAACAACAAAACTAAGGACTTCTCTATAGTTCTTTTGTGATAGATTGCTCTTTATTAACACGAATCTGACTGGATCCAAACAGTATTCTGGAGGTGATAAATTTGGATATTTAGCTACCGGAGGTGCAACCAATATCAGCTATAATTATATAGTAGTCAAATATAGACCACGATATTCCAGAATTCGGAAAGATATTTCCACGTTATATGGAGAGATTGTAACGTCCTACACGAAGCATCTAAGTGGTAATAGTCAGAACTCGGCTATCAACAACTCAGGGTCTTCAGAGTATGGCACACAAACAAATTTCGACCGGATATATGGTACAAGTCTGCTGGGAACTAACCCACAATGCAGTACATATGAAACCCACAAAAGGAAACAACTAGCATCAAACAATAGGTGGAATAATAAGCCATGGTCATCACAAGGATCCAATCATTTTTTATCCCCCGCGTCCCTGTCAGCGTTGAAAAAACAGCTGGTAGGGATGTTAACACTCCTAAACCACTAGAGCTGGCTCCCTCCTTGCATGAAAACAGGAACGGTCTAGTGCACCCGTTTTCATTAAGCACACTTGACACCTTCACAAGTATAGGCCAAATAAGGACCCTACCCACTTCTGTAGCCTAACTAAAAATAAAAATTCCTTAGTCTATAGCAAATCCAGTACTCCAACTCCTAATTCTTCACCGAAAACAGCACACACCAACTGGATAGGCATAGGTGAGCATGATGCTGGAACTCCTCTTAACATAGGATCGTCATGTCCAGCAGAACTACTGTGTGCTGAACCGTATTCGGGGCTGACTAACGAACTTAAATACTTCAAATGCTACTTCAACTCCCATCTTTACCTAATCCTCATAAATGCTAGATCTGTTCTAAATAAATTGCCGATGCTCAGAGCACTCACAGCAATATACAAACCCCCTGTAATTGTCATCACTGGATCTTGGTGTCATTCGAACATCGTGGATGAAGAAATAAGCTTAGATAACTACACACACTTTCAGTGTGACGGGGAAGGTGGTAAGGGAGGGGGTTGTCTCATGTACTTTCTGAATGCACTTACTATATCACAGCTAGAAAGTAATGCACTTAACATGCCTGAGACTCTATGGGTTAATGTACACTTAAATAACGTAACAGCATTAATTGGATGCACCTACAGAGCACCTGGCACCTTTAGTAACTACGAGACCCAACTTATTAATACTCTGGAGCAATTATCCGACCTACAATACGATCATAAGATCCTATGTGGGGACTTTAACTTACCTGAAATCAACTGGGATATACCCACAGGTCCAACTAAATTTGATAAGTTCTTAGGCACGCTGGATATACTTGGCTGGAAACAAACTGTCACCACTCACACAAGAGGTAACAACGTACTAGACTTAATCTTCTGCCACAATATAAGCCCCCTTTCAACGCTAGCAGGTCCTGAGTTTCCAGGGAGTGACCACAAAACAGTGATATGTGCACTGCCACTTCCGCTGAGTAGCAATGCATCTCATACCTCCACTTCACAACAAGTAATATACAGGAACTGTAGTAAGGCAAACTGGGCCTTGGTAGAATCAATGCTAAGATCCTCCAAATGGGATGAATACTTCACTACTGATGACCTATCGAGAGCCCTAACCATCTTCTACCACAACTCAAACACATGCTTAGTTGCTGTCATTCCACTCCAAACACTAAAGGTTTCCCCACACAGAAAGTCATTCATAAAACCAAAGGATCGTACGAAACTGAAGAGACTCTCAACAAGTTACTTCAAACACCACGACTTTGGCACTCTAGGTCTAATACTTAACACCCTTAGCTCCGTCTCACAAGCTCGAGATTTCCGGATGAGAAAGGAAGAACGCATCGCAGTAGCCAGTCCTGCTAGAGTGTATGCACTCACAGAAATCTTAAGGAAGCGAATGAATCGCAAAAATCACAGCATTTCTCTCCTCATAGACAAAGGTAGGCTATGCACTAACTCTGCAGACATGTGTGAACTATTCAACAAAACGTCTGCAGGTAACTACATTAAGCCCTCAGTCCAGCTACTCGATATACACCCTGTTACTGATATGGCACAAACTCCATCTCCACTCACACCAAACCAAATTAGCACTGTTGGGTTCAATTACACTAATATTAACCAAACTATAAGAACCCTCATAAGCTCAAAAGGTTTCGGTACCGACGGTATATCATCCTACTTCTATAAATATGGTGGCCCTGACATTCCTCTACTGCTGCTTAAAATATTCACAATGTCCCTAGAAACTCAAACTAACCCTGACATATGGAAGACTACATTCATTATGCCTAAACACAAATCTGGCTCGAAAACTGAAGTCAGTAACTACCGGCCGATCAATATCACACCTATAGCATCTAGAATTATGGAGAGACTAGTTAAAGATAACTTAATCAAACATATGCTTAGCCGCAATATTATAAGTCCGAACCAACATGGATTCCTGAAATCCAGATCATGTTTAACATATCACCTAGACTTCTTCAATTTCGTAACCAGCAGTCGTGACAGACGGCAACTAGTACTTGTCATCTACTTTGACATCCCTAAGGCATTTGACCGTGTTGACTGCTTGGTCGTCTTTATGGAATCTCCAATTTAATCTGAACAAATGTGGCTGGATCTGCTTTGGCGCACCCTCAATTGATCTGAAATTAACGCTTCAATCCGCTAACCTAACCAGACTCCGAAGTGTCGTTGACCTAGGCCTGATGTACTCTAGTGACTTGACATTCTCAGAGCAAGTAGCATCACAGACCAGAAAATCGAGGATGCTCTTAGGATGCATACTCAGGAACTTTCACGACAATGAAGCCAAGCTAATTCTGTACAAAACATGTGTCAGACTACTACTAGAATACTGTCCATTTATTATAAGCAGCACTCATACACGTGATAGGCTAAGGATGGAAAGTATCCAACGATATTTTACCTCAAAACTACTTGGCTACGATTGCAAGAAAGACTATATCTCACGCTGCATGATCCTAAAACTTGACCCACTTCGGACAAGGCGACTTATTATAAACCTAATATTCTTCTTCAAGGTCCTTCACAAAATATCATTCTCAGGTAACGGGGACATACAATTCGAACAGGAAGGTTCTTACGATCTGCGTAACCAAACTTCCACAGTGACAACTCATTCTTTTAAGTCAACACTCCGTGAAAACTTCTTCACAGTCATGTATTCTAAAATATGGAATAGCCTGCCTATAGATATCAGAACTTGCTCTTCAGTTACAAGCTTCAAACGCTCTCTGTACAGACTGTTTCACTCTACTGATTAAATTAATAAACTATTTACTCCTAGAACGAATCAATCACTAATCTACTACAGCACCTAAAAGACGCACTTCAACGCCCTTTGCAATCTAAAAACTATCAATAAACTAGCAGCATGGATGCATAAAGACTTAGTGCGGAACATACAGGATTAGTTTACCCTTAGAATTAGGACGTGTCGCTCTAGTGTAACCTTCAAACACTTGCTATATAAACTGTTTTGTCCCAATGATTATCCCTACCAGAACCCATCACTTATTTCTAAAACTCACCGGACATTAGAACGCTAAGACGCTCAGACTCACTAATACACGTTATGACACCAAATAAACTCTAAGACTTCGCATAAATACGTGAAAACACAACTAAAACGTAAAGTTTTACTAATGTATATTATACAGTTGACATAAACATTTATAAGTGCATAAAATATTAATGTCCTTTTGATTTTCACATACTTTCTCTTTCTGTTATTCTGCTGCTCCTATCCATCTTCTGGTCGAGAAACCCTGCTTCTAAACTGAAATGAGGATTAATTCCAAACCACCCATCTCATAACCACTCAAATTCCATGAACGATCTAATTCTACCATTTAAAGAAGCTGGCGAACACGATGTAAATGAGTATTCATGATCTGAAATGAAGAAGCGACTGGTTTTCAAACAGTTTTCAACATTTTTCTGAACCTACGAATACAGTCCGCCATGCAGACACAAATGGAGCAAATGGAGAATTCTGGAATCGACCTCGGCACCATTTGATGCAGTAAAACAACTTAATATGACCTTATCTAGTCTTCGCATCCACGATCAAATTTCTTTCCTGTTATAAAACTACGATAAGACTGCTGAAAAAGTGGAATAAATATATCACTAAACTCAACATAATACATCAATAAACTTCAAGCCATGGGTGCTGTTCACAACAAAGTTATGTAAGAGAATTGATTTCAAGCTTTGTTTTTCCCAGATATCTGTATTACATTCATCTGATGTCTGGGTTTTTTGTTAATGCGAAGACAATATTTCTATATTTCTTTATTTGTTGCACAAACGGACTTTATAGCAGACTGTTAGGATGGACTCTAATGTCAGAAAGAATAAACACACTGTAAATTCATCACACCAAATTATGTGTAATTTATATGATAACTTACCCATGCCTGTGCAATTGGTATGCTCCTGCATAAACAGGAAGAAATATATATATTGTCGGAACTGAAAGGCGGAGGTCTTCATTGATGTGTGAGATTGTTCTGTGAGTATGCTTGTGGTGTGCTGGCTTTTCTGTTTGTTTTCCATTTCAGCCCTGTCCGTGTGACCCAGGTTACTAATATACATCTTGAACTAAGTAGCCTTGCAACGTGGTGTGCTGAATCCTGTCTAAACTTTAACAATGACAAATGCGGCTGGATTTGTATCGGCAACAGTAAGCTTGATCTAACTTTTGAAATAAATGGGCGAAAGCTAGCTAAGCTCAACTCAGTCGTAGATCTCGGTATTCGATACTCTAGTAACCTAACGTTCGCTGAACAGACTGATTATGCCAGTCGTAAAGCATGAAGGCTGATAGGTTGCATAACACGCAATTTCTTTTATTGTGAAACTAGGGTTTTATTATACAAAGTATGTGTCCGACCTATCTTAGAATACTGCCCGTTTATTCTTAGCGGACTCAGACAAAATGACAAGCTTAAATTAGAGGGAGTGCAACGGCAGTTTACCTCAAGAACTCTTGGTTTAGAAAGTGGTCTGGAATACCATGAGCGATGCGAAAGACCAAGATTAGAACCTCTCTGGAAAAGACGTCTTAAGCTAAACCTTATCTTTTACTACAAGCTAACTAATCTTCTCTAGCATTCCTCCGAGCCAATAACTAAACCTACCGCTGTCATCAGTTACAATCTTAGAAATCATCACAACCTAGCTGCTATGGAGCACTGTCAGACTTACGTGCGGTACAACTTCTTCTTAAATAAGTTTTCAGTCATTTGGAATAGACTACCAGCTAATGTGCGCGATGCAAACACACTTCCAGTGTTCATCTCCTCAGTCACCAGACTGCTCAAACATGACAATGCACTTTTGCGCCTGACTCTTACACCTTCTTTTTCACCCTACATAGATATTTTAAGTTCATTAAACGTGTAGTTACAATAAACTACAATTATAAATTTTAATATTATTGGAACTAGATGATAGGCATTTCTACACAGGACAGTAATATTAGTTCACAAATAATTTAAAAGTTAGCATAACGGGACTAGTTAGTTAATGAACAAAAATAAGCATAGTTACAAAACAGAATATATATGTATATATTTATTAATCACTCCTTAAGGACTCCTCTTGCTTTCTTTTGCTTTGCTGTTGTTTGTCTTCTTTTTTCTCTCACCATTTTAGCTTCTATTTGACTTTTTGAATGAGAATGAATAATGTGGATGTTTGACCATCTACAATGACAAATGATCTGCAAACATTATTGGTCCCGTATCTTTCAGTTGCCTAGTTAATAACGAATTAACTTTCTCCACGACGCAACCTGGATTACATTTGTGGAATATACTCTTATACCAATGGAAAGGTATCAATTTGTAATACAACGTCACGATTGTAGCTTATAACATAACTGATCATATCTGTAAAATAGCTTCCTTATTACCCAATTTGGATATAAATCAAATCAAAAATAAGATTCGGATTTGTACACACCCAAGTTATATCGAGGAATTTCTTCAAGCTTTATTTTTTCCCAAGTATTTTTAATCCGTCCAAAAATTACTTGGGTTTTTTTGTTAATGCGAAGACAATATTCCTATATTTCATGATGTGCTCCATTGAATGACTTGTTATATTGTGGAATAACTTCAAGCTTCATTTTCTCCCAAGTATTTTTAATCCATCTAAAACTTACTTGGGTTTTTTGTTAATGCGAAGTCAATATTCCTATATTTCATGACGTGCTCCATTGAATGACTGGTTATCATATTGTTCCTACAGACCTAAGACAAAAACGCCAGCAACCATGTAACTTAACCATGAACCAAATTTATGAAATTTAAATAATGCTTATCCATGCCTGTACATTTGGTGTGTCCTACACAGGTAGGAAAAAATATATATTTTATTAAAACATTATTATTAAGTATGATTGCTAATCGTATATGTAATTTATCATATTGATGATGCCTGTAAGCTGGCGTCTCCCATGTACAAAATGAGAATATACTACTATTATTATTAAAAAAAACTTCACAGTCATGTATTCTAAAATATGGAATAGCCTGCCTATAGATATCAGAACTTGCTCTTCAGTTACAAGTTTCAAACACTCTCTGTACAGACTGTTTCACTCTACTGATTAAATTAATAAACTATTTACTTCTAGAACGAATCAATCACTAATCTACTACAGCACCTAAAAGACGCACTTCAACGCCCTTTGCAATCTAAAAACTATCAATAAACTAGCAGCATGGATGCATAAAGACTTAGTGCGGAACACACAGGATTAGTTTACCCTTAGAAATAATAATAATGTATATTCTCATATAAACATATAAATTTACATGAAAATGCATGCCATTTTTACAGTCACGATCAAGTATGATATAATATCAAATCGTAGATTGTCTACAAGTTAATAATTTTCCAACAGTTAAATATTTGATATATATAAATACACATTGTCTGAACTAGGCTGTATAGTTATTGAATTGTACAGTTGTCCTCGAGGTTGAGCGGGAAAATCGACTTCGTTTCGTTTTCATCCCGTGGTTGTCGGCATTCGATAACCAACCAATATTGAGGTAAGTACAACGTTTACAAGGGATTGAAAGCTGTTTTAGAAAAGTAAAAGTGCTAAGGTGAATCAATAATGTGTAATGAAATGGGTAAGTGCAAGTATCACTAATAAATGCATTAAAAAAAGAAAACTCCCTAGGCTGACAACGTGGAGAACACAAAGTTGACAAAACTGTTCCCTGGTGAATCCCTAAAGTGAGTGACAGACAATTCGGTTAATACATTTGTGATGAAAGTGAACTAAAATAAGGAAAACAGTTGTAGAAATGAGCATTGTTGTCAATGTGGTTGAAGATTGAACAATCAATTCATGGTTGTTTGCTGAAAACCAACTTCCCCAATTTTCGCGGAGACATCAATACACCAGTCATCGTCTCATCGGTCGCTGTTCAGAAAGAAGTCAGCAGAAAACCGTCAGAAGTAATATTGTGATTTATCATTGTAATATTTGTTCACAGACCTTAGTCATACTTGATCTATATGTTGTTGTAACAATAAAGAATCCTCGAGTCAACAACTGGTGTTTTGGTTTTTTCGTCCGTTATTACTAAGCGTTTCTGAGAAACTTCAAGTGACAGCGTGAGCACGAGCGTAGCAAGAGCTGGGCATTAACGGTTTACGAGACGTGACTGACAGTTTCTGACGGTAGAAACAGATTGTGGTGGATTCAAAGAGTTGGTGAAAGTTTGGATAGTCACCGTTCATCTTTCGTGGTGCCGGTCAAGTCCTCTTTGAACAAGCAATATCTGGAACGTTTTTGGAATTCGGTCAAGTTCAACAATGCCTGGGTCAAAGAAGGGACAGAGTGTCTTGGATACAAACAGGAAAGTAAGTCATGTTGACTTGTCTGTTAATTGTAACGATGTATCTGATGTTAAGCATGACATGGTTGATGTTACTGTTTCGCTGTTCAGGGATAATAGGAACATCAAACTCCGTAAATTTGAACCACGGTGTTTCGATGGAAACCCGGCTGATTGTTTACAATTTGTAAAGGAGTTTGAGATCATGCTGAGTAGTTTTTTATTAGGTGATGAACTGAAATTGATGTATTTGATGAGGTATTGCACTGGAGATGCTTCAAGAGCTATACAGTGCTCTAAGCTCATGCCCCATAATGAGGGATATGCTGAGGCTATGAGCATATTACGTCAAAGGTTTGGAAGACCTTCAATGATTGTAAGGAACGTATACGAAGCTGTCAAAGGTAACGGCAGTCAACTTCAAGATGACTCCAAGGCACTTACTGAGTTTTTAGATAATCTTATGACTTATAAGAATACCTCGATTTCGATGAATTGCATGAGTGACCTCAACTCGAGTTTCATACTAGAAGTAATAGCAAGACGCCTACCTACTCGACTGCAAAGGAAGTGGGTGAAGATAAGCTCCCGTATGGAGGATGAGGGTATCGAGCCAAAGTTTGATGATATCCTGAAACTGGTAAAAGATAGCGTCAATCAATCTATGAGCAAGTTTGCCAGTCTATTAGATCTCACCCCTAGAATAGAGCAGTCTGAGTGTGGAAAAACGCAGTCATTGATGACGAGTAGGCCTCAGAGAGGTGGATATCGAGAAGGCTCCATGATGTATAGTAATGCATATAGACCTAGTGAGTGTAACATGTTTCGTAGTACATCCTCAACAGATAAGTTGCAAGATGCAAGACAAACACGGTTTTGTTTTACACGTGTGCAAGAGGTGCATGCAGAAGTGAACTGTGAACCGGTGAGCAATTTCAGTGATAAGCTGAATGTAAACTCCAGGTCTGACTCCGAATTGTGTGACGATAACGGTGCGGTGAAGAAGTCTGTAGTTGCAACTGGTAAGCCGTTGTTGAATAGAGTGTCACAGAATAGAGTTATTGCTTCAGAGTGCAGTTCTGACTCCACAAGTGTACAAGGTATTACTAGTCAGAGTGAAGTTATAAAACCTTTAATGATTTGCGAGGAGGAACCAAAATTGTCTACTTCTGTTATTAAAGAGTTTGAAAATGATGAAGTCGACCAGATAGATGATGGTAAATTGAATATTTGTGATAATGATCGTGATACTTCACAGTTGTCTTTGGTCGATCATGATGAGATGAGGGATATGCCTACTACTGCTAAGTTGAACAAAGGTTCTGTACAACTACAACGTGAAGTAGAATTGAACGTAGATGCAGTTCCAGAAGGTGTGCATACTTGTGAGACAGTCAGTGTAATTGATCAGCGTGTAGCCCACCTATCATCAGATGATAGTGCTAAACCCGAACTAGTAGTGAAAGACAGCAGTGGTGGTAATCTTGCAGTTAGACAAATATCTGAAAGCCGAAAAAGAACAGCTTCTGATCCACCGCTAAGTTCATCACCTTGTGTCACTCAGTCATCGTTGGTGTTTTCATCCATAATGAAACAGATGCCCATCAACTCAAGTATCTTCTGCAATGACTATGAAAGTATTGGTGCGTTTGAAAAGACGAAAGATATTGCTCAGTTTAGTGAGAATAAGCCAAGTGTAAACGAGAGAGTAATTGTTAAATTGACTTGCATGAATAAAGGCATTTCTAGTTTCAAGTTACTATTTGAATGTTATTATCTTTGGTGTAAATTACTCTGTTTCTACACTTGGTTGATGAGATATGCCGTGTGTTTGTTCGTCATCTATATTCTACGATACAATGACATGGGCGTGTTGCCGTTCAGATTTGAGGATTTAGCTCATAGAAGGAAGTCAGCAAATGAACTCTGCGACGATTTTCCAACCTAGAGCGTCAACCTGAGAAGGGTTGTAGGCGTACTGCTGTAAGTCCTACAGTTCTTCAAAGGGTAGCGCATCAATGAGCAGTCCAATGTGCTTGGTGTATGATCTTGTACATATGTTCATATTGTATATACTGAATTGATATCATCTGTCATCTATCTGTTGGTAATTCTGTTTGTGTCCGGACGACCTCCACTTGGATCATCAACGTGAGAAGGAATGTCGGCGTACTGCTGTAAGTCCTACAGTTCTTCAAGGGTAGCTCGTCAAGGCGGAATCCACAACATTTGATGTGTTGATTGTACATATGTTTGTGTTAAATAGTTGTGTGAGTTCCAATTATCGCAATTGTTGGTTAATCTTGTTTGTGTCCGTACATTCCATAAATTACAATCGTCAACCTGTGAAGGGTTGCAGGCGTACTGGTGTAAGTCCTGCAGTTCTTCAAATGAATTCCATCGAGACACGATCTGCGAGTTTGTGTGTACTGTTTGTATATATGTATGGTGTGTCATATCAATCGGTGTTTTTGGATCCATTGTGTTTACTTGTTGTTTTCGTGTCTTGTTGTTATTGCGTAATTTTGTTAAAATTTTCGTCGTGATTACTTCTGAAGTTGTTTCGAGTCTTCTACATCCATGAATGAATTGATTGATGTTAGAGACAGCAGATGGGTCGTATACGCCGGGGAGGCTAGGCTATTGCTGAGAATGAAATGCACACGGAGATAATTGTTAGCTGCGGTCCGACACGCCGGGGAGAAAGAGTGTAAACGGCTGAGGCTCGCATACGTCATCGTTACTAGAATTGAGGCAGAATGAGTGACAAGCGATTTCAGTGGTAATTGGTAGTGAGTAGATAAGAGGATGAGCGTGGAGTATCGTGAGGTACTGCCATAGTCACGTTGTATTCTGCAAGAGTCATTCTAGCAAATGGCGATTGTGTTGCAAGATGTCAAGAGGATACCTTTAACTGGAAGGCGCAGGTCGTCATTGATGTGTGAGATTGTGCTGTGAGTATGCTTGTGGTGTGTTGGCTTTTCTGTTTGTTTTCCATTTCAGCTCTGTCCGTGTGACCCAGGTTCTCTCAATGGCATCCAAGTCAACGTGTATTGGTCGTGAAGGAAAAAAGGGTTGGATCCCTTTTTGACGGGGAGTGTCAATGTGGTTGAAGATTGAACGATCAATTCATGGTTGTTTGCTGAAAACCAACTTCCCCAATTTTCGCGGAGACATCAATACAACAGTCATCGTCTCATCGGTCGCTGTTCAGAAAGAAGTCAGCAGAAAACCTTCAGAAGTAATATTGTGATTTATCATTGTAATATTTGTTCACAGACCTTAGTCATACTTGATCTATATGTTGTTGTAACAATAAAGAATCCTCGAGTCAACAACTGGTGTTTTGGTTTTTTCGTCCGTTATTACTAAGCGTTTCTGAGAAACTTCAAGTGACAGCGTGAGCACGAGCGTAGCAAGAGCTGGGCATTAACGGTTTACGAGACGTGACTGACACTTGTATTGTATCCTTCTTGGAAATATCAGTTCCCTCATAGTTTAGTTTCGGTATTAGGTAAATGGAATGCAGTCTGCAGATTCATAAAATTAACATACTGACGTGCTACGTTTCTAGAATCCTAGCTGATGTCTCCTCATTAAAGTGAGAAATGGGCATTATGTTTGTGTGAACTCAATAGGCTGTGAACTGCTGCCAATGAAAACGACAACAATTTTTGGAATTACGTAATTCCAAAAACTATCATAGAATCTTTTATACTGACTTCTGGTTCTATCAGATGAAATTAAAGGGAAGATCTGAGAATAGAGGGGATGTTGAGAGTTAGACAGTATAGATTTAGACCATTTCTTTCAACTAATGCATTAACGAGTTCCATTATGGATAAGATTTCATTTTGATAAATAACACAGTGTTGTACAGTTATATTAACTGATGACGTTTCGAGCAGAAACTATTGCTCACAATCATATCATTGATTGTGCATTAACGAGTTGACTATATAGTACACCGCTTGCCCTACTGACAACCTTAATACCCTGCACAATACGACATAGCCGTCTTTGAGTAATTCGGGAAAGAATAAGGGGGAGTAATGAAGACCAATGCAAGAGTTAACAAATTGTAAAAAGGGAGGTTGAATGATTCCTGACTGTCTTGACTACATAACGTGGTAAGCTAGACTGAAGGTTTACTAAGAAATCGACAAGATATAGAATGACCAAGAAAGACCAGAGGATAGAACTACTCCAAGGTATTTTATGTCAGACTTAGTTTCTGTTTATATATATAATATAATATATTTCTTCATGTTTATGCAGGAACATACCAATTGTACAGGAATGGATAAGTTACTATACAAATTACACATAATTTGATGTATGATGAATTAAAAGTTTGGTTGTTCTCTCTGGCATGAGAGTCAGTCGAAACAGTCTGCTATAAAGTCTGTTTGTGTAGCACATAAAGAGATATAGAAATAGAAATAGATAGATATAGAAATATAGAAATATTAAAAAAACCCAGACATCAGATGAATGTAATACAGATATCTGGGAAAAACAAAGCTTGAAGTCAATTCTCTTACATAACTTTGTTGTGAACAGCACCCATGGCTTGAAGTTTATTGATGTATTATGTTGAGTTTAGTGATATATTTATTCCACTTTTTCAGCAGTCTTATCGTAGTTTTATAACAGGAAAGAAATTTGATCGTGGATGCGAAGACTAGATAAGGTCATATTAAGTTGTTTTACTGCATCAAATGGTGCCGAGGTCGATTCCAGAATTCTCCATTTGCTCCATTTGTGTCTGCATGGCGGACTGTATTCGTAGGTTCAGAAAAATGTTGAAAACTGTTTGAAAACCAGTCGCTTCTTCATTTCAGATCATGAATACTCATTTACATCGTGTTCGCCAGCTTCTTTAAATGGTAGAATTAGATCGTTCACGGAATTTGAGTGATTATGGGATAAATGGTTTGGAATTAATCATAGCAGTTAGAATACAGTTAAACATGCAGAGAAGTACTTTTGATTCAGCAACCGGTGAATTTTTTTATTCCTTTCGATCTAGTACCAGAATAACTGCGAACCATTGCATTCAATATCTCGAATAAGGCACACAGAAGGAGATCATTACCATCAAATGAGTCAACTTGATCTGAGATGCAGCTTTCAGCATGTTTTCGTTATATCATAGATATCCAGGTTTATTGGCGCTGTAGAGGCAGTGATTTGGATTATAACGTATTCTACAAAGTCTCCGTGCCCATTTGAAGTATACATATGCTTTGAAAGGATTACTTTGTTGGCTCCTACCCCCACTGAGTGTTAACAACAGCCGCTGTGGGTTTATGTATTTCCTCGCCTTTTTGGATAAAACATCGCCGCATTCTTTTTGGGTAGGAGACCAGTTGGTGGATTATAAATGATGTCCAAGTAACTTTCATCTTTTCATGTGGTGTTGCGGTAAGTTTCTACCTTGTTTTCTCATATTTCATTCGTATGTTGATTATGGTTCGCCCTTTGTATCAGGTAGACATAGTTTGATCGACTCTTGATTTAATGGGTGTAATTGTCATGACTGCTGCTTTTTTGTCTGGAATTATAAATAGAGACAAAACAAACAACAGGTGTAGTCTCTGAGTTCATACATTAAATGGGCCTATGATTTCTGAAACTCTTACATGGGAATTACCATTGGTATCAATTACAAACTCACTTAGTGTGTCATTAAGTGCCTTTTTAAAGGAGGCCAATGTGTTTGCTAGTCGTATTTTCTCAGGTAGTTTGTTTCATATTTGGGCATACCTAATCAAGAAAAACTTTTGCCTGGTGGCTGTTTTACATGGTTCTATAGCCACTGTACCTTTAGTGTGCCTAAGGTTGTATCCTGTGTTACCTGAGAACCGAGTATAGTTAGCAGGGGTATACACTATTTGGTTAAGAAGCTTATAGAAGAGTAACAAATTTAGTCGCAGTCGCCTTAACCATAATGTTTCTAGTCCCAGGATTTCACATCTGGTAGAGTAGTTTGTGGCGTTATCGGTTCCTAGTACTTTTCGCGTGAAGTACCTCTGTACTCCTTCTACTTTCAGTTTGTCTTCTATGCGTGTACTGCTGAATATGAATGAGCAGTAATCTAGGAGTGGGCGCACACATACCTTGTACAGTAGTATTCTGGATTCGTTTCCGTAGAAGTTCCTGAGTAGGAAACCAATAAGCCTGCGTGATTTCGATACTTGATTCGAGATATGCTCTGAAAATGATAGATTGTGTGAATATTTCAGTCCTAGGTCTAGTGCAGATTTGAGTCTGGGGATTTTGTGGCCCTGAATTGCTAGGTTGAGGTCAAGGTTGGAACAGCCTATGCAGAGCCATCCACACTTTTCAACATTAAACTCAAGTCTCCACGTGTCACACCATCTATCCATTTTTGCTAATTCTTCATGTATGGAGTTCATAGTTGTGCCGATATCTGTATTTGTGCAGGTATATGTCACCTTCAAGTCATCTGCATACAGTATTGGCTGAATCAGTAGTTAGCGTATGAACCATCTCAATATGCACAGCTCTCATTTTCAAACAGGTGAATAAACAGCCATATCTTTTACATGGAGTTCTGCCTCTCTTCACTACAAAAGGTCCGAACAAATCCACTCCAACGTACTCAAATGGATAATTCCCTTCAGAAGCTTGCCACGCTGGGAGTGGGGCCGTCATCTGCTGTACTGGACGAGCATTTCGGAGTTTACATTCCATGCACTTATCAATTATTTTACGGACAGCAGTACCTCCCTTCAGTATCCAAAATTTACATCGAATACTTGATAGTACTTGCGAAGTACCCAAATGACCTTGAAGAGCATGGTAGTGTCTTATAATGAGACCAGTGACTGGATGGTAGCAAGGTAATAAGGCCGGATGACGGGTCTCATATGACGATTCTAACATTTGTAGACGTCCACCAACTCTAGCGATCCCTTCGGAGACTATCGGAGACAATCTATCTAACCGCACCTTGAAATCTGCGAAATCAGGATTATCCTCCTTGGTAATCTCACCCCACGCTTCCCACTGAGCAGCCCTCAAAATCGCTAACTCTGCATTTCTAATATCTTCGACTCTCAAAGGCCCCACATTCATATTTTCGTATCCCGCAAGATGCATGACCTTTAAATACGTAACATATCGTGTCAACCACGCAACAGCTTTCAGTAGTTTGTACCAAGAAGAATAATATTTAAAAAGTGGATGTAAACCCGAATGTCTTTCTTGAGAAGATGTTAAACTGACACTTGTCTTCAACTCCAAGACACACTCTTTTATCGATGGTTCATCTTGTCTACTGGTCCACATACTATCAGCACTTAGCAAGAACTCTGGACCTTTCCACCACTTATTTTTAACCACATTCATATCAATAACTACTCGCGATACCAGATCAGCTGGACTTTTTCGAAACCGTAGGTACCTGCACTGATCGACGGTTTTTAGTTCACGAATTTGAGATACTCTGTTAGCTACAAAACATGCATATCTTGCTGACTCGTGGCTTATACAATATATCACAGACATCGAATCAGTCCAAGACGTTACGGGATGCTTGGGGTAATCCAACTCTTTACACACCGTTGTGAATAACTGCGCAGCTAGTAAGGCTGCATTAAGTTCTAATCTCGGAATCGAAATCGTCTTTAAACGAACATCTATATCATTCCTTAAGGTGGTTCTGCTGTAGACGGCTGCTCCAAATCCAACCTCAGGGGCATCAGAAAAAACATGGAAGTCAATTATATCATGATTTCTCGATGGCTTAAGCAGACGTGAGACGGAGCGTTCTGAAACTGTTAACTCACCTTTTCCACTCTTCACTATGCCTGTCGCTTGAAGGGTCATTCCACTGTAACCCACTGTAACACGAAGAGTGCACCTCTCCGTGTAACTGGCTTATCAATATCACCAACACTAAATCCAAAGGTATGAGATTTCACATCCCATCGCATACCTAATGTGCGTTCAACTGGTAGAGTATCAACAGGCAAATCTCGTACAGTAGGTGCAATGCCTTCTGGACCTATATGCCTCAAAACGTCTAGGCTGTTCGAGACCCGCTTAGTTAAATGGAAGCCAGCCTTAGCTAACACTTCAGTGATACTTGTTGCAAATCTAACTGCAGAATTATCATCATCGAAGGAGGCTAAACAATCATCCACGTAGAAGCAACAATCTATGACGTCCAGCAGATCATCAGAACCAAATGTGGACACTACCTTTCGTAGAGCAAAATAAGCACGAGACGGGGAGGACGTGGCACCAAGTGATGGACTGTCATTCTGTATTCTGACACCTTACCACAAGGACCATCATCAAACCACAAGAACCTTGAGTAATCTCTGTCGCTCTCTGACACCTTCACTAGTAGGAACAATTCCTCTATATCCGCAGCGAAACAACTGCAAACTTTCCGAATCCTAATAATAATAATAATAATTTGTATTGTCATATAAACATAAAAATTTACATGAAAATGCATACCATTTTTACAGGCACGATCAATTATGACATAATCTCAAATCGCAGATTGTCCTCCAGTTAATTATGTTTCAACAGTTAAATATTTGATACATATATATAATTACACTCATTGTCTGAACTAGGCCGTATAGTTATTGAATTGTACAGTTGTCCTCCAGGTTGAGGGGGAAAATCGACTTCGTTTCGTTTTCATCCCGTGGTTGTAGACATACGATAACCAACCAATATTGAGGTAAGTGCAGCTTTTGCAAGGGATTGAAAGCTGTTTTAGAGAAGTTAAAGTGCTAAGGTGAATCAATAAAGTGTAATGAAATGAGTAAGTGCGATATATCATTAATAAATGCATTTATAAAGGAAATAGAATAAGAAAGTAATTAATCCTTAGGCTGACAACGCTCATTTGCAATGTATAATGCTACCCATATAGGTCTTACTATCATGACGTCCGCTTCTGGCTTTAATACAATTATTTTCAAGCCAGTTGTTTTCAAAATAATAATAATAGTATATTCTCATTTTTTACATGAGGGACGCCAGTTTACAGGCATCATCAATATGATACATTACATATACGATTAGCAATCATACTTAATAATAATGTTTTAATAAAATACACATTTTTTCCTACCTGTGTAGGACACATCAAATGTACAGGCATGGATAAGCATTATCTAAATTTCATAAATTCGGTTTATAGTTAAATTACATGGTTGCTGACGTTTCTGTCTTTGGTTTGTGGGAACAATATGATAACCAGTCATTCAATGGAGCACATCATAAAATATAGGAATATTGACTTCGCATTAACAAAACAACCCAAGTATGTTTTGGATGGATTAAAAGTACTTGGGAAAAAATAAAGCTTGAAGTAATTCCGAATCTCATTTTTGATTTATATCCAAATTGGGTAATAAGAATGAATCGTGACGTTGTATTACAAATTGATACCTTTCCATTGGTATAAGAGTATATTCCACAAATGTAATCCAGGTTGCGTCGTGGAGAAAGTTAATTCGTTATTAACTAGGCAACTGAAAGATACGGGACCAATAATGTTTGCAGATCATTTGTCATTGTAGATGGTCAAACATCCACATTATTCATTCTCATTCAAAAAGTCAAATAGAAGCTAAAATGGTGAGAGAAAAAAGAAGACAAACAACAGCAAAGCAAAAGAAAGCAAGAGGAGTCCTTAAGGAGTGATTAATAAATATATACATATATATTCTGTTTTGTAACTATGCTTATTTTTGTTCATTAACTAACTAGTCCCGTTATGCTAACTTTTAAATTATTTGTGAACTAATATTACTGTCCTGTGTAGAAATGCCTATCATCTAGTTCCAATAATATTAAAATTTATAATTGTAGTTTATTGTAACTACACGTTTAATGAACTTAAAATATCTATGTAGGGTGAAAAAGAAGGTGTAAGAGTCAGGCGCGAAGGTGCATTGTCATGTTTGAGCAGTCTGGTGACTGAGGAGATGAACACTGGAAGTGTGTTTGCATCGCGCACATTAGCTGGTAGTCTATTCCAAATGACTGAAAACTTATTTAAGAAGAAGTTGTACCGCACGTAAGTCTGACAGTGCTCCATAGCAGCTAGGTTGTGATGATTTCTAAGATTGTAACTGGTGACAGTGTTAGGTTTAGTTATTGGTTCGGAGGAATGCTAGAGAAGATTAGTTAGCTTGTAGTAAAAGATAAGGTTTAGCTTAAGACGTCTTTTCCAGAGGGGTTCTAATCTTGGTCTTTCGCATCGCTCATGGTATTCCAGACCACTTTCTAAACCAAGAGTTCTTGAGGTAAACTGCCGTTGCACTCCCTCTAATTTAAGCTTGTCATTTTGTCTGAGTCCGCTAAGAATAAACGGGCAGTATTCTAAGATAGGTCGGACACATACTTTGTATAATAAAACCCTAGTTTCACAATAAAAGAAATTGCGTGTTATGCAACCTATCAGCCTTCATGCTTTACGACTGGCATAATCAGTCTGTTCAGCGAACGCTAGGTTACTAGAGACGTGATAAGACCAACCCAATCTCTCCCATATGCCTTTACCTATGGTCCGGTTATTCAGCTTACTAGAGATCCTATCGATATTTCTTCAATCGTGTTTATAAACTCATAAGACTCTCCTGGATGTATAATCCCAAATTAGTTGTGATAATTCTCCCATAATATAAGCAAAATGGTGCTTTGTAATGTCTAAAGCATGCCATATGAAAAGTGGCCAGGAATACCTAGCAATAACAAACTCAACCAACCAACCATTTTCCCCAAGTTCATTCAACCTACCCTTATCCCTAATCGTACCACTATTCACTACACTCTACTCAGTAGAATATGACTTAATTTGCTCCGGTGCTCAAAACTCTTCTACCCTTTACTTTTTAATAAAAGACGTTTTAACTACTAACTGCACAGTAGCCGTTTAACTAACTCACTCGTTTCCTCCTCACTGTAATCTTCAATAAGTTCGTCAGTATAATTATTTCCGAAAACCACTACATTAGCAACCATATCTTTTAATATTTTACGAATATACTTATATTATTAGCATTATACACTGCACTATTTTTGAGTTGAATTGATTATCTTCAGTCAACAGTTACGCATTCTCATATAATTTTCTCAAATTCATAATGTTAAAGCTATGTAGTATTTCTGTTAATATCTTTTATAATATGTTTAGACACGTCAATTTGCAATGTCAGATGTCTACTATATACAAGACTGTCATGATAATTTAGTACACTAAGTCCCGCCAACTGACCTTACCTTCATTTCACACTACCTACATTGGACCCTAACTACAGTGTTCTGCTAAATCTTGTTCCACTATTCACAATACCTATTCGTTTTACTCTTTAAGATATTGACTTCTTATAAAGTAATCTGTTCATTAGGATGCATCCACGCATATATAATATGTTCACAAAGATGTACGCGGAGACCTATTGGAAGCACTCATTAAGAAAGCTAGGGAGATGGAATATGGGGTACGAACATGTCTGGTACCAAGCAATATATTTGCGGTAGCCATAACAATCATAGTCTCAGAGCTTAACATCAAAAAAGGAGGGAGGGTGGCGTTAGCTGATCAGTAGATATGGTGGGGGGTCACTAAGGTGAATCGCCCCATTCTGCAGGAACAGCAATATGCAATTTGAAGGCTCGAGATATTTCTGATTTTTATGAGGGCTTAGATCCTTATCTTGAAAAAGATAATAATGAACGCCTTGACAGATCATGCTTCTACCTTTAAATATATGCCATTCGCTCAGCCTATTGTTGAGATGCGACCACGCGGGATCTGCACAGATTTATGGGGCATCTTATAAATTAACTTGCTGTCCATTGTCAGATCTTTAAATACCACTTCACAATGTCTTATCTCATTCATTTTCTAATAACGTCTTTACTTGATCCTCATTATACTCCATTAAACCTAACATTTTATGGCTCTTTATGAATTGGATTCAACTTATTCTATTCCTACTCTCTGAAGGGTTCGGTTGTGCAATAATGCACAAAAAGGTATAAAACAAAAACAACTGGCACAACTGAGGATAAGTGTATTAAAACCAAAAGTGGACATCATGATAGTACGAGATATACGCGTAGCATTATACATTGCAAATGAACGTTGTCAGCCTAGGGAGTTTTCTTTATTAATGCATTTATTAATGATACTTGCACTTACCTATTTCATTACAATTTAATGATTCTTCTCAGCACTTTTACTTTTCTAAAACAGCTTCCAATCCCTTGTAAACGTTGTACTTACCTCAATATTGGTTGGTTATCGAATGCCGACAACCACGGGATGAAAACGAGACGAAGTCGATTTTCCCCCTCAACCTGGAGGACAATTGTACAATTCAATAACTATACGGCCTAGTTCAGACAATGAGTGTATTATACGTATCAAATATTTAACAGTTGAAATATGATTAACTTGTAGACAATCTGAGATTTGAGACTATATCATACTTGATCGTGCCTGTAAAAATGGCATGCACTTTCATGTAAATTTATATGTTTATATGAGAATATACATTATAATTATTATTGGAGTATCTAATACCGAGATCTACGACTGAGTTGAGCTTAGCTAGTTTTCGCCCATTTATTTCAAGAGTTAGATCAAGGTTACTGTTGCCGATACAAATCCAGCCGCATTTGTCAATGTTAAAATTTAGACAGGATTCAGCACACCATGTTGCGAGACTACTTAGTTCAAGATGTATTTTAGTAACCATATCGCTTAATTCATGAGTGTAGCAGGAGTAGACGACTTTGAGGTCGTCAGCATATAGGAATGGTTTACCTGAGGTGAAGCACTTGCAAATGCTGTTAATGTAGACTGTGAATAAAAGTGGACCTAGGACACTACCTTGCACGACCCCACTTGAGATCTGCCTAGGATGAGACAATACAGATCCAACTTTGGTTATTTGTACCCTGTTGCTTAGAAATGATTTTAACCAGTTCAGTAATGGGTTGCGAATTCCACAAGAGTACAGCTTCTCAAAGAGAATACTGTGAGATACCATGTCAAATGCCCTAGATATATCGAAGTAGAGAACAACGACTAGCTTACGTGCTTCGCGACTACTAGTGATGCAGTTGAAAAAGTCGAAGTGGCAAGTAACGCAGGATCTATTTTTGAGAAATCCGTGTTGAGACCTTGTAACAAGATCTTCCCTAATTAGGTAGTCTGACAATTGATCTTTTACAACTTTCTCCATGATTCGTGAGATAACTGGGGTTATATTTATGGGTCTGTAATTGCGGACGTTTGCCCTATCACCAGATTTGTAATGTGGAATTATGAAGCTAGTTTTCCACTCACTAGGGTAAGTGCCAGTGTCCATAGATATTGAGAAGAATTTAAGAAGTAACAGGGTATATCACACCCACTGTTTTTGAAAATTATCGAAGCGAGGCCATCCGGTCCCGTACTAGTGGAAGGTTTAAGGCTTTTAATTGCTTGTACTATTAACTGATTAGTGAACACAATGCTTTCAAGGGAAGAGATAGTAAGGGGGGCGGTTTCACCAGGCATATGTGTTTCTAAACTAAAGTTTGCAAACCAATCACTGAAAGTTCACAGATAGTGGCAGGTTCATTGTAGATTACTTTGTCGTGAAGTAAGTATGGGATTTCCCTCGCCGACTGCATTCGTTTTTTAAGAAGTGCCGTTAAGTTATAAACTTTGGAGGTACTTTCAAGTGCCGTTAACTCTTCGTCGAGGTCCTTTTGAGAGCGTAGGCGCTTGAGAGATTCAAGAGACTCGTGGATTGAGAGCAATAGTGATATGTCCTTAGTGGAATAGTACTGTTTCTTCAGCTTCCTTAACTTATTACGGTGTGCCCTTGGAATATATTCAGTTCGGTGTCTACTTAATTTCACTATTTTTTTGGGGCAACTGTATCTAGACAAAGGGTAACATTCCTGTAAAACAGGGTTACTAAGGCCTCCAGGGAGTCAGTGGTAAAATAGTCATCCCATTGACAGAGTCGAATAAGTTCTTGGACTAATCCCCAGTCTGTATATTTGTAACTACGACATATTGTGCTTCCTGAGTCTTGTTTGTTTCCTGTATTTAGTGGTGAGAAAGGCAGAGAGCAGAGTACCATTCTATGGTCACTACTGGAAAATCTATTACCAACATACGTGGATACTGGGATTGTGTCATGACAAAAAACAAGGTCCAACATGTTGTCACCACGAGTAGGTGTCTGGACGTGTTGTTGCCATCCATAACAGTCTATAGTGGCAAGTAATTCGTCGAAGCGTTGGGGGCCGGAACTAGTTAGCCAATTGACTTCTGGAAGATTGAAGTCCCCTGCAATTATTTTGTAATTAGCACTAAACGAGGATGCGTGTGCAAACGATTTAGCTAATAACGCATCAGTTTCTTTTGTTGCGCTTGGTGCTCGATAAACACAGCCTATGAGAAGTTTGTACTTATCTCCATGTAAGACAACCCAGAGTGAGTCAGGTACATTATTCATTGTTTCATCTTCCACCTTACTGACTACAAATGAGTTATGTATATATATGAGACATCCTCCACCACGCTTGCAATCTCTGTTTGCACGGTGTACAGTGTAATCATCGATACCTATATGCACATCAAGTACAGAGGATGAGCACCATGACTCAGTAATCAGAGCTACAGTAGGCTTGGCGACTAATAATAATGTCCTTAGTTCAGATATCTTATTGATTAAGGAACGTGCATTAATTAGCAATATCGTGAATAAGTCACGGGATACTACAAACTGGCTTAAAATGTCACCATAACCTAAATCTATTTGTGCGTCAGCACCGCAAGAATTTATGAATGAAAAGGAGGTCGGACTGGGTGTCTGTACATCGGGTTGGTGTGCAATGAGGTGGTCCTAGGTGCCATGGGTCGTACCAGTGATTCGGGACACCTGGAAAATTTACCATGTGTTCCTGGATATAAGGGTAGTACAGGTTGGGCCTAGGTTGACGGTTAAAAGGCATAGCATCAGAAGGTCTACCCATCCAACTGCTATTCGTCATACCGGTATACACCTTCGGGTTGTTTTTATAACTTAAAGGGAATTGTGAAGGAAGGTGCTTTGGCTGCAAGACTTTAGGAGTCTTGGAGCCTGACTTTCTATAAGGTGGAGCATGCGGAACACCTCCAGATATACTTATGTTTCGAGAGGAGTTTTTCGTAACAAGTGATGGTTTGTTGGCATTCTTACTCTCAGCAGGCTTATTGAATACAAAGTATTCTTCCCCATCATTAGTCTCAACCCTGCGAAATTTGTTCATCGTGGTGAGGTTACTACGTTTGGGGGGAAATTTCTTAGAACAACTTGCAGAAGTTCTAGTCATTTTAACATCTTTCGATGAGGCTTTATTTACAGGGGTACTGGTATCTAAATCAGTTCCTAGTTCCATTGGCAGGTGTGGTTGTTGTGTAGTTTGCTGAATGCTAGTTTCAGCACTAGGTGTCTGTTGCTGTGCACGATCCTTATTTGGTAAATCAAAGCTAGAGGAGGTGACCAGGTTATTACTACGCATTATTCTGCGCTGACACGGTGTTTTATCCTGAGCTACGGTTATAGACTTATAACTGCTATTCAGTCTTAAGTGATCCTGACATTTAGTAAACTTACTAGCATCAAGGGAATTACTGAATTTAAAAATGATTGGGCAATTAGCCTGGTTAGACTTTTTACGAAGTCGTTTGCATTCACATGGAACACTAGCCATGCCGCAACAAATCAGGATTTTGTGTCTTACAGTTTTCAGGGGCAGAGAATCTGGGACGTTGTAAACTATAGCTTGGTGAGAAGAGGTTATACGCTTCATCACCTCCGTAGCCAAGCAGTCAATCAGATTTTCAGCTTTATTTAGGTTGTCTGGAGATATTTTAGGATGCCTTTCTAAAAGACAGGCTATTGGGTCTAAATTCAAAAGCTTATTTTGAGTTACATCCAGTAAACACTTAACCTGGCCAATATCAGAACGGCTCTCCGTGGTATTTGAGATTGGCAGTGACATACTATCAAACTGATCTAATTTTTTCTGAATTTCACTTACTTGCCTCTGCATATCTTTCAAAAGGAGGTTTAGTTTACAGAACTCAGAGTTCTCTAACAGAACATCTTTCACCTGTATCACAGGAGTGAGATCTGCACTCAAACCATTTTGAGAGCTAGTAGTTGATACTGTATTACCAGGCGGTAATGCAGTTATAACCGAATTTGAGCCACTATCTAAAACAATTGTGTTTCTACGAACACGTTTTTTAGAGATTTGGACCATAATTTCAAGAATTATAAGACAATAAGCAGTAAATAAATTTCAGAGCAAACACGTGCAAAAATGTCACCAATTTCGAACGTACCGCCAACGATAACCAACCAATATTGAGGTAAGTGCAGCTTTTGCAAGGGATTGAAAGCTGTTTTAGAGAAGTTAAAGTGCTAAGGTGAATCAATAAAGTGTAATGAAATGAGTAAGTGCGATATATCATTAATAAATGCATTTATAAAGGAAATAGAATAAGAAAGTAATTAATCCTTAGGCTGACAACGCTCATTTGCAATGTATAATGCTACCCATATAGGTCTTACTATCATGACGTCCGCTTCTGGCTTTAATACAATTATTTTCAAGCCAGCTGTTTTCATTTCATACCTTCTTGTCTATTTGGTGCACAACAGTACCCTTCAGAGAGTAGGAATAGAATAAGTTGAATCCAATTCATAAAGAGCCATAAAATGTTAGGTTTAATGGAGTATAATGAGGATCAAGTAAAGACGTTATTAGAAAATGAATGAGATAAGACATTGTGAAGTGGTATTTAAAGATCTGACAATGGACAGCAAGTTAATTTATAAGATGCCCCATAAATCTGTGCAGATCCCGCGTGGTCGCATCTCAACAATAGGCTGAGCGAATGGCATATATTTAAAGGTAGAAGCATGATCTGTCAAGGCGTTCATTATTATCTTTTTCAAGATAAGGATCTAAGCCCTCATAAAAATCAGAAATATCTCGAGCCTTCAAATTGCATATTGCTGTTCCTGCAGAATGGGGCGATTCACCTTAGTGACCCCCCACCATATCTACTGATCAGCTAACGCCACCCTCCCTCCTTTTTTGATGTTAAGCTCTGAGACTATGATTGTTATGGCTACCGCAAATATATTGCTTGGTACCAGACATGTTCGTACCCCATATTCCATCTCCCTAGCTTTCTTAATGAGTGCTTCCAATAGGTCTCCGCGTACATCTTTGTGAACATATTATATATGCGTGGATGCGTCCTAATGAACAGATTACTTTATAAGAAGTCAATATCTTAAAGAGTAAAACGAATAGGTATTGTGAATAGTGGAACAAGATTTAGCAGAACACTGTAGTTAGGGTCCAATGTAGGTAGTGTGAAATGAAGGTAAGTTCGGTTGGCAGGACTTAGTGTACTAAATTATCACGACAGTCTTATATACATTAAACACTTGGCATTGCAACTGCCTACACATATTATAAAAATATATTGACAGTGAACCAACAAAATTTTAGCATTTGGTTAACAATACTGCAGAAGGGTAGTAAGTCTTACAGGGAGCCGCAAAGTAAATCGAACTATATATAATAAGAGTATAATCAATATTATATTTTGGATTATGAAAGAAACATTATGCTCAATAATAGTCAATCACGTCTCATAAACCGTTAATGCCCAGCTCTCGCTACGCTCGGGCCCACGCTGTTCTTCGAAGATTTCAGAAACGCTTAGTTATAACGGACGCAAAAACCAAAACACCGATCTTCCGCTCGATATTTCTTTATTGTTACACCAACATATAAAAAGAATAAGCGAACTAAGGTCTGAAAACAAATATTACAATAATAAATCATTGTATTACTTCTGACGATGTTTCACTCTTCTTTCTGAACAGCAACCGATGAGACGATGACTGTCGTATTGATGCCTCCGCGAAAATTGGGGAAGTTGGTTTTCAGCAAACAACCAAGAATTGATCGTTCAATCTTCAACTCCATTGACACTCCCCGGCAAAAAAGGGATCCAACCCTTTTTTCCTTCACGACCAATACACCCTGACTTGGATGCCATTGCGAGAACCTGGGTCACACGGACAGAGCTGAAATGGAAAACAAACAGAAAAGCCAACACACCACAAGCGTACCCACAGCACAATCTCACACATCGCTGACGACCTGCGCCTCCAGACAGAGACCTCCTCTTGACATCTTGCAACACAATCGCCATTTGCTAGAATGACTCTTGCAGAATGCAAAGTAACCATGGCAGCACCTCACGATACTCTACGCACATCCTCTTATCTACTCATTACCAATTACCACTGAAATCGCTTGTCACTCATTCTGCCTCAGTTCTAGTAGCGGTGACGCATGCGAGCTTCAGCCGTTTACACTCTTTCTCCCCGGCGTGTCGGACCGCAGCTAACAATTATCTCCGTGTGCATTTCATTCTCAGCAATAGCCTAGCCTCCCCGGCGTATACGACCCATCTTCTGTCCTTAACATCAATCAATTCATTCATGGATGTAGAAGACTCGAAACAACTTCAGAAGTAATCACGACGAAAATTTTAACAAAATTACGCAATAACAACAAGACACGAAAACAACAAGTAAACACAATGGATCCAAAAACACCGATTGATATGACACACCACACGTATATACAAATAGTACAAACAACCTCGCCGATCATGTCTTGGTGGAATTCCTTTGAAGAATTGCAGGACTTACACCAGTACGCCTACAACCCTTCTCAGGTTGACGATTGTAATTTATGGAATGTACGGACACAAACAAGATTAACCAACAATTGCGATAATTGGAACTCACACAACTATTTAACACAAACATATGTACAATCAACACATCAAATGTTGTGGATTCCGCCTTGACGAGCTACCCTTGAAGAACTGTAGGACTTACAGCAGTACGCCGACATTCCTTCTCACGTTGATGATCCAAGTGGAGGTCGTCCGGACACAAACAGAATTACCAACAGATAGATGACAGATGATATCAATTCAGTATATACAATATGAACATATGTACAAGATCATACACCAAGCACATTGGACTGCTCATTGATGCGCTACCCTTTGAAGAACTGTAGGACTTACAGCAGTACGCCTACAACCCTTCTCAGGTTGACGCTCTAGGTTGGAAAATCGTCGCAGAGTTCATTTGCTGACTTCCTTCTATGAGCTAAATCCTCAAATCTGAACGGCAACACGCCCATGTCATTGTATCGTAGAATATAGATGACGAACAAACACACGGCATATCTCATCAACCAAGTGCAGAAACAGAGTAATTTACACCAAAGATAATAACATTCAAATAGTAACTTGAAACTAGAAATGCCTTTATTCATGCAAGTCAATTTAACAATTACTCTCTCGTTTACACTTGGCTTATTCTCACTAAACTGAGCAATATCTTTCGTCTTTTCAAACGCACCAATACTTTCATAGTCATTGCAGAAGATACTTGAGTTGATGGGCATCTGTTTCATTGTGGATGAAAATACCAACGATGACTGAGTGACACAAGGTGATGAACATAGCGGTGGATCAGAAGCTGTTCTTTTTCGGCTTTCAGATATTTGTCTAACTGCAAGATTACCACCACTGCTGTCCTTCACTACTAGTTCGCGTTTGGCACTATCATCTGATGATAGGTGGGCTACACGCTGATCAATTACACTGACTGTCTCACAAGTATGCACACCTTCTGGAACTGCATCTGCGTTCAATTCTACTTCACGTTGTAGTTGTACAGAACCTTTATTTAACTTAGCAGTAGTAGGCATATCCCTCATCTCATCATGATCGACCAAAGACAACTGTGAAGTATCATGATCATTATCACGAATATTTACTTTACCGTCAACTTCATCATTTTCAAACTCTTTAATAACAGAAGTAGACAATTTTGGTTCCTCCTCGCAAATCATTAAAGGTTTTATAACTTCACTCTGACTAGTTATACTTTGTAAACTTGTGGAGTCAGAACTCCACTCTGAAGCAATAACTCTATTCTGTGACACTCTATTCAACAACGGCTTACCAGTTGCAACTACAGACTTCTTCACCGCACCGTTATCGTCACACAATTCGGAGTCAGACCTGGAGTTTACATTCAGCTTATCACTGAAATTGCTCACCGGTTCACAGTTCACTTCTGTATGCACCTCTTGCACACGTGTAAAACAAAACCGTGTTTGTCTTGCATCTTGCAACTTATCTGTTGAGGATGTACTACGAAACATGTTACACTCACTAGGTCTATATGCATTACTATACATCATGGAGCCTTCTCGATATCCACCTCTCTGAGGCCTACTCGTCATCAATGACTGCGTTTTACACTCAGACTGCTCTATTCTAGGGGTGAGATCTAATAGACTGGCAAACTTGCTCATAGATTGATTGACGCTATCTTTTACCAGTTTCAGGATATCATCAAACTTTGGCTCGATACCCTCATCCTCCATACGGGAGCTTATCTTCACCCACTTCCTTTGCAGTCGAGTAGGTAGGCGTCTTGCTATTACTTCTAGTATGAAACTCGAGTTGAGGTCACTCATGCAATTCATCGAAATCGAGGTATTCTTATAAGTCATAAGATTATCTAAAAACTCAGTAAGTGCCTTGGAGTCATCTTGAAGTTGACTGCCGTTACCTTTGACAGCTTCGTATACGTTCCTTACAATCATTGAAGGTCTTCCAAACCTTTGACGTAATATGCTCATAGCCTCGTAGTAGCCCTCCTTTGGCTTCATAAACTTACAGCACTGTATAGCTCTTGCAGCAACTCCAGTGCAATATCTCATCAAATACATTAACTTCATTTCATCAGTTAATAGAAAACTACTCAGCATGATCTCAAACTCCTTTACAAATTGTAAGTAATCGGCCGGGTTTCCATCAAAACACCGTGGTTCAAATTTAGGGAGTTTGATGTTCCTATCATCCCTGAACAGCGAAACAGTAACATCAACCATGTCATGCTTAACATCAGACACATCGTTACAATTAACAGACAAGTCACCATGACTTACTTTCCTGTTTGTATTCAAGACACTCTGTCCGTTCTTTTACCCAGGCATTGTTGAACTTGAGCAAATTCCAAAATCGTTCCAGATATTGCTTGTTCAAAGAGGACTTGACCGGCACCAGGAGAAATGAACGGCGACTATCCAAACTTTCACCAACTGTTCGAATCCGCCAGATCTGTTTCCATCGTCAGAAACTGTCAATCACGTCTCATAAACCGTTAATGCCCAGCTCTCTCTACGCTCGTGCTCACGCTGTCACTTGAAGTTTCTCAGAAACGCTTAGTTATAACGGACGCAAAAACCAAAACACCGATCTGCCGCTCGATATTTCTTTATTGTTACACCAACATATAAAAAGAATAAGCGAACTAAGTTCTGAAAACAAATATTACAGTAATAAATCATTGTATTACTTCTGACGATGTTTCACTCTTCTTTCTGAACAGCAACCGATGAGACGATGACTGTCGTATTGATGCCTCCGCGAAAATTGGGGAAGTTGATTTTAAGCAAACAACCATGAATTGATCGTTCAATCTTCAACTCCATTGACAATAATTGAGTGTTGTAGGGGAAACAAGCTTGGTAAAGCAAGAGGACATTTGCTGCATAAATATTTTAATCATTTCAAGTATTTTGTTAACAATCTAATTTTAAGAATTGAACATGCATGATTGATAAGTATTATTACATTAGTATATACATATGTAAAATGTTGAAAGGTGTGGATGCCATTATAATTATTTCCAGTGTTACTTTTACCAACACA